>ML058492.1:2751864-2754364 GCA_003013855.2 Liriodendron chinense | reverse complement strand
CGGTCCCGCATTTTCGTTTGGATGGAAGGGAGTACCTATGTAACGGGTGTAACGGTGGCCGGGAGTGCCTATCCGCCGAACTAGTTGTAACGGGCTTAAGCTAGCTAAGCACTTGATGGAACGGTTACACTTGCCTCAACTATACCATGTCATCACCTCTTTTATCTTGCCCTCGCTGGGAGATTACATCTTTCTCTCTACTTAGATGGAGCCTCTGAATCCAGATCGAAGAGACTCTTTTAGGATCGACTTAGGGCAGGAGGACGTAACCCAGCATTCCATAGCGCATAGAGGAGAGGGGGAAAGATATGACTATGCGTAGGAAACTTAGGAATAGGGAGGGGCGAACGTATTGAAGTGAAACGAGGTGAAATGACTGAACTCAACATTCACTTAAAAAAAAATCCATAGTTCAGCAAGAGGAAGTCCGCGAGATAACGGGTTGTCCAACGCCTTTATCTAGATGCCATGTATATCGCACTAGAAGTAACATATTAGAGTTAGTATCTAGCTATCTTATATCCCAGTAGGCCTCATCAGCCCACTCAAAAAGGATAGAAATAGATAGGCGGAAAGTCTTTTAGACTCGGAGCGGACCCGAAGATTCGATAGAATCTGAGGTGCTTCCAGAAAAGGCATTATCCTCTGAGGGAAGGACCCGGAAACTTGATTATGATAAAGTCGAAGGGCCACCATCTGAATCAAAATCAATTACACCAGCTACTGCAATTGCTATAGCAACAGTATAGGACTCCGGCTTAAGAGGAACTTCCGAGACGTGGCTAAGGCTTTCAAAACTAGAACCCAAGGGTATGTTTAAAGAACAGTTTCGCCCAGAAGCTCATAGGTCAGGTCGAATACTGGGTTTCTCTCCTTAGCCTATGGATCTGCCTTGCTTTGGCCGAGGCTTCCTTCTCTCCCATTAGCAGTAGAGCATCCAGTTCAAGCAGAATCCTAACTTGAGGATGGCACCTTCTTACCCTGTCGTCTGGAACTAAATCAAAATAAAATTCCCTTTTGCCTGGTGTGAACTACGCCCCCTTCCGAGAACAGATGAATGCTACACCTTTTCGTCCTCGTCAACCTCTATCGGAGCCTCGAAAATTTTCTCATTAGAAACCTCGTCGATTTCCATAGGAGTGTTGATGACGATTTCATTATAAGAAGGCTTGGCATGTGGTCCATCCTCTGCAGTTAGATGATAGGAAGTGGACGTGGCTTCGAACTCCCCTTCTTTTTGGCATCGATCATTGGTTTGATGAATGTGCACGATGGTACTTTGCTTCACCTTGAGAGGACCCTCTGTGCTAACCAGTAGAACTGACCTTCGCTTCATGCGCGATGGGATCGAGCTAAAAATCTCTTCATCTTACTTCAACTCCAGTGTGTCCTCCTTCTAATTTAGATAGCGCTTCTTTCAGGATGAGTCCATCGACCAAGTTGGACCCAATCCGGGCTTTAGTTCTTTGCCTGGCTTCAATTGAGATTGCCTCATGAACTTTTAAAGGAACATTTATTTAGTATATTATGGCACAAGCACTACGAGCTCAATCTCAAGAACGGGCTTGCTTGCTACTAGATCGATAGCAGAAAGAAGGACTAAAACTACAGCTGAAACTGGATCTCAAACCATCAGGAAAGCAATCAATCTGGTGAAACCTACTAGAGAAGGACTCAAACTTGAACTTGATTGATTAATATGATAATCTTTAACTGTTATCTGGAATCCTTTTAGATCGTACCTTATAGCATCATTAATAGAGCTATTTACTTCTCTGACTTCGTCCAGTTGAGTATAGTATTTTAACTTATTTTTTTGATAAAAATTACGTAGTAAATTGAAGCTTTGGTACTATCGGTTATTTACATTCAAGCAATACCTTAGTTCTGAGTCCATCTAGGAAAATCCATTCAGTCTTATATTAGAGTAGGTTGACGAACTACTTGCTCGTGCAATTCAAATAAGAAGTAACTTGCCTTAGCGTTTATGTTTGAATTTCCCGGGGACTATTGGATCGATCATGATGAAAATCAAGTATTTGCGTAAGTAAAGAGATCGAACCCCTCCCATGAGAAAGAAGCCTAGCAGCCCCGATACGCCGAAACCTCTGATTCCGGTCCTTAGGCTAACCTACGACTAGTCAGGAATTGCGTAAGAGAAGAAAGCATAGAAAAGAAAGGATTCTTTGCTTTGCCTTTACGAGTTAAGTAAACAAATTAAAATCATTTTCTTTTTTTAATAAAAAGCTTTCTTTCAGGCAATGTAATTCTTGATGTTGATGTACTTGCATCGAGATTGGGTTGGGGTTCAGTGTGGTAAGTCTTCTTATCTATATGTCTTCCGTTTTTGGTCTTTGCCGGGGATCTCGGCATGGCGGCTCCCTGCGCTAACAAGATTCAAAAGGCGCCTCTCGCAGTTCGGTGTCCCGCTCAGTTCCTTGGGCTTCTGGGTACTCCTCTCCTCGTTCCTGGGCTTGGCTGGTACATCAAAGATATCGGC
>ML058492.1:2249364-2744364 GCA_003013855.2 Liriodendron chinense | reverse complement strand
AACGAAGGGGACTAAACAGGAACAAGAGGCATCCACCGAAGAAGACCCTTCCCTTTGTTCGGAAGAAAAGGAGGATCCGGACAAACTAGATGGGAATCAAGGGTATCAAGAAAATTGGAAGTTGGAAATACTTAAAGATAAAGACCTCTTCTGGTTTGAAAAACCTCTTGTGACTCTTCTTTTCGATTATAAACGATGGAATCGTCCATTGCGATATATAAAAAACGATCGCTTTGAAAAAACAGTAAGAAATGAAATGTCACAATCTTTTTTTCACACATGTAAAAAAAGATAAAAGAAGAGAGAGACATGCTATAAAAATCAAAATAGCCCAGACGCGCTTTTATTTATATTTTTATCTGGTACATATATATAAAAGAAAAAAAAAGATCAAGGACCTATTTTATTTTTATCAATTAAAAAAATAGAAATAGTAAATTAATAAAAAGGTTGATACATAAGATAAATACACGAAAAGATAAGAAGAGATTCGTCCGCCCCCCACATATTTGATACCTTCTCCTACAAAGAAACTTGCAATACCAACACCATTCGTAATTCCATCAATTACTCGTCTATCAAAAAAATGAGTTAGTTCGGCTAATCCTCTTATACCCTTAGTTAAGAATGTTGCATAAAAAACATCTATGTAACCACGATTATATGACCAATTGTATATTACATTTATTATTCGGTCCAAGAAAAGTCTCTTAGGACCTATTTTCACAAATGAATTAATTAAGTCTAAATTCTGAAAAGATGAATAAACAGACCCATATAAAAGAGATGCTATGAATATTCCGAAATAGGATATACTGACTGAATAAATTGCATTTGTCACAAACTCATACCAATCCACAGAATAGTTCGAATTTTGATGTAAAAGGTTTATCGATGGGGTTAACCATTTCGATAATATATCAAAATCCGATCCTACTTGATCGAAAGGAATTCCTATGGACCCAACAAACAAAGTAAATAGTACCAATACAAGTAGAGGAAATAGCATGGTATTGTCTGATTCACAGGGATACATGGAAGTGTCTTTATTGTCAAAATGAGTACTAAAGGATCGCATCAGATTTCGTACATTCCCATCAATTTGATATATCTTCTTCGAAAAAAAGGAAACCTTTTGATTATTATTCATTACTGATAAAAGTCATTTTTTTTTAACCGGTTCCGGTCCTTCTTTCCCCCATATAGATATTGAACAGAACGAGCTATTTTTAGTGCCACTGTAATTTTGAAACCGAATGTGTAAATGCCCCACAAAAGTAAGTAAATACATCCGAAACATATAAAATGCAGTTAATCCTGCTGTGGAACAAGCTATTATCGCGAAAATCGGTGAATACAACCAACTATCATTAAGAATTTCATCTTTGGACCAAAAACAAGCAAGAGGTGGAATACCACAAAGAGAAAGTGTACCTAATAAAAAAGTCGTTTTTGTAATTGGCACATATTTGGTTAAACCACCCATAAGAACCATGTTCTGACTTTTATCTGGAGAATATCCAACAATGGGTTCCATTGAATGAATAATCGATCCGGATCCTAAAAACAATAATGCTTTCGAATAGGCATGAGTGATTAAATGGAATAAAGCAGCTCGATAAGAACCTATCCCTGGGGCTAACATAGTATAACCCAATTGAGACATTGTAGAATAAGCTAAACTTCTCTTAATGTCTTTTTGAGCAAGAGCTAAGGTAGCTCCTAATAGTACCGTTATTATACCTAGCAAAGAAATTAGATTCATTATGTAAGGTATGACTGTGAAAAGGGGAAGAAGCCGAGCGACAAGAAAAATTCCCGCTGCTACCATAGTAGCAGCATGTATAAGAGCCGAAATAGGAGTGGGCCCCTCCATGGCATCAGGTAACCATACATGAAGGGGAAATTGTGCGGATTTAGCAACTGCACCGACAAATAATAGGAAGGCACACAGAGTAGCAAATAAAGAATTTACCCCATTAGTATGGATCAAGTTATTGAAGATTTCGAATAAATCCCGAAATTCCAAACTGCCTGTTATCTAATAAAAACCTAAGATTCCTAATAATAAACCAAAATCCCCTACACGATTAATTACAAACGCTTTTTGACAAGCATTGGCTGCAATTGGTCGTGTGAACCAAAAACCTATTAATAGATACGAACACATTCCCACCAGTTCCCAAAAAATATGAATTTGTATCAAATTGGAACTAGTAACTAATCCCAACATAGAAGTATTGGAAAAACTCATATAAGCAAAAAATATCAAATATCCTTGATCATGAGACATATAATTGTCACTATAAATAAGAACCATGATTCCAACAGTAGTGATTAGTATTGACATAATAGAAGTAAGTGGGTCGATCAAGTGGCCGAACTCTAAAGAAAAATCATTATTGATGGTCCAAGAACATAGATATTGATAGATAGAACTGCCATTGATTTGCTGAATAGACAGATCGGCCGAAAAAACCAAAACTATACTTAGCAATGAAACACTAGGAAAAGCCCACATACAACGAAGATTTTTTGTTGCAGTCGGAACAAGCAGAAGTCCCAATCCTATTGACATAGTAACTGGAAGTGGAACGAAAGGTATGATCTAAAGCTCCAACTGTCACTGATGCCGGGTAAACAACTAAAATGGGGTATTCATTTTGATCTAGGACCGGTAGCGGGCGGGAATGCTGCCTCTGCACCAACCTATGATTCTGCGGCTTCACCTTCGCCTTTGTGTCTCTTGCTCATCTTGCTCGCGTCTCCGCGGGATCGACCTCAACTTAACTGGAACGGATTATTCGACCTGATCGATTTGTCTGTCCCAAAACGTGTGCTTCCGCGGAGTATGGTTCAACCCGGGCTAGCTATGGAACAGGCTTGTGAACTAGGGACCCCGCTTCGGGATCTTCATCGACTGGATAAAGAGTTTCAACTGATGGGGCTGGAACGGGTTCTTTAACTGGGTAATCAACGTCAGTTAATAGGCTCTGAAGCTCTGCGTCCGTGGGATCAACTCCATCTTAGAGATCTGGAGGATCCGCAACTACAAGCTCTCGAGTGGGAACAGGATCTGCTACTGCTTATGGGTATGCAATCGAAGAATCTGGATCTGCGAGATATGGATATGAAACTGGATATGCTCGAACCGGACCGCATCTCGATTTGCACATGGATAATCTGTATAGGACCAAAGGGGTCGACGGTTCAAAACTCGGTCGAATACGTCGTTAACCGAAGCTGGTGGATCGACGAGAGTACGCCTAGCCAGGAGTGTGGTTGGTGCCACCTCCCCTGCCTGAATGCCTTTGCAGGATGCTTATTCGCCCACTCCTTCACAGAGCGATGACTAACTGCCGGGGATTCATTCCGTAGAGACTTCCATGGTAGCGCTTGGCTCGATTCCTACCACGGACGGGGATACATTTCATCCATATCGCTGGCCTCACATGGACGGAGATGCTTATGCTTATCATATCACGGCTTCCTAAGATGCTAACACAGGGGCTACGCTACTACGGGGCTACTACTGCTACGGGAGCTTATTGGTGGAGCAACAAGAGCGGAGTAATGTCCAACCAAACGTGGAAATTTGGTGAAAACATCAATAGCTTCCTCGTTCGTACTCAATCAGTAGATCAATGATTCGAATGCGCATCCCTATCCAAAGAAAGATTAGGTGAAACTTCAGCCCATTATGAAATTAGAACATGCTCCTCCTCATCGGAATAAGAACGAAGAAATCTCGTTGTCGCGGGCAGGCCTCTGCACTACAATCTGTCTACTCGAGACACGAGTTGACAGGAAGAGAGTCAGAAAACATGGGAAGGTCATCTGGATCGTTTCATCGAGCAACAAATGGGCGGGCGACCCTTCTTGCTTGCTTGGCCGTCAGTCAAAGAGAGGATAGGAATTGGCCTCGTTCTATCGGAGTTGCTAGCGGATCGAAATCGGAGGGGTAGCTACGCGGAATCAGTGCCAATCAGTCACTTATACAGCCAGCCTTGGAATCTGAGCAGTCATTCCATGGGTAGGCTTGGGGAATGGTTTGATTTTCGGGAATGGAATGAGCTTACCTTTCCTTCCGATTCCACCTTGTGGATACTTCGCTATTTCACCCTGCTGCGTCATAGGAGGAACAACCAACCTCTCCCCCTATGTCTTTATGAGCAGGACGGCGAAGCAAAGGCAGGATCCACTCAAACAGAATAGAGCTTGCTACTGGGTGGGGCGCTTACCCCATTACCGACGAAGGGAGTACATATCATGTCATGTTGGTTTGGTCAATCGAATGGGGAACAGAAAGTCACAAGCGAGTGGTTCTTCGTTCCCTAAGGATCGAGGGTTCGTTTGACTAACCAAATATGCTAGGAGCGGATTTCATGGATGGAGTTGGGGCCATTGAGAAGTAGTCAACAGATTAGTGAATATGCGGATTGGCTAGTAGGCCACTTGATGTTGATCACATCCCTGAGTTTGAGTGCTGGATAAAGGAAAGAATTGTAGGTCTAGGAAGGTCCGAGTAAGATAGTCTTTTTTTCCGGAATAAGAATAGCTGTTGAGTGGAAGGTGTATTACCACCACCGTCGGTTGGGATAACGGTGCAGTAGCAGTGGTAACAGCAGTAGCACCGACCGCAATGGGAACAGCTTGAGCAACTCCTTCATAGGGGTAACAAACAGAGGTGCGCCTTACATAACAACGGCATAGTTCTAGTAGCACGGGTTCACCACTATAAGGGCTAGCTGTTTTTTTCAAGAGAATGCAGTTGGCTGTCACCCGAATTCCACCCCTCTCTCTTAAAGGCTTCCCCCTCCTTTCTTGTGCTACGTGAGAATGGGAAGCACGATCTCGATCCAGATTTGGGAACTAGTCCAATTAATCAATCATCGAGTGACTGGCTAACTCTCCAATTTCTTTCGAACTGGCTAATTCCAGCTAATCAAGCCGCCATTAGAAGGGGGTAGGTCACGCCCGCGACGCATCAAAAATAGGTTTTTCAGTTCGCCCCAGGTAGGATAGATTCAGAATCTGCAGTTGACCCTCATCCATTTGGTGATCATTAACCCATTTTTCTACCACATCAGGAGCCAACAACTAGCTCCAACATGTGTTAGCTTCCAATGGAAAGACTTCCTTCATTTAGATCTTGACATCAACCTACTCCATATTCTCTTTTCTGCCCACCCAGCATTTCAAGCAGATAACTAACATTGGGATCCAGCTTCGCTGGGAATGGATTCTGTCCCTCCCAGTTGAGCTCTCGTTAACCCAACGCGTCTATTGCCTCCCCAATCGGAAAAGGATGTTACTGTTTATCGAGATGGAATTATTGACTAATTCGCGTAACCAATGGATCGAACTCTCCCTACGCGCTATTGGATCAGTCGGTCCCCCCATCGCCAGTTGCTGCTCAGTGACCCAACATGCCCCTACCTCTACATCACGACGCCTCCCCCCGGAGGGAAAATGAGTTCCATTCTATGGTTCCATCCCGGTCCGGGGCTCACCATCGCTAAAACCTCTCCTTTCGATTAGTCGAATTCTAGTGGTTTGGGGGAGGGGTGGAGCGTGCCCCCCAAAGGCCGACTCTACCCCGGACTGAAGATAATAGAAAGCTAAAGAAAAGATAAGGATACCAAATGTTACCCAACAAAACCAGCAGCTGATGCGTGCGAGGGTGAGCAAAAGGAATGCTCCTCCAAGAGCAAAAGATGTCAGAATAAAAGAGGAATAATAGTCACCAGAGGAAGAACAAAAAACAAAAAACAAAGAAACGGCAAGAAAGAAGGCCGTGGCAGATTCCAGTCGGAGAGTTTCCAGTAAGGAAAGCCTAGCCATTCTGGCTCTATAAATGTCCAAATGCTGTAAAGCACGCAACCGACGTTCATCCAAAGCTTCTAATTCAGATAACCGTCGCCTCAGCATACTGGGAGGATGAAGGAGAAAGATCTGCTGCAATAGACAATCAATATGATGGGATCTCAGTTTCCAACGGCAGAACGGCCTCAGCACCATAGACTAGAGAATATGGAGTCACTCCAGTGGACATACGAGCGTTCGTTCTGTACGCCCAGAGTGCATTGGGTAACATCTCATGCCAATTTCGCTTACTCTCGTTCACCGTTCTACTCGACGATTCGGAGAAGGATCTTGTTCATGGCTTCCACTTGTCCACTCGGGGGAGGGTTGTAAGGAGTAGAAAAATTGTGCCGTTTTCTGATATTTCTCCAACAGATCTGCAACAATTTGGCTCGTAAATTGCGTTCCATTGTCAGTAATCAACCCCCAAAACGAGATGGGAATTCCAAATCGACATAGTGGATTTTCACGTATAAACGGAGCAATTGCAACAGCACTTGCTTTCCTTAGAGGAATTGCTTCAACCCACTTGGTGAAATAATCGATAGCAACAAGAATCCAAACATGTCCTTTCGATGACGGTGGATTAATTGCACCAATGAGATCCATAGCCCACGCTTGGAACGGCCAATAGACTACCTTAGGATGCAGATTGACTGAGGGCACATGAATGACGGTTCGCATGATACTGGCATGTTCTACAGGACTTTGAAAACTTCATACAATCAGCAGACGACTAAGGACTCGTTAGGGCCTTATATACATAAGGGGCCAATAGTAACCCAAACGAAGAATTTGATGGTACAGTCGGTCACCTCCCTGATGCTCACCACAAGAACCGTCGGTGAGTTTCTGTCATTGCAAAGTCTGCTTCTTTTCGATCGAGACACCGAAGTAGAACGCCGTCAAAGGAACGCTTATATAGAACGTCGCCTAGGAGCACATAACGTATAGATTGTCTTTGAACATTGTTACGCCTCAGTCTTATCAGCTGGCAGAAATCCGTCCTTCAAATAAAAAGTCTCTGAGAAAACCGACGGATTCCTCTGTTTCAATTTCAGCACAGAATACCTCTGAATTTGCTTCCAAATCCTCCTTAGTGAAGGTAGATGCATAATCACTTAGCACAACAACGGACACTTTTTGAATGAAAGGAGGAAACACTAAAAAGGTTGCAAGAGCAGAAGCATTTGCATTTTTAGAACGAGAGGTCTACCGTTACCATTCTGAAATCACCCATCAGATGCACGGCCTTAGACCAATAAGGACGAAGATGCAACTGCCTCACTTTGTAATAAAGAGAAATTTGGCGCACAACCAACTGAGAATCTCCAAAAACTGTTAAGTCACGAATTCCCATCTCAAGGGCTAGTTCTAATCCAAGGATAAGAGTGTCGATATTCAGCTTAAGTGTCTGTTTGTTTGTACAATCGAAGCTTGAAAGAGAACGGATCCCTCAGGAGTTAGAAAAACGAACCCCTGCACATTCTGCAGTTGATGCACCATCGAAAAACGACGGTCCATTACTTTTGATCTTCGGCAATGAATACTTCTGAATCCTGCCTTTCATCTGATATTGGAGTACAATCCTCGATCACATTTGCAGCTATCCAGCTTCAAAACGACTATCAATTCAGGCGCGCTAGCGCGTTTGACTAATAGGCTTGACTTTACTCCGCCCAAGTGCTTGCTGGCTTCAAAGCAACGAGCGGAACTGAAGCTAGCGCGCTAACGCGCTACGGCAACACGTCGACATTGCCCCGCTTGTTGCTTGTAGAAGCGAGAAGCAGAGTAGCGCGCCACTCGAGCAAGCGTAGGAAGCAGTTCTGTACCCGGCTGCATAGGCAGAGGCTTAAGTAGTATCATAGACGGGAGCAAAGGCATACCTAGGGGCTTCAAAGGCATAGGCATCTGAGGCAGGCAGAGGTAGCAGCCCTACTAGTTCCGGAGCGAGTGGTTTATCCAAATAACCTCCAGCAGCTGCTAATGATATAGTAGTGAGGGATTCCTCTTCATTGGCCAGGTTCAGGCATTCCATCTTCGTTTTCAGACCCGGGTAACGAATATATAAAGCAAGGCAGGAGGTTCTTCCCTTCACGCAGGTGGAATGGGTTCGGTACTGAATTCCCAATCGACGGTCCCGGCTGCTTCTTCCGCGGTCGATCGACAACAGGTAGGATTCTTCCCGTTCTATCTTCCCCTCCTGATCCGGCTGGTCGAACATGACATCTCTCCCCATCAGGTCGAGCATAGGTAGGTGCTCCTCTGGCTGGAAGGTCGAACAATAAGGCTAAAGTCTCTCCCGACGGAAACTTCAGCAGCACCCCTATATTCCCTTTCGTGGGCATCTGGTTCCAGAGAGAGATTGGTTAGTCGCCTTCTGTTCATTCCTACCCGGTTGGCAGAGAATCGACGATTAGCATAATAACCAGTCCCACCTTTATCTCAAAAGCTATCTTCTTCCCGGCCGTGAGGTATGGAAGAATCCGGATCCGTAAGTCACCACATGACTGGGGATCCCAATGCCTTTGTTTCATCTGCTCCATACTCTGGTATGAGTTTTTTGTATAGGGTGACAACTCTCCATTGTCAATGAAGAGGGTACAGTAGCCATTCAAAATGCATGTGCTGGCACAATAGTTCTTTCTGATGTCTTATATGTTCCTAAAGTCACAAAGAATCTCATATCAGTTGGGCAACTATGTGATGATAAGCAGTGTTCAGTCAAATTGAAAGCCGATTCGTGTATTGTGAAGGACCTCCAGACCAAAGAAGTGATTGGTAGAGGCAGAAGGCATGGGAGACTGTTTTCATTGGCGATGACATCTACTGATGCGAAGACAGATAAGTACTCTAGTAATTGGACTCTATGGCATAGAAGGCGTCGGTCATGTATCGTATGATTACTAAGCTAGAAACCATCGTACTGGCTTATTACAAGCCATTCAGTCTATTCCGAATAGACGAAGAGTGACAGTTACAACTATATAAGACTTGTCAAGTTGGCAAGCATACTCAACTTCCTTTGAAAATGAATAGTACAATAAGTGCTGCTCCTCTAGATCGATCTTATTCACTCAGATGTATGGGGACCAGCCCAACCTGACACTTGACGTATCTGGATACCAGTTGCTCTTTATTGATGATCACTCTAGATCCACGTGTATCTACTTCCTTAAGCAGACATCTTTAGTATTGATGTACTTTAAAGTGTTTAAAACCATGGTTGAAAATCAGTTTCAACGATCTATTTCTATTAAAGTACTTCGCTCTTCTTCTGGGGGCGAATATATATATATGTCCAATGAATTCTAAATGAAAAAACAAAAATGGGATTTGACATCAGAGATCATGCTCATATACTCCAAAACGGGAGTATATGAAAGGAAAAAAAGCCTACGCGCGCTAGCTCTATTAGTGACGGGCTCCCGCGCCTTCTTCAGAAGCTGCTTGCTTGCTGAAAAACTCCCGCGCGGCCCTTATAGTTAGTGACGGCGCCTTACGTAATAGGGGCTTTACTTGACTTCTTTCCCAACAAGTGCTAGCTGGTTCCAGAGTTATTCAAACTTCCTATGCAGCTCCGCAACAGACATATTTCCTTGCTTCAAAAGACTCCACTCGATATTAGTTGTCTTCTAGCATACGTATGATGAGCATATGACTGAGCAAAGAAATCCCATACCTCTCGATCTTAAGCTGTCTGCATCCTTCGAATACTGACAAGTAGTTCTGGTTGAATGGCCGAATGAATATAGGATGCACATTGCTGCATGATTATTATAATTCCGACGCATCTACCATTTTTGAATCAACAGTGAATACAGCTGGAACTCCATCCTTAGCTTCAGAAACCATTACTGTTTACTGTAATGTTTTGGTTCAGTCCCATCTACGACTGGGAAGAGCTTATGTGTATCCAAAAACTTCTTCATTTGAAGTTCCCAGGCGAAATAAATGTTTCCATTAAGCTTTTCTGTCATGAATGAAGAAATTCAAGGAATAGAAAGATGAGCCATGAAAACAATTCCAACAAAGAAAGAAAATCTGCAATGTTCGAGCAGATAGATTGCAGAGAAAGAAAAAAAAAGCCTTAGAACTCAGATCTGAAAGCTGAAAGCTGACGTGACTGATCTGATTGCTGGCTCGCATCCCGTTCCGAGCTTGAGGCCCAGCCTCTTTACCATCCTTTCAGCTACAAAGTTGTGGGTGGCCCCTGTGTCAACCAAGGCCACCGCATCCCGTCCGTTGATGGCCACCGAGACGTACATCAGCTTCCTTGCTGTGGGCTTGTCCTCTGATTGAGCCCCCTAATGGCATTGAGTTGTTGCAAGGCCCCCATCCGTGGCTCTGCTTGCTCCTCCTCCGTCTTCAAGGCGTTAAGGGCCTGCCTCTGCGGGCAGTCTCGTAGTCTGTTTTGGAGCAGATGAAGCACCTAATATCCTGCGGATTTTTCCGTCTTTCTCGGCTCGGCCTTGGTCTTGGGCTCGCTCGTCTTAGCCTCGGGTCTCGACGCCTTCTTATTCTTCGGGTCAGGGAGGGATGGAGGAACATGCACCGACCACAGGGGGGGGGAAGGCTACCAACAAGCAAGCTTTATCTTATTCCCTATACTCCTATCCTTCTTTAATTCCATTACTGCGGGTACTGGCTAGCTGCCAGCGACATGATCGTGAGAAGATAACATTGAGCACCCCGGGGCGAGGTTTGGAATATGGTTCTCTCTCCCCCTCGTTATCCGAATCCATCGATTCCTATTCCCCCATTCATTTATTCGAATCGAGTTTTGAATATGGATTTCTATAAATCGAATTGAAGGCCTACCTTTTTCGTTTACCGACAGAGATTCGGCTTCCCGTTCTTAGCCTCCCCTCGGCCCTTTGTCTCAGACGGGGGCTGTGGTCGATCAATCAACGCCCTATCACGTAAGTACCCGGATGCCGAAACAAAACAAAACACCTTTCCTTATTGCCCTTCTTTTGAAGCTGCCTTTCCATCCCTTCCTTTTAAGCTGGGATTCGATGAGGGAGCCGCCGATCCTATGCCATAAACGGATGACATGTCCCCTTACCTATCATTCCTCTCGTAACTGGTGGATGGGTACCGTAAACTCCTCCCCTACCTGTTATGCCTTTCTCTCTTGACCACCCATGCCGTGCCCTACCACAGACCAATCCCCCTTCTGCCTATCTGAACGGTCGGAGAATTATGCCTGCCCTACCTTGCGATCTATTACTGCCAGCTCTCCTGCCTCTATTGCCGGGAATTCGACCGAATGCTTTTTCTGGTTTGCTTTCGCAAAAATAAACGTCTACAAACTGGAGATGGGATATAGGGCTCACTCAATGAGCGGGGCAAATCCCTTTCCCCTCCAAACACTTCTTCTCCAGACATCTCCCCCTCCGCCGCTATAATGAACAGATAGGGGGATAGAGGGTCTCCCTGCCTCAGGCCTCTATAGCTCTCAAAATAACAACCCCTCGGCTGCCCGTTGATCATCACCGAGAACTTAGGAGTCGAAATGCACTGCTCCACGAGAAGGCACTACCACTGCCCAAAGCCAAAGCTTTTAAGCACCTGCATCAAGAAACCCCTGTCCAACCTATCGTATGCCTTAGCCATGTCGAGTTTCAAACTCAAACTCGCCTTTTCTTTTCCGGCATTCTTCATGGAGTGAATAATCTCGTGGGCTAAGACCCCGCAATCTACAATCTGCCTCCCCTGACACCCTTGACTCTTTGAAATAATCTTTGGAAGGATGAGCCTCAATCGGTTGGCCATTCTTTTGCTGAGAATCTTGTAAACCGTGTTACACAAACAACTCGGCCTGAATTGATCGAGTTTCCTTGCTCCTTCCACCGTCGGGAATTAGGACAATTAAGGTTGCGTTGATTTCCCTAAGCATCCTTCCTTAAAAAAAAAATCCTTCACAGCTGCATGGACGGCCCATCACCTCCCAAAACTTATGGAAAAAGAAGTTAGGGAAACAATCCGGACCCTACTTGTCTCCTGGCAAATGGACTACCACTTCTGACACTTCCTCCATCGATACCGGTTTTATTAGGGCCCTATTTAAGGTACTCTTTTGACATAGTAACAGAAGTCCCAAGCCAAAGAATTCTGCGCTGCGCCCACTCGCCCTAACTACTAAAGCGACGGAGGGGAGGGGAGGGGTTACCCCCTCTCCTCTCACGTAAGAGAACACTTCGAGACTTGTTCGAGACAGGGGCTTCAGTGAAGGGCGTCGTATTTTTTCTAGAAAAAGGAACTATACTAACCCCGTCATGAGAGGAATGCAAAATCCAAACACAGAGTGCTTATGATATGAGAGGAATGAATGCTTCGGTGAAGTCAGTCAGAATCGTCACGTCAATAAGGGGGAAATCACGTAAAGCGGCACTCAATTGACGGGACTTCGGGAAGTGGTTTCTTTTCTATTGTACCCTCCCTGCTCGCTACGCGACTCTTGACGCGCAGCTCTCTCTGTGTAGTCGTAGTCGTTGCAGTCGGCATTCTATAAGCGGTAGCTCCCCGCCCAGAATGCCTCTTCCTACTGCCTCCTTCCCCGCGCTGGGGAAGCTCTCAGGGAACTGGAAGTTGACAAAGTCAACGTGTTGTAGATTGACAAAGGCAACCTTTGTCTCCTGTCGTGACTTCTATGGATGAAGTCAGCTAAACTCCAACAGTCGTGACCATGACGGTTTGTTCCGGCTTGGTTGACTTTTGAAACTAATAGGCACAAGGAGTTGACAAAGGGGAACAGCCCCCATTCTATTCCATTCCTTCCATTGTTGAATCGAAAAGAGAAGCGGCTGGATCCTGACGCTCTGCTCCCCGGAGAACCGGAAGAACGAAAGCATGACTGACTGAGATGTGCGTGCGGAGGGCCGAAAAAAGAAAAAAAAAAGCAAGCAATATCAAAAAGAAAGGAGAGTTAGGGGGAAGTGGGGAAGTCCTACGCTACCAATCCTATGTCCTGGGGCTACAAAACATCGAGGGACAAGGGATTTGTGAGAAAGGAAGTTAGACGTTCGTGCCGTATCGAGACTCACTTGTTATGGAATCAACCGCAACGCTGGACCGCACCTCAAAAAACGCCTACCTGAACCAACGATAAACCCACCTGACTGGCGAGTGAAGGCGTAGCGGGGTTCTGAATGGATCGAACGAAAGATTTGATAGGCTCTCGGAATTGCAAGGAAACGGAAGTTAAGTGGAAGTGCATACGAATCAAAGCATGCATAAAAGAGAACGTCGGGTGGTGTGAGAGGTCGGAGATATGGAGACCAGCTACGTGATGTGTCGAAAGCGAGGAAAGAAAGAGGCGAATCCACAAGAGTCTGATTTTTTAGATGTTAACGGGCGGAGATTAAGAGGAAGGAAGGAAGGCAGGTAGGCTCCTCCGAATAGAATAGAATAGAATAGAATGGAGGGCCTAACGCCTAGTAAGACGGGGAAGGAGTGTTATGAAACGGAGGAAGAGGTGCTGGCCTTACTAGACAGGGGCTCAAGACCTCGACCGGACATCGATCTCAATTTGCCACCCGCCTGGAAGCGGGATTGAGAGTGAAAGGGACCAATATAGTGGTCCTAGCAGGGTAAGGAGTCGCCACGAAATTTGGGAAGTGCTGGATGATTTAGCCCCCCACCCTAGAGGTGGAGTAGGGCGCCCCTCCAGTGTTGCTGAAGAGGAGGCGCGCCTCCAACGCAGCATTCAGGAATGGGATGAACGAACCTGTCTCGTCAATTCAAGCCGAGGTTGATTAGATAATGATTACAGATGCCTATCTTATGAGCGGTTAAGTCCTCTGAGGCAGAAGCTACGTTCCCTGATTGCGTTCCGGGCGAACGCAAAACGATCGCTCAAAAGCTTTCGGGATCATATTCTAGGTTTAGGCAAAATAAAAAAGAAAATGACAGGTTCTGGGAGGATTGGTCTCTTTCGGCGCGAATGCCCAGGAGGGAATGGCCAGCCGGGGAAAAGCCTGCCTTATGAGTCACCACCTTAGCCGACCTATACTGCAATAACCCGATGGCGGTTGGAACGCGGGCTAGCCGGTCGGGAGGTTCGATTCCTCCCCGATCCCTTGGAACTCGATCCATGTAAGGAAGCTCCTTTTCCTGGGAGAGCATACTCCAACATCGGAAATCAATTAGTTCTGATGGAAAGATTTTTCTGAAAGTGACTGGTTCAGCTATCGGAATGGCTTTCTGTCCCCCGGATAACCTGCATAGAATCACCGGGTCAGAAAGCCGGAGGAGATTCGCAGAGGAGGGAGCCAAAGCCGTAGAGTACGTCGGGGAGGGGCTCGTCCGGGATTCGGAGAAGGGAATAACAAAAGGCTTGTAGAACGTTTTATCGCAGTAATCGCAGATGCTATAACACTGTTACCACGGGGGTGGAGAGCCGAGTCGAACATATTTCAGACCGTGGATGTATGGTTACATTATAGCATTGTGTGATGAAAAGGAACCAGCTGAAAAGCAGCGAGCGGAGCTTGAAAAGCGAAGCGAGCCAGCTGAAAAACGTATGCGCGCGTTTGACTAATAGGCTGAAAAGCCGTTGCTTGCTGGCTTCAAAGCTTATTAGTCAAACGCGCTAGCGCCTGAATTGATAGTCGTTTTGAAGCGCTTCAAAGCCAGCTTCAAAACTCGACTTAAGGTAAAGTAATGACTAATTATTAATTACTATAATTGGAGAAGCTTAAGCTACGCTCGGACCTCTCTTGGGAGAGGTCCTTCTCTTCGCTACGCTTCGTAGCTCAGTACCCGCCTGCTGGCGGGGGTACCCGCCTGTAGGCGGGGAGTCCCTAGTCGTTTGTAAAAGCTAGCATTGCACAAGCGATTGGCGCTTGTTCAATGCTAGCGAACAAACGCTTCGCTTCACTCGAGCTTCCTACCCAGGAAGCTCTTCGTTCGCTTCGCTCACTTTCAGCGCTTCATGTTCATTAATCAATATGAATAACAATTAATAAAAGCTTTCATTATAAAAAACGTAGTCACGGCCTGTGCTATGTAATTTCCCAGGGAGCCAAGCCACTCGCCAATCTTCTACTATGCTATATGAAGTCAGTGTGTTTACCTAAACCTGATAATGTGGCTTTCATGCAGCATTCTAAAATTGCGGGGATCAAGCCATGCGATGCAACCTGCTTCCTTGGGTACTTAAGGCTACCACAGCATCCCGGTTAGAGAGCTATAAGCGCAGGAGAGGTGGGAGCAGCACCAATTGATCGTCGATCCGGATCCCGTTGGAGTCCCGCTAGTTCCTGTGCTAGTATCCATCCCTTACCTAGTCCCAGCAACAACCATTCGACGTTGGAGATCGAGTTCAAGCAGATTGAGTTGATCCAGTCTCACAATCAGAAGTTTCTTTAGTCTCACCAGCGGCTTTTACCCACCAGCATATCGCCCAGCATTAGTGGAGGGTCGAACAAATTGACGGACACGGCCCTCCTTTTTCTAGTTTATCACCAGTGCTTTCCTTCGCCTATCACTTCTACACTAGCAGATGTTGGAGCACAACTCCTTGGAACAGCAGGAAAGGACGGAACAACACTTCTACACTCTATGTTGAAGGAACATCTGGATACAGAAACTTCTACACTTGCTAATGCCGGAACATCGCTTATAGGAAGATTCTATGATGCACACATAGACGTAAGTAATTCGGAACATATACTTATTGTTACACCAATGCAGGATAAGAGAAAAGTGTCCTAAGCCAGGCGAGCCTAGTTCTAGCGTAGGCCGACCGGGAGCCGTCGAAAGCTCGGGTCAATCGCTACCTCTGCTGCTGCTGGTGCTTCTTGCGCTACTAGGAATGAACCCACTGAAACTCGGCCGGGAAAACACAATGTCTCTGCCCCCGGGTCAATTGATTCTTCGATTGGTTCCAAAAATGTCACCTTTGCTGCTCTAGCCGCCCCCTTCAAATAGGCCTGGTCCCTCTACAATCTACTTGAAACCTATCATACCAAGTCACTGCATAGCTACGCCCGCAATGAGCAATGGGCAAGTTTCATAGACGCGAGCGATAAAAGGCAGGCATCATAGTGGAAAGAGGAAATGAGAGTCGTAGGAGTGCACGGAAGAGTGCGATGCGATTGGCTGATGTTGGGCGAGCGAACCCGCTTATGGTCTATCCTTGTATAGTAGCGGATAGAAAGGGATAGACAACTACTAGAACGCAAGGCCTATTCATCATAAGATCGAACCAGGTTCATTCTGAGAATTGATCAGTACCCTCCACTCTCCAGTGATTGTTCTCTGCGGGGACGGGAGGCTCGAACAACTGGATCAATAGCTGAAACTGCTACTGCTTCTAATGGAGAAACTGGCTGGTAGAGACATGCGGACTATCGGGTTTGGCAAAGGCACCTGGACCATATACAGCGAAGGCATCATAGGAAGAAGTCAAGCGACGCTGCCACCTGTACGACGTTCATATAGCTAGCGAATTTGCAGATGTGCGTGTTTCGTTTCGCTTATAGTAGGGTAGGTCCGACATTCCCTTATGTCCCTATTAGTTGAGTGTCCCAGTAACCTTCCAACCCGAGTGAAAGCAATTGATTGGATTGATTCAGCTGACCCACCACCTGCCCGGTCTAAGCTACAGTTGAACCGATTGATTTTCTTTCTTTATTTGACCAATAACCTAAAGCATCCGAGCGAGTTACATAACCCATGGATTCAGCGGACCGAGCCGGCAGAGGCAGAGGAGTTGATGCATGCACTTTATAGTTGTTCCATATCGAGATCGAGCAGATTCCATTCGACGTTAGACCACCAGCATCTGAGTCAGCAGAATCTAAGCTATAAGCGGGTGGGATAGGGGCAACAAAGGCATAAGAAGCAAAGACATAGGCTGTGTGGGCACTAGTCATATTAGCGGTGGAAAAGGTATGGGAAGCTAGGATGGTATGGGCTGCAGCATAAGAAGCTACGGCACCACAGTTCAGTTAGAGACAAAGGCCCCCGCACTCTCTAAAAGCAACAACAGAGAGAATTCCCGGTGTGGGATAAGCGCTAAGTCCAATCCCAATTGCGACTTTGGAAGAACCAACACTAGTGAAAGCAGCGAAGGTAGCACCACATGTAGAAGTAGAGGCAGCCCCCCCACCTATGCAAGCATCATTCCTTCCAGTTCGTACGGTCCCAGAAGCGGCTTCCCCACCACCATCTCGCCTAGTTAGAGTGCCATTCGCGATAGATCCCAGCGCAGATCGAGCCCATCAGTAGTGGTTGACCGTCCCAGTCGACCAATTTCAGATCCTTTTGTTGCTTTCTCAGTAACCACATTTGTCTTTCTTTCTAAAAAGAATTTGTGAATGAGTGAGAATGAGACCGCCAGCTAGCTAGCGCGGCGTAGGGTGTTCGATGCATGCATATTTGAAGCAAGGAAAAGGGAGGGGGAACCAAAACATCGGTGTTTGGCATCAGTGTATGGTATATAAAATCTCCCCCCACCCCAATCTATCTAGAGTGCCCATGATAGGAGGTACCGGTTCCGGCAAAGGTGTACGGAAGAAAAGGTAATAAGACCTTCGCTAGTTTCCCGTTACCCAGAGGCAAATCAACAAGCCAGCAACCGTTCAAAAACCCGATAAAGCTATCATCTCGCGCGGATCCATACCCATAACCACCGGCATCCTCACCAATTGGAGATAGGTGCGTCCAAGTCCTTTCTTTCTCTTTCTTATTCATTCATTAGGAGGATTGGCATTTGGCTGGCCTAACGTGATCAATGAGATTACGTTTATAGCGCATGTTCTGATTCCAGTGTGAAGTATGCCAGCGAAGGTAGCAGTGGTTGCGGTTGATCCCATTTCAGTAGTTGGAAAGCGGCCTGGTAGTAAATTCATCCAGTTTCATCATGAAGCCGTCTTATTTGAGGGCAATCGACTGAGAAACTCAACCCATGATCTCTTTCTAGTTATAGCTGGTGTTAGGTTGGAGATTCTTCGAATGCCCCTTTTTTTTAGGGCAATGAGATCAACATCTGGCTTTCGAATGTACCTTGCTACTCCTACGACCTATACTGGTTTATCCGTTGCTGGGCGTAGGCCTGTTATCTAGAATCACCCGAGGCCTGAGGCCACTCACGCACGCATGCATCGCAGCTGTCAGCATTTGGGAAAAGGTCTCTTACCAATTCTGTATAAGTAAGTGTACGTTGCCATTAGTTCTTAGAAGCGATGTTCTGTCATTCCCAATTGATCGATATCTGCCATTGTTCGTTTGTGATGCCCCGTTGGATTTGTTCCAAGAAATGGAGTGAAGGCATTAGCTTACTCTAGGTAGTGTGGATAAGCAAATGTAGATTTTGTGTGCACAAGCGTCTGTCCCTTCTTTTGTTCCAGTCTTCGCTTGTGTTATTACTTATGTGTTCCGACATGTGAGTAGAAGCGCTGTGCATTTATAAATGCATAAATATGGATTATGTGAACTATAAATGAAGGAAATTTCATCTTTTGACTATTCAACTATACTAAAGACAACGAAAAACAGAGATAGAGGAATAAGATCATCAAACTCAGAAAGTGACTGTTCCATAAATAAGAAACGGAGAAAGTCACTGTTCGGTAAGTCCGTAAGCTCTAACTAACCAGATTACAAGCAAGCCATCAACCCGCTGCGCCTTAAAGCGCCTTAAGTCTTAAGCGCCCTTAAGCTCTTAAGCGCTTCCTTGCCTTATCAGTTGCTAACGCTTTCTTGCGTTACTGCCTCAAGCACCGCTTAAGAAGGATAAGAACGTTACCCCAGGGCTCCCCCGAGGGGGGAGAGTGGGAATGAACAATCCTACTAAGGCCAACCACTAAAGCCGTTATGAACCTCTTTTGAGAGAGTCCCTTTTCTTCACTAGCTTAATAGCACCTAGGGAATTCTCAAGATGTATTTATTTATTCATCATTCTTCAAAAAGGAAGGATAAAGCCACAACCGTCGAATCCTTCCTGGCTTTGAATCCCATAACTAAACTGTTCCTGGCTTTTAGTCTGAAGGTCCCTTGGCTCACGGCTTCTTCTTGGGTCCTGTCACAGCTTTAGTCATCCTGCCTGAAGGAAGAGTGTTCTCCTTACGTAACTTTAAGGAGTCTTTATGTTTTCATTCTTGTTGGCGAAGCAAGAGGGGAGACAAGAGAGAGTAAGCACGACTAGTAGTACGCACACCCTCCTAACCCCCGGCGGGGGAACGCCACTAACACAATCCTACTAAGGCCAACCGCTAAAGCCACTAAAGCAAGCCATCGGCCATATAAAGTGTTCCGTGAGTGAGAACTTAATAAAAAAGGAAACACTTTGTTTCACTCTTCTTGAACTGGCTTAAATGAAAAGAGTTCCCAAGATTTTAGAATATGAAAATTCTCGTAATAAATATAAGAGCGACAGTTGAGTTTCGAGCTATGCGCATACAGAGGGATCGGTATCTTTGTGTGTCTAGCTTAGCTTAGGTTGATTGTCGGAAGAACCCCTTTGCGCATTGTTGGGCTAAAGCGAACTTCTCAAATTCAGTGCTCAAACATACGACTTTTATAACGTGCACTGGACGTCGATAGATCCATTTTGGAAAAAGCGTTGAGGTCGTCTCGGGGAAGCGCTATCTTAGTCGATTAGGCTGATGCTGTTGAGCCGATGGTTTGAATCCCAATCGCCAAATAAACAGCACATAATCTGGTGAGGCAACGCCCTCAGATGGAACACTGATGGGATGAGATGAGGTCTCCGCTCTTTTGCCAAATAGACAGAACACCCGCTCCGGAGATACAAGCGGTGGATACGACCCCATGGCATGCGAGTTCAGGAAGAGTTCGGCTAAGGGAGGTCTCACAAAGCGGTCCGCATAGAGAGATCAAACAGCGTCCCCTGTTCCGACAGCAAATGGCGGCGAGCTTAAACGCGCTCCCTGCAGGGTTGGAGTACTTGTACAGCCGGGGCTCTTATCTGCGTCATCGAACGATAAGCTGTTTAACCTTGTCATTCAAAGCTGCAGCGCCAAGAGCAGATGGATCCTGCTTGAGAGTTGAACATAGCACTTTCTGATTCAAGAGTGGATGACCAGCCTAAAGGAAAAGGTGGAAAGACAAAAAGAAAAAACCAGAGACGTTAGGAATGTCTCCGCAGATTGCTATTCGACAACTCTCTCGTGTGGACAATGGCCCGCAGCAGAAGGTTTACAAAAGATTGACGAACAAAGGACATGTGGTCGTTGCGGCGGCGTGATGGATCTGTCAGGGGCCACCAGTAACTGGAACTAACACTGGCGAATATCCGTGAGGGCTGGAAAGGGAAATCAAAAAGGTATAGGTAAGGCTTACTCTTCTTGAATTTAACAAGAGAAAGATCACTCGGTAAAGATAAAGAGGCACTTTAAACGTACTGTAGGGAAGCCGAACAGAGGCATAATCGAGGAGCCATAAGGATACGTTGGCTTGAGAGATTGAACGAAGCCAAACTGGATGTGATCGAAAGGTTATCCAGCGCCCTACAGACATGAAAGCTATTACGCTGCAAGTAACAACCTGTGCCTCTCCCACTTTTTTTCATTCCTAATTTTCCTAAAGGTCGGGTGTACAGATGGACATTCAGCCCGAGGTATCGACTCGAGACGTCGAGAGATGGATGGCCCAACGACTCGAGAAATCTGGCGCTATAAAAATGCATTAACTAACTGTTGAGCTCTTAATTGTGCATATTCTAACCCCAATTCATCACTCATTGTGCAAGGTTTGTATGGTTTGTAAGCTAATTCAATGCATGTTTTGTGACTACAGGATTGAGGGTGGACTCTACTCAATTGAAGACATAAAGTGCTCACTTGGGATCATTCTGATGAAGAATGTTTGAGGACCAAAGAAGAAAAGAAAGAAAGAACTAAAGAAGAGAAGAAAGCAGATGAAAGAAAGGAAGAAAATAAGAAGAAAATGAAGCTGACCGGTCGTGACCGGTCGGCCAAGGAAGCCAGACCGGTCAGTGACCGGTCAGCCATGTATGTTGGGCACTACTGAAGAGGACCGACCGGTCATGACCGGTCGGTCATTGTTGCTGGAAAATTGCTGAAGGCGTCCGACCGGTCATGACCGGTCGGACATGCTTGCTGGACCAAGGATGAATAGGCCCGACTGGTCTTGACCGGTCGGGCATACTTGCTGGAATGACTCTCTATTGAGGCCGACCGGTCATGACCGGTCGGCCATGCGTACGAACTTAGAAACTTCTAATTGCATCCCGATTTTCTCTGCGCTGCGTAAGTGTTACGCACTTTCTCGATTCTTTCGAAGTTGGGGAGCCTCCAGACTATAAAAAGACACCTAGGGATTGTTCCTAGGGCATCCTAAAAGGGTACAAGCGAGGTTGGAGGCTGTGGAAGTGAAGATTGGAGTTTCACAACTCCTTTTGGTTTGCTTTGCTGTTTTCATGCTTTTTGTAGTTGTTTCATGTTTCCTTGGATCATGAGCAGCTAAACCTCTTAGCTAGGGCTAAGAGGTGAAGCTTGTAGTGAATCCAAGATGTTTTAATTCGTTTTATTGGTTTTTAGTTTGGAATTAATGATTATGAACTAAGGTTTGAAGTTTATACAAGTTTTTAAGTAATTTTTCTTAGTCTTGTGATGACTCATGGATGTTTGGATGAATTACTTATCTTCTTAATTTTTTTGCAACGGTATAGACCTGTATGATCCGAGGAATCGGAGTGCGCTCTAGTACTAAGTTCTTCATAAAGGGACTTCAGGCCAAAGTTCTATTTTAGTTGATTTTCTGGAATATGTAAGGACTGTGCTGGTGATTTGAATCTAGTTCAAATCCTAATCTAGCCTTGTCTTGTGAGAGGACTTGGGGGATGGTTATGATTGAGAACTGGACCTATAGGAAAGGGGAATGACCTATGCAATTGAGCATGCTCAGTTCAGCCTAGATTGAGTGAATCTTATGCATAGAACTTACATATTACAGACTGTTTGGTTTAACAGTTCTATCATCCGACTGGACGGACAGGAATGTCGGTTCTAGTTGAGAGAATAAGAAACCACAGCGGATTGAACATTAAGGATTGCTACAAGTGGATCCTTGAAACCCTAGTACCCTCTTATAATTACTTACTCTCGATTTAATTCAGCTTTTGTTACTCACATCAACTTTATACAACAATCTGATTAGTAGACTTCAATAGACACTTGTGGATGAATTTGTGAGATCCTACATAGTCCCTGTGGATCGACCTCGGTCTTACCAAGTTTATTACTACATCGCAACCCTACACTTGGGGAAGCGAACAAGTTTTTGGCGCCGTTGCCGGGGACTTTTGACGGTTTTCACAAATTTCTGAAATTAGTATCTATTTAGGATTTTTTTTAGATTTTTAGACTAACTTAGTTTATTTATTTGATTTTTCTTTTCAGGGATTTTTAGGAAGCCGAAGAAGAGTCAAGGATTTCAAGTGCAATTCAGGTGCTATCCTTCTAAAACCTTACTCTTCTCCTTCTCCTAGTCATTCTTATTTTATTCATCTCTTGTAGAGTGGGGGGAGACTCCTTTTGGATCTCTGAAAGGTCGGCCTTTTTGCCACCTGGATTCCTATTGGTCGGCTCTGCCGTCTTGGATCACCTTGTGCTCAGGGATTTCTTTTCTCATCTCTACTCCTCTTTCTCCTTTTTCTGCACTTTTTCTCAAAAGATTCAAAGAGTGGGTGGGGTGTTCTCTGAACCCCTATTGACCAGGAGAAATCGGTCTCTATCTTTGTTTCTGGCCTAGCCATTGCAAGACACCTTGTGCTTCGGTCTTAGAGAAGAGTAAAGAAAAAGAAGGAAGAATTCTTTTTCCTTTTTGTTTCTTATTTTTGGTTTTGCATGCCACATTGGGCTCGGGATTCCAATAACCGACTCATAAGTGAAGGGGGGATAGTAGAAGGCATTGATAGAGAGCCACGTGTTAGGAGACATCTAGATTCTCCAATTTTATCTGAAAGTATGGCTGCAAATCAACCTAACCCGGTTCAAAATCAAACTGAAACAGGGGAGAATGTGGTTGAGAATGTTCCCCGACCTAGGACTTTACATGATTTCTTGCAACCTGCAAGAACGAGCACTCCCTCATGCATAGCATTTCCACCAAATGCAGGGAATGTGGATTTGAAACCGGGAGTGATTAATCTTCTCCCTAAATTCCATGGTTTAGACAGTGAAAGTGCCTATCAACACCTTAGGGAGTTTGATGAGGTAATCACCACCATGCACTTTACAAATGTGACTGAAGATGTAGTAAGACTTAAATTCTTCCCTTTCACTCTTAAGGATAAAGCCAAGGGTTGGCTTTATGCATTGAGGCCAAGATCAATTGGGTCATGGAATGATATGCACAGAGAATTTATAAAAAAAATTCTTCCCTACTCACAAAACGAACATGCTTAAGCGCCTTATCATGAACTTTGCCCAAAAGGAGGATGAAACCTTTTCCCAATGTTGGGAGAGATTCAAGGACCTATTAAACGCATGCCCACATCATGGCTATGAAAATTGGCGGATTATAAGTTTTTTCTATGAAGGACTAATTCCATCCATTCGCCAATTTATAGAGATGATGTGTAATGGGGAGTTCATGAATAAGGAAGCTGATGAAACATGGGATTATCTGGAAGAATTGGCTGATAGTGCACAATCTTGGGACACATCTAAACCAACAAATTCCAAGATTGGCCAACAAAAGGAAAAGGGAGGAATGTATGTCTTATCAGAAGAAGATAGCATAAGTGCACGGTTGGCTAGCCTTACAAGAAAGGTCGAAGCCATGGAATTAAGGAAAGGAGAAACAATCAACTCCACTGAGGTTGAAACTGTTTGTGGAATTTGTGCTGGAAATCAACATGCTACACCAGATTGTCCCACAATTTCAGCAGTCCAAGGCATCTTACAAGAACAAACAAATGCCATAAACAGTTATCAGCAGCAATATGGTGCTCCAAACTCAAACACGTATACTCCTAATTGGAAGAACCATCCCAACTTCAGTTGGAGGAATGGACCCACTGCAAATGCAAACAACACTCCAAAAGTATCACTAGAAGAGATGTTGGGTGCACTCGTATCGGTCCAGAATGAGTATAACAAGACAAATTCTCTAAAAATAGATGGGTTCATGCAAGAGCAATTGAAATTCAATCAAAATTCAAACCAAGCCATTAATGAATTGAAAACATCTCTGGCTAGAGTTGAAGCTCACCTCAGTGGTAGAGAGAAGGGCACACTTCCTGCTCAAACTCTTCCTAACCCAAGGACCCAGTATGAGATACAAGATGCAAGCTCATCCTCCCACCATACGGAACATGTCCAAGCTATCACCACCTTGAGAAGTGGGAAAGAAATTGACAAATCTAATCCGGTGAAGGCCCCAAAGCCTAAGGATCCGAAAATTTCCAAAGAGAATGATAGTCCAAACAATATTCCACAAGAGAAAGAACCGGAAAGGCAATACAAGCCGGTTGCCCCATTTCCACAAAGGTTGATTTCACCAAAACCTTTAGATAAAAATCTAGAGATTCTGGAAATTTTCAAGCAGGTAAAGATCAACATCCCGCTGTTGGATGCAATAAAACAAATACCATCTTATGCTAAATTTTTAAAGGAATTGTGTACAATCAAAAGGAAACATAACGTTCACAACAAAGTGCTTTTGGCTGAGAATTTGAGCGCCATCATCAAACAAGAGGTGCCCCAAAAATACAAGGATCCAGGTAGTCCAACCATCTCATGCATCATAGGAGACTACCAGATTAAACAAGCCCTACTCGACTTGGGGGCAAGTGTGAACCTCATTCCATACTCGGTCTACGAACAACTTGGGTTAGGTGAATTGAAACCCACCAAAACCACACTCCAACTTGCTGATAGATCCATCCGGATACCGAGAGGAATGGTAGAGGATGTTCTAGTCCAAGTTGATAAATTCTACTACCCAGTAGATTTTATTGTCTTGGACACACATCCCGTGATAGGCACCGGTACTCAAATTCCCATCATACTTGGACGACCGTTTCTAGCTACTTCAAATGCCATTATCAATTGTAGAAACGGACTTGTACAAATGTCCTTTGGAAATATGACCCTTGAGCTTAACATATTTGAGTTATGCAAACAACCGCGGGAAGTTGATGATGATGTCCACGAATTAAACATGATCGAATCATTCGTGTAGGATACAGTCCCCTTATCACTATTTTCCAACCCTTTGGAGGCATGTATGGCCCACTCTCATGAGACAAATGATTACACAATACAAGAGAGGGATGCCATTCTAGATGTGATGCTGGTGCTTGAGAATAAAAGATGGAGGGCCCCAATCGAACCTTTGCCTGTAAATGAGAACAAGGCCCTCCCATCCAACATCAAGGCACCAAAACTCGACCTAAAACCATTGCCAAGTGAGCTAAAGTATGTTTATTTAGGTCGAGATGAGACATATCCAGTGGTGATTTCTTCCCACTTGGATGAGGAACAAGAGAGTAGGCTAATAGCCACTCTATTAGAGCACAAGAGTGCTATTGGATGGTCAATTGCGGATCTCAAAGGCATAGACCCTCTGATTTGTACTCACCGCATACACCTTGAGGAAAATGCAAAATCATCCCGGCAACCACAAAGACGACTAAATCCAAACATGAAGGATGTGGTTAAGGCCGAAGTGGTGAAACTATTGGATGTAGGTATCATTTACCCAATATCTGATAGCCAATGGGTGAGCCCAACTCAAGTGGTGCCTAAGAAATCCGGAATAACCATCGTAGCCAATGCCAATAACGAACTCGTGCCAACTAGAGTTACTACTGGTTGGAGAATGTGCATTGACTACACGAAGCTAAACACTGTCACGAGGAAAGACCACTTCCCCCTACCATTTGTTGATCAGATTTTAGAACGGTTGGCGGGTTGTTATAGGCAAAATGGTGGAGATAAGATTTCACGCAGAAATGCCCATTTGACTCTCGAGATCATCTAATCAAGAGTCGCAGAACGGGTAAATGCGGAGTGCCGGTTCGACCCTCGAGATCGTAAATTCGGGAGTCGTAGAATGGATAAGTACGGGACGTCCATTCGACTCTTGAGATTATCTGATCGAGAGTCGAATATTGGATAAGTACGGGACGTCCATTCGACTCTCGAGATTATCTGATCGAGAGTCGAATATTGAATAAGTACGGGACATCCATTCGACTCTCGAGATTATCTGATCGAGAGTCGAATATTGAATAAGTATGCGCACCCACTCGACTCTCGAGCTCACCTGATCAGGAGTCGTAGATTGAAAAATACGGAGCAGCTACTCGCAAGTTTCGAGTCTTCATAACCGATAGTCAAATACGGCAAAGCTCGATCCGCGAGCAGACCTTCTCACAAGTCGTTGAAAGACGTTACATCTAAGTGTGTACTTGGACTCGCGACCACATTCTAATATGCAAGCAGCTTTCCTGCGGTAATATCTCTTAGCCTTCAGTACTAGCACCCGATTCCCGTCGAGCAGCTTGTCCAATCCCTCTGCGACACCAAGCAGGGCTACATCCAGTTCGGTGGTTTCCGTCTTGTCGGCGTCTCCTTCCTTTTCGGAAGCTATGACTCCAACTACGGGCGTCTCCTTCCTTTTCGGACGGGCGTCTCCTTCCTTTTCGGAAGCTATGACTCCAACTACGGCTTCCAGTTTATCATGACACATCAGCGCTATTACTACGCTTACTGGCAGCCCGTATAGGTCGGTTTTTGGGCTTATCTTCTCTAAATGGATCCGGATCTCAAGGGATTGCCATCAAGGGGCGTGATTGTTGAAATAAGTCATTGGGTTGAATCTGACTCAAAAGATAGGATCTTATCCCACGAAATCAGCAAGATCTCAGTATCGTATGCGACATCAGCGGGATTTCGACATCTTACGTAACAAATTGGATTGCTTCAGATCTATATAAAGGGGTGGCTCCATTAAGAGCAGGTACGCACACAACATTCAATCTTGGTCCCGTTTTTGCTTGGCTTCTCTTCTTACTGTGGCCTGACTTAAGCATCGGAGGGCTAACGGCTGGTCCCCAGCCACCCTTATTTGCTGTCTTGCTTCAGGTCTGGTGGTGGAAATCCCTGCTGGAGTGAAGGAGGAAAGCCGGAGGATCTCGTTACAAAATCTGACATTAACATGGGTTATTCCCACTTTTGCTTCCTTGATGGCTATTCAGGGTACAACCAAATAGAAATTGCCCGTGAAGACCAAGAAAAGACTACATTCATATGTCCATTCGGCACTTTCACCTATCGACGGATGCCGTTTGGACTATGTAATGCCCCTGCCACCTTTCAGCGTTGTATGATGAGCATCTTTTCTGACATGGTGGGGACCATTCTCGAAGTCTTCATGGATGATTTTTCCGTATTCGGTTGTAGCTTTGATGAGTGCCTTGAGCACTTGAAATCTGTGCTAAAAAGATGTGAAGAGAAGAACCTAGTGCTCAATTGGGAAAAGTGTCACTTCATGGTTCAAAAGGGAATTGTACTTGGTCACATCGTTTCACAAAATGGAATTGAGGTGGACAAAGTGAAAATTGATCTTATCTCTACCCTTCCACCACCCAAAAGCATACGAGATGTGCGGTCCTTTTTAGGACACGCAGGATTCTACAGAAGGTTCATAAAGGACTTCAGTTCACTCTCTCGCCCTTTATGTAACCTACTTCAAAAGGAAAATTCATTCGAGTGGAATGAAGAATGTCAAAAGGCCTTTAACACCCTTAAAGGTATGTTGACATGTGCCCCAATAATGCAACCACCGGATTGGAGCCTTCCTTTTAAGATTATGTGCGATGCTAGCGACTATGCTATTGGGGCCGTGTTAGGCCAAAGAAAAGATAAAAGCCATGTGTCATCTACTATGCAAGTAGAACCCTAAACTCAGCCCAGGCAAACTACACTACCACTGAAAAGGAACTTTTAGCCATAGTTTTTGCTTTGGAGAAGTTTAGATCCTACTTGATTGGATCCAAGATCATTATATTCACTGACCATGCCGCGCTTAAGTATCTGCTTTCTAAGAAGGATGCTAAACCATGGTTATTAAGATGGATCCTCCTACTCCAAGAATTCGACATAGAAATACGTGATAAGAAAGGAGTAGAAAATGTAGTAGCCGACCACCTCTCTCGACTTGTCCTCACTGATTCCCCTGAAACGACTGCAATCAATGACATGTTCCCTGATGAACAACTTTTTGCTGTTTCCCAATTGCCATGGTATGCAGACATTGCTAACTATCTTGCTACAGGTGCAATTCCTACATATTGGAAAAAAAAAGATAAGGATAGATTCTTCACGGAGGTGCGGAAATTTCTATGGGACGACCCATACTTATTCAAGTACTGTCCCAATCAAATCATAAGGAGATGTGTCCCAGATGATGAGCAACAAAGTATCATCTCCTTCTGTCATTCTCAAGCATGTGGTGGCCACTTTTCAGCTAAAAAGACCACAGCGAAAATTCTGCAATGTGGGTTTTATTGGCCCACCATGTTCAAAGACACACATGAGTTTTGCAAAGCATGTGAACCTTGTTAGAAACTAGGAGGAATATCCCGTAGAAATATGATGCCACTCAATCCCATCTTAATTATCGAAATTTTTTATTGTTGGGGCATCGATTTCATGGGCCCATTCCCATCTTCTTTTGGAAATGTATACATCTTGCTTGCCGTTGATTATGTTTCCAAATGGGTCGAGGCCATCCCTTGCCGGAATAATGACCATAAAACGGTCATTCGATTTTTAAAAGAAAATATTCTTTCCCGATTTGGAACGCCTCGAGTCATCATAAGTGATGGAGGATCTCACTTTTGCAATCACCCTTTTGCAGCCCTAATGAAGAAATATGGCGTTACACACAAAGTGAGCACCCCCTATCACCCACAAACTAGTGGACAAGCTGAGATATCCAATAGGGAGATTAAACAACATTTTAGAGAAAACGGTGAATCCCGATCTCAAGGATTGGTCACTTCGACTTACCGATGCGCTTTGGGCTTACCGTACTGCCTTTAAAACCCCTATTGGAATGTCTCCCTATAGACTTGTCTATGGGAAGGCTTGTCACTTGCCTGTGGAGTTGGAACATAAGGCGTATTGGGCTATTAAGACAATGAATTTCAATTCTGACAAGGCAAGCTCGTTACGCAAACTTCAATTAAATGAACTTGCAGAAATCCGGAATGAAGCTTATGAGAATGCGAGAATTTACAAGGACAAGACGAAGATATTCCATGATAAGAATATTCTTCGCAAGACATTCACGATCAATCAAAAAGTCCTCATGTATAATTCTCGCTTACATCTATTTCCGGGAAAATTGAGATCTCGATGGACCGGTCCCTACATTGTGCAAACTGTCTATCCGTATGGGACTGTCGAGCTATTGAATCCAAGGAACGGCAATATTTTTAAGGCAAATGGGCAGCGATTAAAGCCGTTCTTTAAAATTTTTCCTTTAGAAGGTATGTCCATACCCCTGAATGATCCTGTGTATCAGGATGATTGATCTCCTAGTCTGATGGAGGTATAGAGTAGTTAGGATTAGGATTTTGCTGCTTTTGTTTTCGTTTTCATAGGTTTGTTAGAAGGAGGAAGATTTCCAATGTTCACTCTCTCAGGTAATATCATTCCTCACTCCCTGTTATTTTCAAATTGCTCTCATGTTTTGCTCATTGCGCATCTTTTACATTGAGGACAATGCAAGATTTGGTTGGGGGGTGTAGGACTGCTTGGATGAATCCAGCACTTTGCAACATCTCAAGCAATTATGTAGGAAATTTTTCGATTTTTTTCAAAAATTCGAAACTCTTTTGGAAAACATTGGTTCTATGCATTCCAGATGATATGAGCATAAGAGGAAGAGATATGAAGTGAATAGGGCTGGATGTCTGGAATCTCTCATTGCATAATGGTTTTATATGTGAACTCCCCTATTTTTGTGATTGATAGAAAATCTGAACACTTTTACACCTAGTTCACATTACACGATTTTCATGAGTTGAAGGGATTATGTGATTTATGGATTAGCTAGACTTTGAATTAAGGTATTAAGAAATCAGGCCGGGGTACTTTGTCCATCCTTGTCCATGGGAAAATAATGAAAGATATGGATTTTTAAAAATCCTATCTAATTTAAAAAGAAAAAGGAAAAGGAAGGATGAAATTGGGAATGTGGAAAAACGGTGGAAAATTCCGATTAGGGCTACCTACTACCAACCGGGGGATGGTCTACCCGTAACCAAAGCCGGAAATGGGATGTAGTGTGAAAGTCGTCGGAAGGACGGTAAGGCAAATTCCTGTCATTGGCTTGATGTGGCTCTATGTACCTTGAGTTCAATAGTCTGGTTGATCTATGAAGTAGATAATCCTAGAAACTCGTGGAATGAATTTTCACTACCCACACTAGGATGAATTTGTTCAAGTCCCTCTATTTATCAACCAATCAGTGGAATCTCATATGAATGCCTATTATGCCTTGAGGATTTACGGTTCCATCCTTTGACGCCTAATCTTTCTGAATCTTACACTTATGAACCTTGGAATGTATAGAAGGATGGTTTCTGAAAGAGAGTTGAGTTTTTGAAGAATGAGATTAGCTTCACGCATGTTTTGCTCGGGACTAGAAAAATGCTGGTTGGGGGGTGTGTTGAGCTCTTAATTGTGCATATTCTAACCCCAATTCATCACTCATTGTGCAAGGTTTGTATGGTTTGTAAGCTAATTCAATGCATGTTTTGTGACTACAGGATTGAGGGTGGACTCTACTCAATTGAAGATATAAAGAGCTCACTTGGGATCATTCTGATGAAGAATGTTTGAGGACCAAAGAAGAAAAGAAAGAAAGAACTAAAGAAGAGAAGAAAGCAGATGAAAGAAAGGAAGAAAATAAGAAGAAAATGAAGCTGACCGGTCGTGACCGGTCGGCCAAGGAAGCCAGACCGGTCACTAACCGGTCATCCATGTATGTTGGGCACTACTGAAGAGGACCGACCGGTCATGACCGATCGGTCATTGTTGCTGGAAAATTGCTGAAGGCGTCCGACCAGTCATGACCGGTCGGACATGCTTGCTGGACCAAGGATGAATAGGCCCGACCGGTCTTGACCGGTCGGGCATACTTGCTGGAATGACTCTCTATTGAGGCCGACCGGTCATGACCGGTCGGCCATGCGTACGAACTTAGAAACTTCTAATTGCATCCCGATTTTCTCTGCGCTGCGTAAGTGTTACGCACTTTCTCGATTCTTTCGAAGTTGGGGAGCCTCCAGACTATAAAAAGACACCTAGGGATTGTTCCTAGGGCATCCTAAAAGGGTACAAGCGAGGTTGGAGGCTGTGGAAGTGAAGATTGGAGTTTCACAACTCCTTTTGGTTTGCTTTGCTGTTTTCATGCTTTTTGTAGTTGTTTCATGTTTCCTTGGATCATGAGCAGCTAAACCTCTTAGCTAGGGCTAAGAGGTGAAGCTTGTAGTGAATCCAAGATGTTTTAATTCGTTTTATTGGTTTTTAGTTTGGAATTAATGATTATGAACTAAGGTTTGAAGTTTATACAAGTTTTTAAGTAATTTTTCTTAGTCTTGTGATGACTCATGGATGTTTGGATGAATTACTTATCTTCTTAATTTGTTTGCAACGGTATAGTCCGAGGAATCGGAGTGCGCTCTAGTACTAAGTTCTTCATAAAGGGACTTCAAGCCAAATTTCTATTTTAGTTGATTTTCTGGAATATTTAAGGACTGTGCTGGTGATTTGAATCTAGTTCAAATCCTAATCTAGCCTTGTCTTGTGAGAGGACTTGGGGGATGGTTATGATTGAGAACTGGACCTATAGGAAAGGGGAATGACCTATGAAATTGAGCATGCTCAGCTCAGCCTAGATTGAGTGAATCTTATGCATAGAACTTACATATTACAGACTATTTGGTTTAACAGTTCTATCATCGGACTGGACGGACAAGAATGTCGGTTCTAGTTGAGAGAATAAGAAACCACAGCGGATTGAACATTAAGGATTGCTACAAGTGGATCCTTGAAACCCTAGTACCCTCTTATAATTACTTACTCTCGATTTAATTCAGCTTTTGTTACTCACATCAACTTTATACAACAATCTGATTAGTAGACTTCAATAGACACTTGTGGATGAATTTGTGAGATCCTACATAGTCCCTGTGGATCGACCTCGGTCTTACCGAGTTTATTACTACATCGCAACCCTACACTTGGGGAAGCGAACACTAACGCCTGCCGCAACACGCCTGGGAAGCTTTTTAAGCCTTAAGCCATCCATTAAGCTACCAGACCACTGGCGAAACGAGATGCACCCAGCTTCAGCTTATGACTATAAAGGCGCGTCAGCCTTTAACTATATAGTAATAAGCGTTTTGAAGCCAGCTTCAAAACGTATGCGCGCGTTTGACTATACGGCTTTGAAGCCAGCAAGCAACGGCTGAAAAGCCGTTGCGCGCGCATACGTTTTGAAGCTGGCTTTTCAGCCGTTGCGCGCTAGCGCGCTCAGTAGTTTTGAAGCATGGCTGAAAAGCGTCTATATACAAACGCGCGTTGGCGCTTACGTTTTTCAGCTGGCTCCCGCGCGCGTGCTAGCGCGCTACGGCAACAACCTGACGCGCTGCGGCCCCCTTCCAAGGGGGCCCCCGCTTGCTGAAAAACGTGGTAATCGCGCTCCTGCGCGATACGGCTTTTCAGCAGAGCTGAGCCGTATCTTGCACCTGCCTTTCGGCGGTTCCATTTGTGATGTCAAGAAAGTCAGTTAGAGAAAAGGTACTTAGGATGATGAGGAGGTTGCTTTTCACCTAAGCGCATTGAGGAAGAGGGATCTAGGACAGAAGAGAATTTGAAAAGCAATCTCTACAGTGAAGGGTAGGACCTCTATGGGTACATGTCAGCCCTCTGCTACCCCAAATATAAAGGCCCTTACTCCGCTTGGTGATGACGATGAGAGGGGAATTCAAGTGGAAGAGGATTGGGTATGTAGGTGCATTGTAGGAAAAATTGTCAAGAAAATGCTGGCCTGATTAAGTTGGTCACAGTGGAGGGCTTGGAGCACCTTTTTTCTGAGGTGAACTTAGAAGGCAATAGGGAAGACCGTCGAATCTCCTCAAGCAGCTCGCAATAAGAAAGCTAAGATAAAGAAGGATGATGACTTACAAAAAGGAGCGTGTGAAGAGCTAGCATCTCAAAAGAAAGAAAGGGCCTCAAAACTAGGCAGTCGAGGAAGGGGAGAAAAAAGCAGAACCCCAATAAAAAGAAAGAAGTAGGGAAGGAGCTTAAGCACTCTCAAAGGGCGGTGGCCGGACTTTGAGTCTCGAATGAAATTGATATCATTTTCATTCAGGAGACAAAGGTTGAAGAGAGGAAGATGGAGTTAGTAAAGGATCAGGGTAGTCTTGTCACTTTCTTTTAGTTCCACTTCCAGCGTTTGGTCTGTTTGGTGGCATGTGGATTCTATGGAATAAAATCAATGAGAGGAAGGAATTTTTTCATTGAAAGCATTCTCTTACGGTGGAGTTTTTCTATGTTTGTTTCTCTGGTAAATTGCTTCGGCGGGGGCCAAATTCGGTGATTGAGAGACGAGTGGGCGGAACTAATGGTTGCTCAGGATCTATCTGACCGTCGGCATGGGAGGCATTTTGAACACATGCCTGCGGTTTCTGACAAAGGAGGGGATTTAAAAAAAAAAAGGTATGATGAAATTGAACGATTTTCTCTTGGATCGTCGGTCTTTCGTTCAAATCTCCCTCTTCTGGACTCTTCTCTTCTTTCACATCGTCAGTCTTTCTTTTGGATCGTGGTCCAACTGACACAGCGGAGCGATGCAATATTTCATCGTCTGGACTGGTTTGTTTTCTCCGGTGATCGGGGAGGCGGATTTTCGGACATTGAATGGACCGGCTTCTGAACACAACTCCATTTTTGTCGGGTAAGACCCCCAAACCTCCTTTCTGGTTTTAGCTTATGCGGTTAGGTCATCCCGACTCTGTCTTAATTGCGAAGTGGTGGAGGTCAACCGATTTCTATAGTCAGGCCCTTTTCGTTTTTCCCAAGCAGTTGCAGGTTCTCAAACATCACCTTTTTTTATGGAGTAAGGAGGCTTTTGGGAACCAGTTCCTCAGCTGAAAAACATCGTTTTGTGTTTCCAAGAGATGGCTGAAGAAGGTGATATGGATGCCTTTAGCATTTTATTCATTCTAAATCTTTGGCTGCATGCCACAATGCCCTTACGCAGGAAGAGGTCTTTTGGAAGCAGTGCTCTAGGGTTACTTGGAACAATGAAGGTGATAGGAACACTCCATTTTTCCATGGCATTGCCCAAACAAAGCTTACAACCAGGCCTTTTCAAATCTGAAGGGGAGCTTATGGATCCGGATGATGGTACATTGAAAAGTGGAAATGGACCTTAGGAGAATTGTTCTTAACCACTTCTCATCTCTCTTTACTTGTGAGGATCGTCATGCGACTAATTGATGGGAGATAATCACTTCTGTGAATTTCGACCAGGTTAATGAGCAGCATTCTAGACCTCTCTCTCTCTAGAAGAGGTCAAGGAGGCTGCTCTCCTTAGGGACAAAGCACCAGGTCCAGATGGGTTTCCTTTCTTTTTAAAAGACTTTTTTTTTCAAAACGATTTTTCGGTTTATATTATTTTAATTATATCACACAGAGGCCTAGCCCTACTAAGGTAGAGGAGTTCAGGCCGATTAGCATTTGCAACTCCCTCTCCCAAATCATCTCCGACGGTGTTGGCTAGCGATTAAACGACATCCCCCAAGCATTTTTTTCGCCATCACAAGGGTGTGAAGGGCCGCCAGATTCTGGATGGGGTTTTGGTGCATGAAGCTATCCATTCCACTAAGAAAGCGGGTAGTCCAGGAGCAATTCAGATTTTGGATATGAATAAAGCGTATGATAGAGTGGATTGGGATCTTTTATGGGATGCACTTGAGAGGTTTGGCTTCTCCCATAAATGGATTAGCTAGATGAAGGATGCATAACCAAAACAACGACTTTCTCAATCCTTCTCAATGGTTCGCGGCTACTTTAAGAGCTCGAGAGGCTTATGTCAAGGTGATCCCATCTCCCCTACCTCCTCATAATTATGGTATAATTAGGTAGAAGCCTCATCAAAGGTTGTAATAGATGGGAAATGGATAGTGTTTTCATGGCCCATTCTATGCCTCCTCTTTCTAACCTCCAATTCGTGGACGAGACTATAGTCTTCTTCGAGAGCTGGGTAGCCCAAGCAAGGGAAGTCAAGATCCTGGTGGTAAAAAAGAAAAAAAAAGAATGTCAATTGGTTAAGTTTGATAAGAGCAGCCTCCTGTGTGCTAATGTAGATAGCCACAAAGAGCATTAGTTCGGAAGCTAGGTTGTGTGAGGGAGTCATTTCCATCTAAGTAAATGGGTATCCCTCTTTTCCACGATAGGTACTAAAGATTTGTGGGACCCGATCCTTGACCTAATGAGGCATAAGCTTTCTTATTGGAAAGGTACGCTTTTCACTCAAGCTGGAAAGATGACCTTGTCAAAATCTTCCCTTCAGTCTCTTCCGGTTTCTTATCTCTTGTTGCATCGGATGCCTGTGAGGGTTGCAAAATCAATGGAGAGCATCCAGAAGAAAGGTTGACGGATGGGTGTTGAGGATAATGGAAGGATTCCTATAGTGAACTAGGAGAGTTCTCCTTCTTCCTAAAAAAGAAAAAAATCCTATCTTATATTGACGGTGCTCGGTATCCGCCTAAATAGAATCAAAATCTCAGCTCTTAAAAGAGGGGACGACATATCAGTTGAAAAATCATTCAACAAGCATCAAAGGGATTGGTGAAAAGGAAAATCCTTGACGGAGATCGTGGAAAGGCTTAGCCCGGGAGTGTTGATTTAAGCATTTTATTCCATCGAAGAAATTGATCATTATCGTCTGACGAAATGGGATCCTCTTTTTCACCGAGGTGTTCATCATCGGTATCCCTTGGAGGAACTCAAAAAAGAACCGACGGAGGGTCGGAAGGGAATTTCATCTGCAAATGGTTGATTCTAAGCGAGCCCGTCTAGCTAGAACGTCGGTTCACTCGCACCGAACCCGTTGTAACCCGCAAGAGCAGTAGAGGAAGTGAAAACCCCTATCATACAGGCGACCAACCCGTCGATCCTAACCCTCGGAAGCGAAAAAAGCCACGACCCCCCCCCTTTAGGGCTATGGAGTCACTTTCACTTTAAGCGGGGCTATTCCTTTGAGGAGAAAGATAGAGCAAATTTGAGACGGTCAAGAAAGCCCAAGGGCGAGGGATATGGCCGCCTTGAAGAAAGAGACGCATGAATTGAGGAGCATGCTCACCGAAGTGCTCGCAACCCTACTCGCACCAACCAGAGAAGCACAACCCGAAGTCCCTATCCAGGCCAGTAAAAATGATAGATCTTCTACAGCTGACCTTCCAGGCAGCTAAACCCCTCCAGTGGCTCCCACGCACAGTCCGCATGTGCTCCCTACATGCAATCCAGCCCCAGCAACGGGACCCTCTTGTAGCCAACAGGCCCCTTCAGTAGGCCCACAAGTGAATGGTCAAACCGCCTCAAGCTTTTCATGTTCCCCAAGGCATGGTCCCTTCACACTAAACTTCCTTAAGCCCTCAGCCGTGTGGGCAGTCTGCAAGTGGACCAAGCGCTCATGACCCCGGCGATACATTCAGCAACTCGAAGCCCGGATGACCGAAAATCTAGGGGGCAAGCGAGAAGCAACATCATTTCATCCTTTCTGCCTATTTCCTACAACCCGGCTCCCCGCTGGATATACTCCTCTTTTCATCGCTATAATGGGACCGAAAATCCTAAGGCCTATTTACAGTCATTATATTTATACTGCACTGACGTTTGCCGAGGATGATGCCAATTTCATCCGACTATTCCAGAGGAGCTTAGTGGGCTCCACATTGGACTGGTTCACCAATCTTCCGATCGGCTCAATGAAAACATTTCTGAGCTTGCCAACCAGTTCATAAAGTAGTCCTGCTACAATATCAATGTTGCTCCGACGGGCCATGAATTTGAAATATTGCAATTGCACTAGAAGCCGGACGAGTCCTTTGCAACGTATGTGGGCAGATTCAAGGCCGTAGCATCCGACGGTTGTTCCCCCTTACGTAATAGGGGCTTAGAAAGCGATAAAAAAATAGGATATTCCATTCAAAACCTCGAACAATCCTTTGGCGAGCTACATTCTGATGGGGGAATACTGGGATTCTCAGTCCCGGGGAAATAGGATGGAGAATTTCATGCATGATAGTAGGAAGGTTTCCAGCTAACAAGGAAGGCACGATTCCACTTCCCAACGTCACTAATAGGGTGGCCCCTCGGCTTCCACTCAATCGGATGAGGGATGGAACGACGTCTAATCCCAATAAACGAAATGGAAATCGTGGAAACCAGGGAAGCCACGAAGTCAGTGCCATCTCTCGACGCCCCATTGACGATAGCCGCCCCATCGCATCCTCAGCAGCATCAGCTACCCCCACCTCTAGTTCAGTAGTATCAGCATCCAATTTAGCAACATCAACAGCAGCAACCCCTGCTGCTCTAGCCGCAGCAGCTGCAGAGACTACAGGAGAGTCCGTCCCTCCTAATAAAGGGAATAACGGTGCGAATACTAGCGTGCAGCAGCCTCAACGCCTGTTTACACCCCAACTCCTGAAGGGGCTTCCATTGTTTGTGTCAAATCATCCCCTTGTTGCTCGAGCGCGGCCTGATACAGCTCCTTCCTCGTCGACCGTTGCCAGATCCTCTCCCTCCAGCGTGGAACCTAAACGTATACTGCTAATTTCATGAGAATTCAGGGCATTCCCGTTGAAAAGCAAAAAAAAGAATCGAATAATGAGGTAAAGATAGCCGTCGCGGATGAAGGAGCCGCCCCTGCAGCGGCGAATGCAGTGAACCCCAATGAGAAGATGGGAGTTTTTAAGGATCCACTCCCAAGCCATGCTCCAGTCGCAACCACCCCGGAAGTCTCCGCTTTTCCGACCCCCGTTAAGGAGATTCTTACCCGTCCTGAGTATTTAATTAATGCGTGCCCTCCGTTGAAGATCCATCTCAATGGATCGTGAAGAGCCCCGCCACTCAATTACCGCGGAAAGATGAGTCCCGCAGCTCAAAGCCTCGAGTAATCGCGGCCCTAACTCTCAAACGTGCCTGACCTGTGCTGACCCTGACTCGGCCCAGGACCCTTGCCGCGGCACAGCTAGCAGCAGAACCACATTCAAATCCGTTAGTCAACGACGTGACTCGCTCTGGACGAATCTATCAGCCTGTGCAGCGTAGAGGGCTTGGTACTGCCATGCCAAAGATCCCACCTCCGCGCCAGCCAGACGTGACGAGGTAACTGAGTCGTACGACGTGGCCCAGCATCTAAAGGAGATCCCGACTCAGATCTCCTTATTTGATCTGCTCCAGTGGTGACGAGTGGAGTAGGCAGCGAGTGGAGTGCATAAGCCCAACAGCTACAGGGGCGAGCCAGCAAGCAGAAAGAACGTCGTTTTTCGAGAACCGTCTATCCATATATGTTTTGATCGCCAGTTCATACTAGATCCAGTTGCGTTCGATTGGAATTGAGAGAATGACCTTTACTCTTTTGACTCCCGAAGTCACTCTCATCAACTAGGAGTTGAACTACTACAATCGCTGCCTAAAGACCACTAACTCGTGTGAGGGTTTTGAGCTTGTGTTCGGGTCGAGATAGGCCTATCAAAATAGTATATATAATACTAGAAACTCCACTCGCACTCGTTGCCTATAGACGGCTCACTAATACTGGGAGATGGACCGTTTACTGAACGAACGAAGTGAGGGCCAAGGGAGAATGTCCCTTCTTACAGGGGACACGAGCTAGTTCTTGTATTATAGTAGTCTCGAGCTAGCACTAGTCTCCCCGCCAAACCGAACGGAGAACGACGAAGGAAGTGTTAACGGAGTGAGTTAACTTACGTAGTGAGGGGGATAATTGCAAAACAACTATATATAGATAAGTATAAGTATATAAGTCTCAATGCAGTGAATTGTTCCAAGACCGATCCTATCCTAATTGCTTTTATTGACCCATCAGAACGAGATTCACTTGATTGATACGTGTACCAATCCGACATAGATCAAATATATTTGATCGAATCATGTCATGAAGGGATTCGACTCGTACCGTCGACCCGAATTCGCATAGAAAAAGAATCTGTTCGATTACTTGTCGATCCCTTCCCAGATTTACAGGTTCTACCATATTCTTCAAAAAAAAACTGCTCATACTATGAGCATAGTATGATGGCGCTCGGGCAGGTATGCCCCTATCGTCTAGTGGTTCAGGACATCTCTCTTTCGACGGAGGCAGCGGGGACTTCCCCTGGGGATAGGGTACTACGAAAGGAAGTTGATCATGGATTCTCAATAAGCCTACAATTGATTCTTCCTGGGTTGATGCCCGAGCGGTTAATGGGGACGGACTGTAAATTGGCGATATGTCTACGCTGGTGCAAATCCAGCTCGACCCAAGAATTCACCGATCCATGAGGATGATATAACCAATCCGTCCTAAAAAAATGCATGATATGGAGGAATAAATAATCCATATTTTCTGAGATATTATCTCCATTTGTTTCCGCATGTTCTGATGTTTCTAACAATAACGATTTATGATCTATAAGTATTAAGGACAAACAAATTTTCATTGAAAGAAAGATTCTCAATCGATTTGGCAATAACCACAGGATGACTAGTAATCCGTGTCACTGTCACTATAGTACATATCTATGTAGATATGTATATCAGTATATCATTCGTGTCTCTGTTACAACACGGCGATTATAAATGGTTCGAATGAAATCATTTATAAATAATAAAGATTTTGAGACTGTACACCTCATTTTCTGGGATTGTAGTTCAATCGGTCAGAGCACCGCCCTGTCAAGGCGGAAGCTGCGGGTTCGAGCCCCGTCAGTCCCGACCTAGGATCCGATGAATCGATCAATTCATTTCTCCATTTTCTGTGAAGAGGGGGGACAAAGAGCAGGATCTAATTCCCAGCAGGAGGATCCTTCTTTCGTTTCGCATTTCTAATCGGACAAATGACGGTCAAGGAATCCAAATGACAATAACTAGTACCGATTGATGGGGGAGAGACATATGTAGGTTGGTACAATCGGAGGTATCACCATATTCAGGATTCAAAGAGAGACCTCCCTGGTCTGGCTTTTTTCGATTGTTCCTGATCAATCGAATAGAGTACCCATATGTTTCCCGGGAGCACATAAAAAAATGGGATTTGTTTATTGTACGATACGCAATTAACTTAACATAGTGACCCCGACAGAGTACTTTGAAGATTCAACCTACCCTTTTTCTAGCTCCGATTCTGTGTAACCTAAATGACTAATTGGGTACCTTCTATCTATCTCATCCAAATGAATTGCACACTGGATTCTCGATGTATGCGTCCCAATCCAAGGAAAGGGGATACTAATCAAAGATCAAAGATCCGCTCCTTCTGTTCTGGGGAGGGATATAGAATGAAAAAATCCAAAATTCAAAATGATGATGAGATTCTGGAAGTACTGCGCATTTATTGCTACTGCACTGTTTTGTTTATTCTAGTTCCTACTGCCTTTTTGACTTATCATCTACGTAAAAACAGTCAGTCAAAATGATTCATTTGAATGAAACGTCGAGTGACTTATTAGTTCTTATCAATGATTGAAGAAATGAAAGGGATTACAATTCCAAGTCTTAAATGAAATGAGTGGACTGGATTGAATCAGCGGTATATAGATCCAATACAATAGAGAGTCTTGTAGAAAGAACTAGATGCACCTTTCTACCACACTATCTATTGTATGAAGATATGGGATTGATATAGATCAATCAAAGATATGTATCTACATATATGTAAATGTAAATTACATAAAATTACATGTAAATAGCACTCCCATTCTATTTCTTCGCTACACCCATTCGTATTTATTCCGATCAATTCGAAATAATCCAGCGTCAACTGCTCTAATTCATAGGTTTTTTATTGCCCGGGATCTATCGAAACAATGGAATCATAGTATGGGCATATACAAAATTTAAGCAAGTCATCCTTTTTTTTTTAGCATTCCTCAGAAGTAATGGATTGAGCCGTTAACAGATGATCCAAGGAGTTCTATGGTCACTTCTTCGGATTTTGAAAAGGAGTAGTAGACCCCACCGATCTTTCATGCTTGAACCATGACATGAGGTGAGGCGATAAAGCATAAATCAGATTCCTAGGAGTATCAAAAGGTAGGTGCGCGATATGTGGATCACCCGAAGCAAGATCTTATTATGCGTAGTACCTCTTTGGACAACCACTATGTCTATGTCGCCTCCAGTATAAAGTGGATATCGTATCTACGTAATAGCAGAACGACTCCCTCTTTGAACAGTACAGTAAAGAGGGAAACAAAGAAAATAGGGGTTGCTCCTCATTGGTTTATCCATCATTCTGGTAAGAACTGGTTCATCGAAATGGAATATTTAGGAAGAATTCGGTTGGAAAAAGAAATTTCCTATCATGTGTATCCCTTTGAGTTTCGAAATACGAACACGGGAATAATTGAAAGATTTGTTTGATCCAAAGGTGATTATAAAATCTTACTGGGGAATTTTGAAATGGAGATTTTTTGATTAAAAAACGATTCGCAGAACGATCTAATAAACAATTGATACAATTCGATTACTCAATTAGTAGTACCCCTAGAGTCCACTTCTTCCCCATACTACGAGTGAAAGGGGGAAAATGTAAAGACTAACAGCCCACCCAAGCGAGACTGACTATATCCATGTGAATCATGTCCCCTATCTCTATGAATATGAAGGAATTTCAAATTGATTGATCACTAAAAATATTGGAATCAAAGGTGCAGAGTCAAAATGGGATTCTAACCTAACGCTATTGACGAACCGATCCAATGGATCCACTCGTAACGACGTTCCTATATTCTTTCTGGTGGAATCGGGAAGCATTAATCACAAGCAAGATACACAGTTACCCCATGGGAAGTCTCAAGGGGATGTTACTAATGGAACATGTAGGAATAGTAACACCTATTGTGTGTTTTGTTGCGTTTCATAAGGTTTCAAAATTTCGCATAAATCTTTCTCACTATCTATCACATACCTATATCTCCCATTTGATCTAAGCCGTCACTGTCTCTGTTTCTGTGAAACAATCGGGAGACACCCTAAACCATTCGGGGGTTACCGAGAACAAATTCTTCGTTTTTTTTTTTTTCTACTTTGATTCTATAAGAGCCAATCACCCATCCAATATTGAATGACTGAGCACTCAGATCCTATCGCGAGTCTGGATACAAAGTCTCTTCAGTCCTTTCCACAACTCCTAATTGGATTCCCCATCGGCCCATCCAATCTAATTCACGACTCAGTCAGTAGACACTACACTAGTAGGGTAAGTTACGGTCATTAGGAAGGATTTTGAGTCCTTCCTAAAACCCCTCCTTGGATCCTAGGAGCAAGGATTTACAGTCCTTTAGCAACAACCTTTGGATCCCGACGATTTCCGGTCCCTGACTTTCGTATTTCTGAATCTCACAATTGAATCTGACTACCCAAGTCGATCCTATTGGCAACGGAGCAACACCGGCGGACACGAACTATTATTGGCAACGGGCAAACGACGCTTACGCGGGATCTCGGTGCCTTCTCTTGAAAGAATCTAAGTGGAGTTCGAGTTGTTATCATGCCGGATCGGAGGAGTAAAGCCGTACTAAGAGCCAGCGTACCTGCTCACGGGAGTCAGGCCTGCTCTGTAGTGGGCAGACGTAGCAGGGCCATCTGAAAGAATACTGGAAAAACAGCTGCTGGAGAAAACCAATTACGCTGGGTTCTCCATGGAATGGAGTATGCAGTGAGTTTGAATCGACCCGGTTCTCATAGCTAGAAGGTTCCTTTCGCTACCGTCCTAAGGTTCAACCAACCTTTGGTTTGCTTTAACAAGATTTCACTGAAGTTAACCCGAGGCGAAGTTGGTGAAACCTGAGCTACGCGACTTCCTTCTTCCCCTTTCTCTAGACATTCTCTCTAAAAAAAAAAAGAATTCTATTTATATACTTGGCATAACATAACGCTACGCGGGTTCATTGACATAGTGAAACCTGAGCGTAGCTATGTCACGTGAAGTGAAGTAAGTGAAGAACCTCTGCTCCCTTTTTTAGACACCTTCTCTGATTATTCCCCGGAGCAAAAGAGCAAGGGTAAACTCCTCAGCTGGATAGTCAGTGGGGAATATCAAAATGGATATCGCTTTTCCAGGGGGACCGAGAGAAAGGGAAGGAGATATGGAGCCAGTGAGTGGCAACTGGTTCAGCGGTGCTATCAAAAACTGCCTTCTATGTGCTATCAGAGCCACTCGTCCCTTCTCCTTTCCTTTCAGTCGACGGTCTAACCTCGCGTAGCTCATGAAAGGGAATACCTTAGAACAGAACCGACTATAAGCCCTGAGAACCAATTCATATCTAGTAGGGTTGGTTCTTGTTCTGTAGCAAATGGGTCTTGTACACTGGAGGCCGTATTGGATTTAGGTCTTCTGGTAGTACCCTACGAAACGAAGATTCAAAGGGCGCGCCCGGGTAGCCGAAGGGAAGGAAGCCGAGCAGCCCTTATAGCAATAGCGGCCCGGGGACGAAGCCAAGCCACGAGAATAGCTTGCTTCCAAGCGCTTGCGAGAAGGATCCAGTCAATAATGTAGGGCGGTTGATAAGCGTCACTGTTGACACCGCCAGCGACTTATGAATGGAGAAGGATGTCATACAGGCCCACGGAACAACTTGGAACAGGGAAACCGGATGGATTTCTTTCTGCCAAGTAAGCGCTGAGAACTGCCGGCTTCGCCTACGCCGTTATTCTATTCTATTTCTATATAGGCTTCTAGAAGCTATAGAAGATTCATTGATTCGTTCGCCAAATCTTGTTCAGTTCCATTTCCTCACTCTGCGATCTATCGGCGAAGCTTCGCTACTTCCTTGACTCGTGCATGAAAGAAAGAAAACAAAGTTCACCTCATGAGACATGTTGTCACTGCCGTTGATTCTCCTCGCTTGAACAAAGTATGGCTGCGTGTAGGATCACCCTAGCTATGTATGCAACTTCCCCACTGACTTGATTGTTGAAAGCAAGATGAAAGAGGCACCGGTCGCAGTGAGTAGGTTCCCTTTTTTTTATCGCATTCAAGAAGCCTGCTGAAAAACCGTTCTACTCCTTTCCTTCTATTAGAGTGACGGTCCGTCCTATTTCTTTTCAGTATGCGGGCGGTAGAGATTCTTGTCTGGTCCAGCCGTATTCTGCTCCCCCGAAGTGCACCGAGTCGTCCTGTCCTCTCTCGACTTGATGCGAGGACCAGCTCTGCTGCACTTGAGTTTAGATCCCTATCTATAAATTCTGTATGAACCATATTCCTTGTCGTGAGTGACGGGCCAGTTCAATATACAGTTTGAACAAGGAACTTCAAAATTCTACATGTCTGGGTGCACTTGGGAGTGTATGAGTGCATGTGGAGTTGGAGGTGGGCGCATGTGCTCTAAAATGGGCGCATGTGGCCTACCCCAAATGCATGTGGGAGAGAAGTGAGGAGAGAGAGTGAATGGAAGGGAGATGGGCGCATGTCCCTCTCCCTTGGGCGCATGTGGCATGAGGGGGTGAGGAGAGAGGGAATTGGAGAAAGATGGGCGCATGTCCCTCTCCCCTTAGGGATTTTCAAACTTTCTCTTCAAAGTAAGAGAGAGAGAGAGAGAAGGAAGGAGAAAGAGCTGGGCACATGTCCATTAAGGACTTAGGTAGTGAGTGCATGTGGCTTTGCCACTTAAGGATTTTATCCCTCTCTCCTTCTACATTTTGCTCCGGTGAGATAAATCCATTTCTGGTGAGGGCATCTGGCGAAGGGATGGGCGCATGTCCCTTTCCAGTGAGGATTCCGATGAGGAATTTTTACCTCTACAAGAAGAGTGCTCTGGTAGTGATGATCCCTTCTCTCAGCTGATGCATGGGGTATTTTTAGCATGTTAATCAGGTATCAGTTCCACTAAAAATCAAATTTGACCGAGCGCATGTGATTATGAAGAGGAGTCATATGCGTGTGCTGGGGTGTGTAGGCGCATGTGGCTTGTGGCATGCGCAGGTGCCGCCTGGTGTGGGCGCATGTGCCACTCTGGTGGGCACATGTGCCCCTGGTATGGGCTCATGTGCCAACACTTAGCATAGTTTTAATTTTTAATTATTTATTTTGATTTTTTCAAATTTCAAAGGAGGGAGAGAATGTCCCTCATGCACATGTGGTGAGAGGGCAAATGCATGTCTCCTCATGGCATCCGCATGTGGAGAGAGAGGGCAAATGTATGTTCTATCACTTGGAATATTTCAGGTTTTAGGCTCCGACGAGCGACCTCCAGAGGGGTGCTACCTTTTCGGAGACCGAAGTCACTGACGCCAAGCCGCTTTTAGGCCATGATCGACCTCCTGAATGAATGGGGTGGGGTATCGATGGTCATCTACTGTGAATTTTGGTAGTTCCTTACCAATTTAGACCCTCCTGATCGGCTATTTACATAGGAATATTGTTTCAAAAAGCGCGCACGAAGAAATATACACCACAAGGACTTCAAACTTGCTAGTTAAGGTTTTTCGAGCATTCTGGATCATTTGGTAGCCATCCGCATGTCTGATTCCAGTCTGAAATGGTACCTGTAGGCTTTCGGGCCCTTTCGATCAGCTCCGGACAGGGGTAGAACGCGCTTTGGTGCGAGCAGGCAAGAATATGCATCGCGCGACTTCGAAACTTGCAGGTTAAGGGTTTTAGGGCGTTCCCGATTCTGCTCTGAAATAGCATTTATAAGTTTCAATCACAATCGCGCAAGTTAGGGTTACACTGGCATTTTTTTGAGTATTTCGGATCTCGAAATCAGTCCAAATCGTCGTAGATGGATCGCTGAATACTGTTGTATAATGGGTGCGAATTTGAACCCCAACACATAGGTCCTTCAAAAACTAGGCATAAGAGGGGATTTGTTTAATTGCATCAAGTAGAGGAATGTAGATCTTGACTTGTTTGAAAACCTATAGAATGTCATGAGAGTTTGAGAGAGGTTTTGGAGTAACCAATCTTGAAGGGAGTGGTGCTATGGGCTTGTAAACGCATTCCGTTTCTTGTGAGGCCAAGTTAAATTCATCCTCATTCTCATAATTTATCGGATCATTAGGCTTGTCGGCCTTCACCGGAATAGATTTGTCAATTTGCTTACCACTGCTAAGAGTGGTGATGGATTTTGCTTGTTCCACATGTTGTAGGGAGGTTAAGGGCCTTATTTCATGTGCTTGTTTAGGATTGGGCTGAGATTGGGCAGAAAAGGTCCCTTCCCTAGCATTCAAGCGTCCTTTAATCTCATCGACCGACGTTTTTAGCTCTTGGAACATTTGCTAATTTGATTGATTAATTTGTGTTTTCCCTTGCATAAACGCCTTTAAAGTGTCCTCCATTGAGAATTAAGGTGAGACCATGTTTTGCATGGGTGGCCCTCCTTGAGAGTTAGTAGAATTGCTTGTGGGACCATTCCTCCAACTAAAATTTGGATGGTTCTTCCAAGTAAAGTTGTACGTGTTACCTACCGGTCCATTGAAAGGCCTTTGATACCCATATGCAGCATTTGCTTGCTCTTGTAACACCTCTTGAAACGCGTGAATTGTAGGACAATCTTGCGTAGAGTGTACATTAGCGGTATAAATCCCTCACATATTATCAATGGCTTTCGTGGATTTAGGAACTCCATTTTTACTTAGTTTCGTGGCCTCGACTTTTCTTATGAGGATGGTTATCCTTGCGTTTACATCATCTTACTCCTTAAAGATTTAAATCCCTCCTTTCTCTTTTTGTTGAGGAGGCTTGAGGTTAGTAGACTTGTCCGAGGTATCCCATGATTGGGCATTCTCGGCCAACATGTCTAAGTAACTCCATGCCTCATCTGGATTTTTACTCATGAACTGTCATTGCACACCATCTCTACAAATTGGCACATGTTGGAATTTAATCCATCATAAAAAGAAGTTTATAATTCACCAACTTTCATAGCCATGATGCGGGCAAGTGAGTAAGAGGTCCTTAAACCTTTCCCAACTTTGAAAGAACGACTAACCCTCTTTTCCCATAAAGTTCATTATAGATTTTCGAAGGGTGTTAGTTTTATGAGCCAGGAAGAACTTTTTCAAGAATTCTCAAGTCATCTCTGTCCATGTCCCTATCGAATGTGGTCTAAGAGAGTGGAGCCAACCCTTAGCTCTTTTATTCAATGAGAAGGGAAACAATCTAAGTTTGATGACATCCTCTAACACATTGTTGTATTACAAGGTAAAAACAACCTCATCAAAATCTTTTAAGTGTAAATATGGGCTCTCATAATCTAGCCCATTGAACTTAGGTAAAAGTTGAATTACCCCTGGCTTTATATCAATGTTCCCCCCGGTGATTGGTAAAACCACACAAGAGGGTGTAGTCGTATGGGCCGGTTGTAAGTAGTCATGTAAGGCTCTCATTGGAGGAGCATTGTGTATCTCATTCTCTCCTACTCCCTTTTGATTTGTGTTTGTAGTTGAAGTAGGAGGGGGGGATTCCTTAACAATGTTTGATCTATACTCCCCGAACTTTCATAATGTTCTATGTATTTTCTAACTTGTCTATGAACGAAGACTGGTCCAACTAAACCACCTTTGGTTTGGAGATGGTTTGTGTGCTCACGTTCCCAATGGGACATAAACTACACAATAAAAAAAATTTAAACTAAACCTAACCCTAAATCCTAAAAAAAAAATCTATAAACTAGAATAAAATTCTGAAAAAAAAACTAAAAAGTAAAAAACTGAAATACAAAAAGCTCTAAGTTAAAAAGATGTTACCTGATTCGTTTGAACTAGAAGTAATTCCTACAAAATAAAAAAAAAGTTGTTAGTTCTAGAAATCGAAAACTAACCCTAGAAAAATAGAAAAACCTAACTAATTCTAATTCCATAGCTACTAAAACAATTTAGAACCGTTTAACCTAGATTCCCCGGTAATGGCGCCAAAAACTCGTTTGCTCACCTCAAATGCAAAGCTGCGATTGTTAGTACACCTTTTGTTGTCAATTGGCGTGTTGGTTGGTCGTGTCTTGTCGTGTGAGCCCCAGTCGAAGAATTGAAGACCAAGACTTGAAGATTATGCTTCTTCCATTGCTCAAGCTCATGCTGAAACAAGATCTCAGGTAAGTTGCATATAGATCGACCATAGGAAACCCAAAACATCAAAGAATGGCATAATGACCTACATATCTTATCCCATTCCCTCTCGACCCTTGCACAAGTTGATCAGACTTGTGGTCCATGGCTGGTGCAAAACGTAATTGAAGATATGTCCATACATTGGACCCCATGCACCAAATCAATTCATGCCTCATCATTAAAGTGATCCGCTGTTGCGTTGCGTTGAAAGACTTGGTCCAGCAAACCCGCTGTGAGAAGATCATCTAGACAGTCGATCGGTTTTGACCGGTCGGGCAAAACTGTAAGAAATGGACAGCAACCTTGCTGTAATCAAAATGTCTAGACAGCCGACTGGTCTTGACCGGTAGGCCAGGCTCCTCAACTCAACAGCACCTTGCTGTAGTATTTTCAGCTGGGCAGTCGACCGGTCTTGACCGGTCGGCCAGGTGTTTCAAGTTATCATCAGAGACTTGCTGTGATGAAATCAGCTAGACAGCCGACCGGTCTTGACCGGTCGGCCAGGGACATCATCAAGACAGCAAACTTGCTGTAAGCTGTTCAGGTTGACAATCGACCGGTCTTGACCGGTCGGCCAGTTATACTAATTTAGTCCAGCAAGCATAGCCGACCGGTCTTGACCGGTCGGACTGCAAACAGCAGGTTGTCCAGCAAGCACAGCCGACCAGTCTTGACCGGTCGGCCTGCATTCTTCAATTGTTCCAGCAAGCTCAGGCGACCGGTCTTGACCGATCGGCCTGTATTATTGAATTCTTCCAGCAAGGAAATCCGACCGGTCTTGACTGGTCGGGCAAACCCAGATGTGGCCCAAATGTTTGAAATTCGACCGGTCCGTCCGACCGGTTGAGAACCCTCTCTGACAGGTCGGACGTGACCGTTTTAGATCCGTTGGGGCCATCATTTGGGGCTCTATATAGCCATGACTTGTGGTCTTTCATGGTATGCATTCAACACCCTTCAAGAGCTAAGAGAAAGAGCTTTTACTCACATCCTCCTACCCTCTTTGCTCTTAACTCCCTTGAGTTCATCATTCAAACCTAGCCATTAATGGCTTATTAATGAGTATTCAAAGCTCGGTTTGAAGTATGAACTCAAGACCTTCATTCATGGCTGACCTACCTTCGGAATATCTTTATGAGATCGTTTATAGCCATTAAATGCTTGAAGTTTGGCAGTTCCCTCATTACCATTGCATTGAATAGGCAAGAGGAACTTGACCAACTCTCTCCCAACTACCCGGCATCAACATAACCTCATCATTTGCATCGGTGGCTGATCTTGGGAGCACAAAGAGAAGCTGAAGCACGTGGAGCTGAAGCTACTCATCAAAGGCATCGAATCGGGGCTCAATCGTCTAGGTATGTCTAGTATTTGAGAGTCCATTTATTGAATCACTATTCCCTGGATTGGGAAACTCCGGCGGGAGTGTACGTGACCGTCCTTGGATTAGGATTGGTGAGAGTTTGAGATCCAAACTCGTCAAGTCTCTGGATTGGGCCATCGGCGGATGGTAAACGCGGTCCTAGATCAAAGGATGTCAAGGTTGATGGTTAACCTGATTTAAAACCAAGACTATAGTGAAATCCGGTGGTCTCATAGGTTGAGATCGTGAACCGGGAATGGAGTAGGGAAACCGAACCACTATAAATCGTTGTGCATTGTGAGTTTAAATGATTGCTATGTGTTGAATGGCTTAGTCAATCATGAATGCTAACTGTTTGATGAAATGCTTATGACAGTCCTTGCTTACAAATTCATCATATAATTGCCTTGAATGTTATTGTGATAATCTTGGTTGCTAAGATTAACTTGATTAGTTTTAATTGTAATTGGAAATTCAAAAAGTCCTATTCACCCCCCTCTAGTACATTAGGCATATCTTCGAGTATCTCCTCAAGCGGTAAAACCGCAATTTCAGCGATGTAGTTATAATTCTCAGTAAGACTGAGGTCGATCCAAAGGGAATTAGGGTAAACCAATTCAAACTATTCTAGCAACTTCAACTTCAATAATTTCATATTTCAAATTCATAAACTAAGTAAAAAATAGTAACTTTTGTAAAAATCTATTAAGTAATGGAACTAAGGCCTCAAGGATCCACTTGTAGTAGTCCCATGTGAATTCATTCATCCAAGTATACACACAACTAGATTCCAAGTTCTATCTCTCGTCTAGTTGGAAGATTAAGCATTCAAACACAAACAATCCCACTTAAGTTGAAAAATCAAATTCTAGTTTTAATGAAGCACATAGAATTCAAATATGTAGCCTTCCAAGTAACAACCATGCCAAGAGACTATGGTATGCTCTAGGGTTATTACAATTCGAGTATAATTAATCCAAAAATGATAATCTCAGAGAATTGCAAGGAACCCATGTCCGAAGCACATGAACTCTCATAAAACATCCAAAATGCCAACTTTATTCAAACTGGAACTTAAAAACCCAAACTTTAAGTGAAGTACTTGAATCAAATGAATTCTACATGATAGATAACTACAAGCTTCACCTCTTAGCCTTAGCTAAGAGGTTCTAGCCGAGCATCATCATGCTACAACTAAAAACAATGAAAAGCTAAAGAAAAACATGAAAACCGGATTTGGGAGAGTTGTAGACGCTCCACGACGATCCTCTTCACCTCCCACGAAGTCTCAAGCCTTCTATGATGCCTTAAAAACAAACCCTAGGTGTACTTTTATAATGGAGAGGCTCCACCGACTCAGAAACTTTCAGAATTGCATAGCCACTTACGCACAGCGCATGAATTTCAGAGCTTGTGAAACAAACTGCTGGAATAATCTGTTTTTCTGAAGAAATATACATGGCCGACCGATCTTAATCGGTCGAACTGGTCTTTGGACTTATCCAGCGAGCTCTAGCAACTACTGGAGTGTTATGTAAAGGGGTGGCCGACCAATCTTGACCGGTCAGACCCACCTGGGCACTCGTCCAGCATGATGAGAGGGAGGGTAGCATGGTGGCCGACCGGTCAAGACCAATCGTGGCCTTCTTGGCCGACCAGTCAAGACCGATCTAGCCCATTGTGGACCACTTCTCTCCCTCTTTCTCTCTCTCCTCTCCTTGATTCTTTCTTTTATTCTTTGACCCACCTTTAATCACCACCAAATGGCTTCTAAACATGGTCTTTTAGTCATCAATTGGGTGAAGTCTCTCTCTCATTCCTACAACCACAAAACATGTGTTAGATATGTCTTTTAAACATTAAATCATGCATATAATATAATGTAATGGGTTAGAATATGTATAAATTAGGAGCTCAACACTAAGTCTTATAGTGGGGGGATTAGGACCTTTTAAAATCTTTTCGCCTACTTAAAAGTTTTAACAAATTAAACTAAGTAAGCAATTAACACTTCAGCTTCCAAGCCTAAGTGGGTCGAATCACATGACTAGCATATAGTTTATGGTAGTCTAACCAAGCATAGATTATTAAATGATTATACTTAATCAAGCTACTAATCTATGCAACCTAAGTACACTATTTGAGGATGGATCAAATAAGTTCAAGTCTACTCAAGCAAGTGAAAGTACATCTTGTGTGTGTGGATGTCCCTATCAATTGCCTAGCATACATTCCAATTAAGCTTACATAGTTAAGAAATTAAATAAAATTCATAATAAGAAATGTGCTCAAATACAATCACAAACACAACGATGTATAGTGGCTCGGCTTCGGGTCTACTCCACTCCCGGTTCAAGTACTCAACCCCTATGAGCACACCGGCATTCACTAGGGAGTTTAAATCTAGTTCCTCCCAACCAAGTTGTTTTAAATCGGATCCACCCAACCAAGAAGTTTGCAGGTTCCTTCCAACCTACACATACACACTCGTATTGGTGGCTCTCCTTAAAGACTTGTTTAGGCCCTACAACCAAGCCAAGGTCCTACAACTAAGCCAACGTCCTACAACCGAACTTCAATTTAGACTCCACTCATGAGTCAAGGTCCTACAACCGAACCTCAATGGTTTTAGTCTCTACAACCGAGCCAAGGTCCTACAACCAAACCTTGCAATTACTTCTACCGGAGGCTCCCCCGTGGAGACTCAATTCGACCCTATAATCGGGTCTAAGTCCTATAACCGAACCTATCGAGTTTGAAGACAAACTCTACACTCAATTTCCCATGGCAAGAGAGTGGAACCGGACTCTTACAAATGACAATGGCTCTCAATGGCTCTCTTCTTGTACATGTGGCAAATTGCACAAGATCAGAGTCGTCAAGTCAGCCATCTTGGACAATTTTAATAAAATGTGCAACTTTTGGATAGTGTCCCACCTGAAGAACAGTTTGGATCACCGGATTGTTGCAATTTGCATCTTACTATTGTGTTGTAATGTCGTTAACACAGATTTGAGAATGATGTCTTTGAAATTCTCCTTAATATGGTTTTTTTTATTCAGATTAAGATTTGTTAATTATGATAGTTTGTGTCAATTGTGAAGCAGTGATGAAATCAAATATTCTCAACAGCAAAAGCATACAATTGTAAAATTCTAGAACTGATAACATTTGCTTGGTAGATTTCATTTGGAATTCTCACGGATGTAATATTAAGATTTGAAATTTTTATGCTTTTTATCAAATGCCTTGCAAGAAAAACATCTAACAACAGCATTAGTTTTGTTTTTGAGAGAGAGAGAGATTGAGAGAGAGAGAGAGAGAGGTTGCTCATCTTTGATATTCTAGTGGATTTTGATGTTTCAAAATATTAATTGCTATTTTTTTTTCTTCAACTGATGAGCAGAGAAACATGGCATACATCTGTAAGCTAGAGGCATGCATTACTCGATTGAAGTGATCATTACTCGAGATAATATGTGTTATACAAACTAGTTAAAACAAATAAAATTCCCATCACCCTTTGCAAAAGAGAGACGAAGATTTTGCTTTGTAATAATCATGTTCTTACTATGGCATATGAATTGCTTTACACCAAATGCTTGTGTCCCATTTCAGTAATTGTAAGATATGGTTTGACTGCAGTTATTTATACTGATGTGATGAGTCATTCTCATTCATGTAGACCTCTATAGCATTTACTAGCCTGGCGATTGCAGCTGTATCAACTCGTATTGTAAGTTACTTGATCTGTATCTCACTCATTGTCTTTTTACAACACTTTTGACTTGTCACAAAGAAGGCACTCTGCAATCTGCATACAGATGTGTAACATATTTAAAATATTAATTGCTTAAATGCTAATGGTTGGCCATGCTTAAATGCTGTATCAACTCTTATGAATTGCTTTAAGGAACTTTTCTAGGTGCACGTGTGGCCATGCTTAAATGCTAACGGTTTTTTTTTCATATTCTAAAGCAACGCCGACGGTCATAAACCGTCGGAAATTCCGACGGCTAATCACCGTCGAAAATTCCGACGGTGTGGAGCCGTCGGACTTTCCGAAGGTTTACGACCGTCGGAATTTCCGACGGCTAATCACCGTCGACAATTCCAACGGTGTCGCACCGTCAGAATTTCCGACGGTCGAGCAACGGCTCATTTCCGACGGCCGACTGACGACTTATAGCCGTCGGAAATTCCAACGGCCCATAACCGTCGGAAAGCAATTGTGACACCCCCTTTCCCGACGGCTCATCCGACGGCCAAAAGCCGTCGGGAAAGTCATTTGCCGACGGCTTTCGACCGTCGGGAAAAGTCATTTTTCTGGTAGTGAGGGGTTGCGTCACCAAGGCATCTCATTTACCTATTCTTCTTCCTTGATGCTTCTTATCCACTTGAATTTTCGATCTTCAGCTTGTCAAGACTCAACCGACATTACAACACAGGGACACACATGATTGACAAATAAGGTGCACTAGTATGCCACAGAAAATTGCACTAACAATCTCCCCATTTGTCAATTACGTGACAAAAACCTATTCTAAGACCGTGTCATGGTTTATACCAATGACACTACCAAAACACAAATACATTACATGTCAAACTAAAATAAATACTACAACTCAAAACACTAAGACATGTAAACTAGCAATGCTCCTCTTGATTTCTCCCCCATAACCTGTGAATCCCTAAAACAAAAGACAGAAAACTTGTTTTGATAGGACTTGATCTTTCTCCCCCCTTTTATCAGCAATTGATAAACCAATCTCTTTCCCTCAATGATACATCAATTAAGGTTATGATAAGAGAGGTTAGTATGTCGCAATTATAATTATAAAAACATGCTAACTAGAGAGAGTATGTTAGTGCACTTTTCCGTGGCATACTAGTGCACCTTGTTTGTCAAATCACTTACAGCAGTGAGTCTAGAGTCGGTTGAGCCCAAAGAAGACGATGAAAGAAGACTCAAGACGTCCAGCCGCATCAAGGAAGAAGATTGACAGGTAAAAGTGATGCCTTGGTGCCTTAACCTTGACCAAAACCCATCCCCTGTGTACTCTTGATGACCTTGACCATATTTAGAACCATTTTGTCATCATAGTGTGGCCCTAGGTGTCCCAAAAGAACACCCACACCTTGGCCAATATGGTTGTGCTGAAGAATGCATGGGATTGCAAAGTGTAGGGCTGAACCCAGGCCTGTCCGACCGGTCTAGACCGGTCGGCCAGACCAAACAGCAAGGGCTGTGTGTGCAGACTAGTGGACCGACCGGTCATGACCGGTCGGCCCTCGCAAATGAAGAAGATCAGCAAGCACTGCCGACCGGTCATGACCGGTCGGCCTGGGAAATCTTCAGCCATCCAGCAAAGAGGTCCGACCGGTCATGACCGGTCGGCCTGATGCATTAGGCCTGTCCAGCAAGGGGGTCCGACCGGTCATGACCGGTCGGCCAGGATGTTTGGCCTGTTCATTCAGCAAAGGGGTCCGACCGGTCATGACCGGTCGGGGCAGGCCGTTTTATGGCCGTTTTATGACCGTTGGAGCCTCTTTTCTATAAATATGGAGCTCCATTCTTGGGTCATTGAGAGAAGTTTTTGAGAGCCCATTCCACACTTATCTTGTACATCATTTGGGGCCTCAAAGAGGAGGTTTTCAAGTCATATCCCTTGTGTTTCAAACACAAGTATGGGCATTCAAATGCTATCAAGAGATGACTTGATTCCTCTCTCAAATCTAGAGGTGTGACACTATTCCACATAGGTATATCCTTTGTCCAAGACCTCTAGAAGACTCTCTAGGTGAATCTCCTAGTTGGAACAACCTACACATCCCATGTATGAGATTCACCCATCCTCCTAGCACCTTGGGCATTTCAAGGCATCGCATGCAAGGTGTTTGATCGAATGTGGCTGAGGCATTGGCAACGCAACGGCAGCATGATCGAGGGAGCAAAGGGAAGCTGATTGAAGCACGGGAGAGCAAAGATCAAGCAACCCAATACGGCGCTAAACAAGGGGCTCATCCGACAAGTAAGTTGTCTCATTTGAGAGTCCATTTTAGAGTTTGTTTGTCAACTCGCCTTAGGAACGTTAGCCGTTCCTTGGTCCGTCAGCCGGGCCTAAACTAAGTCTCCAAGGGGGAGCCTCCGACACGGGAGTAAACGTGCGATTGGGTAGAGAGTTAGCCCTTGGTTCAAAACTCCGGTGACGGTTGAGAGGTGAACCGATAAAACCTCCGTGTGTAAAGGTTGAGAGGTGAACCTCATTTAAAACCTCCGATAGTGAATGCCGGTGTGCTCAAAGGGGTTGAGTACTTGAACCGGGAGTGGAGTAGACACGTAGTCGAACCACTATACATCCTTGTGTCTGTGATGGTTATTGAGCACATTGATATCTTTGCATTGTTAGTTTAATTGCTTAATTATGAATGATTGATATGAATGCATGCTAGGCACTTTTTAGGCATCCTTGCACAAGATGTACCTTCACTACTTGTGTAGACTTGATCTCATTGATCCAATCTCATAAGTCTACACAAGGTGCATAGGTTAGTAGCTTAATTAGTTGAACCATTTTCTTACCTATGCATGCTTAGACTAGGGTTGGTTATTGCTTAACTCTTGCTAGTCTTGTGATTGGACCCACCAAGGCTTGGAAGCCAAGGTGTTCTTGCTTACCTAGCTTAAACTTGTTGAATTGCATAAGTAGGCGAAAAGAATTTTAAAAAGGTCCTATTCACCCCCCCTCTAGGTCCATAGACATATCTCCAAGTGTCTCTACAAGCGGTAAAACCGCAATTTCAGAGTATAGGGTGCATGAACATATAAAACATGGAGCATGCATGGGAACATGATTAATAAGAAAATGTACTATTCTAAGCATAGCTAATCATGCACAATTGGTCATTCTAGATATACATTAAGCATTGAAAGCTCAAGGGCTTATAGCCCAATCAACCTCCCCAAATGTTATGTACATCATGACCAAATCTAAGCAAATACTAACATACAATTAAGTGTGAAATTCAGCAAGATTAGCTAATCTAAGCAGGATGATAGTCTAGCAATCAAATATACAAAAATAAAGTAATGTTAAACTATCAAATTTGGGCTAGTGAGGCTTGAATCCTCTGATTTTCCCATACACACAAAAATGAGGCTAAAATCCTCAGATTTACATATAGTAAAATATTTCTAGCTACCCTTACTAACTATGTTTAGTTTGATTAGCTTAAGGGTAACTAATTTCCTCAACACCTTCATAGAATGTAGCATTAGGTGAGGGATTGAGAACTCATTTTTCTCCTAGAAGGAAAAATAGTCGGGATCCCCTCTTAGATTAGGGGGAAGAGAGGTAGTGGTGGAAGCCATAAGAGCTCACACAATGTTTTGGCTCCCATCACTAGAGGAGTCACTAGATTTGGATTCGAACTCCACCATATCATCACATGTTACTGCCAAAGCCTTTTTACCTTTTCTTTTAGGCTCTTTTGGACGATCAGTGGCAACATAATCATACTTATCGTAGTTATAATATTGGACTTTCTTTTTAGTGGATTTCCCTTTATATTTATCCACTTTCTTGTCCTTCTTGTCACAACTTTTCTCTCTTTCAAATTTGACGAATCTTTTGAATTTTTTATTTATCTTATCTTCTTCATCATCCTCAGCATCGCTATCTTTGGATGACTCACACTTAATTTTCCTATGGGAGTGTTTGTGGGACGTCCTTAAGGCGATATCCTTCTTCTTAGAGGGGGCCTTAAAGTGTAGTTCATGAGTTTGTAGGGAACCTATAAGTTCTTCTACTTTCATGTTGTTTATATCTCTACACTCTTCTAAGGCTACTACCTTGGTACCGAATCTTTCTAGGAGGGATCTTAGTATTTTTCTACATATATTTCCTTCTGGAACCCTTTCCCCCAAGGCAAACATAGAGTTACAAATATCGAAAAGTTTAGTATAAAACTCCATGAAAGTTTCAGTCTCTTCCATCCTAATATTTTCAAGTTTGGTGGTTAAGAGTTGAAGCTTCGAGCGTCTTACTATGCTAGTTCCCTTGTGGGTCACCTCAAATGTATCCCACGCTTCTTTTGCAGTTGCGCATGTGAGAATGGGATGAAATTCTTCCAAGGAAACCACACAGTAAATTGCATTAAGAGCTTTGGCATTTGCCACATATTAAACTCTCTCATTGTCATTTCATTTCTCATCATCTTTGGGATGAAAATGATCTTACCATCAACTTCCACTTGTTCTGTGGGCATGGAATATCCATTTAGTGTACTTATCCACACGGATTGGTCCATGGATTAGAGAAAAATCCTCATCCTAACCTTTCAATAGGCATATTTAAACCATCAAAGTATGGTGGATGATTGACAGTATTCCCATCTCAGGTAGTCATGATGCTAGTGATTCGGTATCGGATCTCACTCTAGACGGTTAAGTCCTTGAAGAGCAACCCGCTCTGATAGCAATTGAAATTACGTCAGATAGTCTAACACAACACCAACGTATGTGCATGCGGAAGCTTAAGAGTGACTAGAATTATGGCTAAGTCCTAGAGGAGGGAGGGGATTAGGACCTTTTAAAATCTTTTCGCCTACTTAACAGTTTTAACAAATTAAACTAAGTAAGCAATTAACACTTCGGCTTCCAAGCCTAAGTGGGTCCAATCACAAGACTAGCATATGGTTTAAGCAATAAACAACCTAGTTTAAGCAAGCATAGATTATCAAATGGTTATACTTAATCAAGCTCCTAATCATGCAACCTCAGTAGACTATTTAAGGATGGATCAAATAAGCTCAAGTCTACTTAAGCAAGTGAAACTACATCTTGTGTGTGTGGATGTCCCTATCAAGTGCCTAGCATATATTCCAATTAAGCAATTAAATACAATGCATAATAAGAAATGTGCTCAAATACAATCACAAACACAACGATGTATAGTGGTTCGACTTCGGGTCTACTCCACTCCCGGTTCAAGTACTCAACCCCTATGAGCACACCGGCATTCACTAGGGAGTTTAAATCTGGTTCCTCCCAACCAAGGTGTTTTAAATCAGATCCACCCAACTGGGAAGTTTACATGTTCCTTCCAACCTACATGTACACAGCCGTATTGGTGACTCCCCTTGGAGACTTGTTTAGGCTCTACAACCAAGCCAAGGTCCTACAACCGAATCTCAATTTAGACTCCACTCATGAGTCAAGGTCCTACAACCGAACCTCAATGGTTTTAGGCTCTACAACCAAGCCAAGGTCCTACAACCAAACCTTGCGTTTACACCCTCCGAAGGCTCCCTTTGGAGACTCAATTTGACCCTACAACTGGGTCTAGGTCCTACAACCGAACCTATCGAGTTTGAAGACAAACTCTACACTCAATTCCCCACGGGAAGAGAGTAGAACCGGACTCTTACAAATGACAACTTGCTAGTCGGATTGAGCCCCTTTGTTGCGCCGCTTCGGGTTACTTCTTCTTGCTCTCCCATGCTCGAATTAACTTCTCCTGTGCTCCCCCGATCTTTAATTCCGCTACTTTGCCAAGGCTTCCGCTCCAAGATCAGCTCCCTTGCATATGATGCTCCTAGAGATACCCAATGTGTTGAGAAGTAGTGTAACCTCTACAAATGGTAGGAAATGGGTTTCCTAGAGGGATAACCTATTTGGACTCCTAGGTGGTAATTAGACAAGAGATTTAACAATGATCAAGGTGTCTAAACTCTTAGAAATCAAGAGGGGGCAAGTCCATTCTCATTTTAGCATTGAATGCCTTAAGCTTGTGATGAATCACAAGGAGAATGACTTGCAATAGGTTTGAGATAGAGCTTCTAATGATCTTTGACAACAGTGGCTTCTATCTCTTAAAAATTCCCTCTTGGCCCAAAAATTGCATCTCCTGTATTTAAAGGTTTTCTCCCAACGGTCAAATAACGGGCAGAAAACGACTATTCTGATCAATCAAAATATAGTTCCAATCGATCGGAATATCAATCCAGTGATTTCATCAGGTTACTGGACAAGATATCCGATCAATCGAATAGTGTTCCGATTGATCGGAAATCATTTTCGATTGATCGAAGTTCCGATCAAAAATTGTTATTTGGGCAGTTTTGTTTACAATAACTTCCACCTCTTTAATTAGCCTAATTTATCATATTTTTCTATGTGATCTAAGGCTAGTAAGAATGACTAAGGGTGTTACTAGTTGGTCCAAGTCATCTAAGTGGTTTTGGGTGTTTTAGTCCAAGGGTTTAGGGTCACCAAGGAATCTCATTTACCTCTTCCTCTTCCTTGATGCTTCTTGTCCACTTGAATCTTCTGTCTTCAGCTTGCCAAAGCTCAACCAACATTACAACACATAGACACACGTGATTCATAAATAAGGTGCCCTAGTATGCTACGGAAAAGTGCATTAACAAACTGCTCATGGCTGCATGTATTTGATTGTGATGCTTACTCTCATGTACCGTCAGTTGAGAACCAATGGATGAAGAAGTGTACCTTTGCCAGTTATGGTGGTGTTGTGAAGAGATACAAGCTTTATGACCACGCCACACGGACCATCATGATTAGCTAGGATGTCACGTTTGATAAGGGAAACTGAAAATCAGTAGTGATTGATATTGAAATTGATAAAAGTGAGACACAGGTAGAAGCTGAGCCGCAGGTAGAGCTACAAGAGCAGGTGGAGCTACCACCTGTGAGGAGAAATTCATTGAGAGATCGCAGGTTACTGGCGAGATATAAAGATGATTTAAATATTTCATTCACTCTCATTATGGATGAGGGGGATCTGTCTATCTTTCAAGAAGCATTGGAAGATAAAAATGTTGAGAAAAGGATAGCGGCAATGTAGGATGAGATGGACTCTTTGTACATGGAATGAGACGTGAGAGCTAGTGGAGCTTTCCATTAGAGGAAAAGTGTTGAGCTCTGAATTGTGCATGTTCTAACCCCAATTCATCACACATTATGCATGGTTTGCATGTTTAAAAGACTAATCTGATACATGTTTTGTGATTGTAGGAATGAGAGAGACTTCACCAATTCGATGCCAAATAAGTCACTTTGTATGCATTGAAGATCAAAAGAACAAGTGACAAAAGGTGGAAGAAAGATGCAGGGGAGAAAGAGAAGGAAAGAAGAAATAGTGCAGAAAAATATACACTGCCGACCGGCCAGCTAACCGGCCGGCCATGGCCACCGACCGGTCGCCAGACCAGTTGAAAATTCAAAATCAAGAGGCATGTGTTACAAACATTGCTGGATGAAAAACACCCAAACTCGACCAGTCGTCCGACTAGTTAGTCACCACTGAAGACCGATCGTCCAACCATTCGTATATTCCTGAGTTGTGAAGTTTTTAAGCAAAACCTTGCTGGACCAAAAAGAGGCAGATCTAACCGATCGATCATGCGAAAAATTAGAAGAAACTTGTTCTTCAAGCTCTGAAATTTCATGCACTGCATAAGTACTACGCGGATTCTAGAACTTTCTGAGTCGGTGGGGCTTCTCCATTATAAAAGGACACATAGGGTTCATGTTCGCTCGCCTCAAGTGCAAGGCTGTGATGTAGTAATAATTCTTGGTAAGACCGAGGTCGATCCACAGGGAAAGAGGTAAACAATTCCAACTACTCTAATAATTAGAATCTAAGAAGTTTAGAAAAATAGTTTTTCACATAAAATAAAAAAATCTAAAAATAAGAAGAACTAGAGCATCAAGGATCCACTTGTAGTAGTCCAATGCCAATCCATTCATCCAAGCACAACACAATTAGAATCAAAGTCCTATCTCTCATCTAATTGGAGGATATAACATTCAAGCACAAACAATCCCACTTAAATTTGGAAATCAGATTTCTAGTTCTAATGAAGCACATAGAACTTGAACTTGTAGCCTTCGGAGTAACAGTCATGCCAAGAGACTATGGCATGCTCAAGGGTTACTAAAATTCGAATTCAAACAACCCAATCATGGTAATCTCAGAGAATTGTAAGGAACTCATGTCCGGAGTACACAAACTCTCACAAAACTTCTAAAAAACCAAACTTTATTCAAACTAGAACTTGAAAATCCATAAATAAGTAAAGGGTACTTGAAGAAACGAATTAAAGTATTGAAACAAACTACAAACTTCACCTCTTAGATCTAGCTAAGAGGTTAACTAGAAGAAAGCATTAAAAACTAGAAACTAGAACTAGAAGAAGAAGAAAACTAGTTGTAGGAGGCTAGGAAGCCTCCTAGGTCTTGATTTCTTTGCTCCCCACGTTGCTAGATGTGTTAGGAAGAGGCTCTATGTGTCCTTTTATAACTTAGAGGCGTCACCGACTTAGAAGAAACGTAGAGCTACGGAGCCCTCCCGCACTTAGGAAACCCAAAATTCGAAATTAGAAACTGCTGGTTGCTGTTTGCATGTGGCCGACCGGTCTTGACCGGTCGAACTGGGCTGGCCGATCGATCTTGACCGATCTAGCCTGTCTGTTAGGTGTCCAGGGAGTGTAGCCGACCGGTCTCAACTGGTTGGACTCATTTTCTGTATTTTTTTCTTCTTTCTTTTCTTCTCTCCTTCCTCTCTATTTGCTTTCTTCTTTCTTTGGCGCACCTTGGCCTTCATTTAAAGCTCTTAAATATGCTCTTTTAGGTCACCAATTGGATGAAGTCGCTCTCATTCCTACAATCACAAAATATGTATTAGAAGGGCCTTTTAAACATGAAAACCATGCATATAATGTGATGTAATGGGCTATGACAAGTATAAATTGGAGGCTTAACAGTTCATTCCTAAAGAATCATAGAAGGCTTGGGAACTCGTGGGAGGTGAAGAGGATCATCGTGGAGCGTCTACAACTCTCCTAAATCTGATTTTTCTTATTTTCTAGATGTTTTTCATTGTTTTTAGTTGTAGCATGATGATGCTTAGCTAAAACCTCTTAGCTAAGGCTAAGAGGTGAAGCTTGTAGCTAGTTATCATATAGAATTCGTTTGATTCAAGTACTTTACTTAAAGTTTAGATTTTTTAAGTTCTAATTTGAATAAAGTTGGTATTTTTGGATGTTTTATGAGAGTTCATGTGCTTCGAACGTGAATTCCTTGCAATTCTCTGAGATGGCTATGTTTGGATTCGTTAGATTCGAATTGTAGTAACCCTAGAGCATGCCATAATCTCTTGGCATGGTTATTACTTAGAAGGCTACTTGCTTGAATTCTATATGCTTAATTAGAACTAGAATCTTATTTTCTTACTTAAGTGGGATTATTTGTATTTGAATGCTTAATCTTCCAACTGGATGAGAGATAGAACTTCGAATCTAGTTGTGTTTATGCTTGGATGAATGAATTCACATGGAACTACTACAAGTGGATCCTTGAGGCCTTAGTTCCATTAATTATCAAATTTTTATAAAAGTTACTATTTTACTTAGTTTTTAAAATCAAATCCTAAAATTGCTGAATTTGAAGTTGTTAGAATGGTTTGAATTGGTTTACCCTAATTCCTTATGGATCAACGTCGATCTTACCAAGTTATTACTAAATCGAAAGCCATGCACTTGAGGCGAGTGAACAAAAAGTAATTGAGTGCAAGTGGATTTTCAAGAAAAAATATGATAAGTACAAGGCGAGATTAGTTACGAAGAGGTATGCTCAGAAAGAAGGCGTCAACTTCAGTGATATTTGTGTATCGGTTGTCAAGCAAGTATTTATCAAATTTGTGTTGACGCTGATTACCCAATACAATCTTAAACCTGAACAAATGGATGAAAAGACTGGAGCAACCAGATTTGCATGGAGCAACCAGAGGGGTTTGACGTGCAGGGGTCAGAAAATAAGGTTTGCATGTTAATGAGGTCGTTGTACGACCTGAAATAGTCGCCTAGGCAGTGGTACAAAATATTTGACACTTTCATGGTGAGTCAACGATTTATAAGGAATGAATATGATCATAATTATATCTACTTTAAGGCACTAAATGATGGGAAATTCATTATCTTACTATTGTATGTTGATGACATGCTTATTGTCATCCATAGCATGTCTAAGATCAATATATTAAAGGCTTGGTTATCAAGGACATTATAGATGAAAGATCTAGGAGTTGCAAAGAAGATTCTCGAAATCGATATACATAGAGAAAATGAAAGGAGCAGGCTATGGTTATCTCAGGCAGAATATCTTGAAAAGGTCTTGGTCAAGTTTGAGATGGACATGGATAAACCTATTAGCACACCCCACACTGCTCACTTTCAGCTTTCTTCAGAGCAATGTTCTACAACAAATGAAGAAAAGCGATATATGTCTCATGTTCCCTACTCCAGTGCAGTTGGCAGTTTAATGTATGACAGTCTCTACGAGATTGAAAATTTCACATGCAATGGGTGTTGTGAATAGAAACATGTCTAACCCTAACACGCAACACTGGGAGGCAGTGAAATGGCTACTTCAATATCTACAAGGTATGAAGGACTACATCTTGACATATGAAAAATCAGAGGAAAAATTGGTAAGCTACGTGGATTCAGACTACGCAAGTAATGTGTACAATAGAAAGTCAACTTCTAGTTACTTGTTTGTGTTAGCGGGTGGAGAGATCAGTTAGACCTTAAAGCTTTAGTCTATGCTTGCACTTTTCACAACCAAAGCTGAGTATACGATAGTGATAGAAGCATTCAAGGAAGGTGTTTGGTTGTGAGGAATGATCAATAAATTGGGGCTTCAGCAAGAGGTCATGCCAATGAATTGTGACAGCGACAGCGTTAGTGAAGAATTTTTTGTATCATTCTCGTACTAAACATATTGACATTCTTCATCATTTTATACGACAGGTGCGTAAAGAAGGCGGTGTTACTCTTGAGAAGATCCACATGAGTGTGAATCTGGAGGATATGCTTACGAAGGTGGTTCTTGTAGAGAACTTTAATTTATGTTCTACTTCTCTGGGTCTAGAAAATAAGGAATCAAGATGGATTGTCTACGAAAAGTAATGATGGCTGTGAAGCGATAATAGAGACGATTAGAGATGGAGGATGGAGTTTGGAGTAGTCGAGCGTGAAGATTAAAGCCACAATGGAGATTGTTAAAATTTGGTACCTTTAATCTATGCTGAAACAGGGGAGTTCGGTCAATCAACAGACTGGTTGATTAATAAAAAATTCTTGAAATTTTTAATTTTCTGACTAGCCATATTTGACCATGTTCTGTCGATCAAACATAACCTTAATCGAGCGACTTTCAATTTGCGCATAAGATCTCTTTCCATCCACTGCACCTACAAGGAAAAAGAAAGAGAAGACAAGGGGAGGTGTCGTTGTGCGGCGGGGAACTCTCTGATGCCTAAGTCAGGTCGAAGAATAAGGAAGATTAGGGTTTAAATCCTTAGATTATATGTTACCTTAAGGTGTAGACCCAAGCTATATTTATAAAGGCTTGGAGATGGTTCGGAGAGACGGATCCTGCTAGGATACGTCGGTGGAGTCCTGGTGGAGGAAAGATTCTCTCTCTCGATCGTATTGGGGAGATCTTTTTAGAGAAGGAAGTAGATCTAGGAATATCTTGACCTTCCGTAAGTATCTCGAACTGACTTTGGGTGGTCAGTTGATCTTGCATCGAATATGGCTAGTCAGCTGGTTGGGGACTGACCTGGGAGGCCATCCTCTCACGGCTGAGCCTGAGTGGTTAGCCTGCTGTGGCTGAACTTGGGTGATCATCCTGTCATGGTTGAGCCTGGGGAGACAGCCTTTCTTGTGCCGACTGCAAGTGGTCAGCCTCAGCAAGGTGCGAGCTGCGGGACAGTCTATGGTTCAGGCCATGGGGAATGGGCTTCCTCATGGTTCATGGGCCAGGGCCCAGTTCAGAATATCCCCATAACAGTTGCCCCCCTTCTCCTAGGTCGAGCATGCGAGGTCTTAGAAGTATAGTGATTCGTCCGAGCTGGCCTTCGCGATGTCTAGAGACTGGCTTGCTATGTTTAAGTCTCTTGAGAGGTCGCACCAGTCCTTGCACGATGTTGTAGATGATGGCGTCACATTTCATGATTTGACAAGTCATATTTGAAGCATAGAGACCAGAGGGGAATTAATTGCAATTTTGAATTCCATGATCTCTGGCAAGTAACCGTTTGACACGTGACGACGGTTCAGTTTTCAGGGTGTGCCCTTTTAGGCATCCAATCATAGATGGCCACGTAGCAGGGGCATGTGGTGATGCATGGATGTAGCTGATCGTTGGTGGACATGTGGTTTTCGTTGGGAGGGGGATGTTCAGAAAATTGATTATAAATAGCCTATCTCTTAGCGTGTTCCAAGGTTTAGCGCAAGTTGGCCAAGGGTGTCTCAGTCGCACACCTGTGGTTCTTTGAGTGGGAGAAAAGCTTTGGAGCAGCGACCTTTAAGGATCAAACACTATATGGTGCTGACGGTGGCTTCTTGTGTAATGTAATAATGCTTTGTGGTTGAGTTTTGGATGAAGGAGCATGAGGTCAAGTTTTTCGTCGCGGGGGTTTTCTTCTTATTTTTCTACGTACTATCTATTAGTGCACTTTTCTGTGGCATACTAGTGCACCTTGTTTGTCAATCACTTAGGTCAGTGAGTCTAGTGTCAGTTGAGCTTAATGAAGACAAAGACCGAAGACTTAAGACGGACCAACTACATCAAGGATGAAGAAATAGGTAAAAGAGATGTCTTGGTGTGCCTTGCCTTGAACCTACCCAAAACCATAACCTCTTAGATGACTTGGACCAACTAGGTATACCTTTAGTCATCATCATTAGTCTTAAAACTCCATGAATAACATGATAAGTTAGACTAATTAAAGAGGTGGAAGCTGTTGTAAATAATTCAGCTCAAACAGCAGTTTTCGATTGATCTCCGATCAATCGGACATTGGCTCCGATAGGACTCCGATCCATTGGACAGAAGTTCCGATCAATCGAAAATTGTTCCAGCAAATTTAAAAATTCACTGGACATATTTTTTATCAATCGAATAGTCTCCTATCCATCGGAAGGGGTCAGTCTGATCAATCGGACCATATTTTCGATCAATCGAAATATCTTTCAAAGAATCCACTAGACGGATTTCCGATTAATCGAAAATTCCTCCGATCAATCGAACAGGTCTCCGATCAATCGAACCTTTTTCTGATCAATCAAATATACGCGAATCTGCCCCTTTTTTTACCGTTGGAATAAAATCTATAAAATGTGGGGGATTCATTTTTTAACTAAGAAAGGAGATTTTGAGGAGATAGAAGCTACCATTGTTGAAGATCATTAAGAGCTCTATTCCTAATCCAAACAAGTGATCTTTCTTGTGATTCATCACAAGTATGGAGCATTCAAAGCTCAAGAAGAAGATGCACTTGTCCCTCTTTTGAACTTTAGAGATTTGATTGATCTTGATAGTCATATTCCTATCCAATACTCTATGATGAGATCTTTGTAGGTAAAACTCTCTAGGCAACCCATTCCCATAAGTTGTAAAGATCTCAAACCAACCCTCCTATCACCTTGGGCATATCAAAGGCATTATTTGCAAGGTGGTTGATCAAGTAGAGCTGTGGCATTGGCGACGTAGTGGCAACACGATCGGGGGAGCAAGGGAAGCTGATTAAAGCACTGGAGAGTGGAGATTAAGCAACCCAAATCGGCGCTGAACGAGGGGCTCATCGACAAGTAAGGTTGTCTTTGTAGAGAGTCCTTCCACTCAATTCCCTGTGGGAGTTGAGTGTAGAGTTTGTTTAAAAAACTCGAACTAGGGTAATTTGTCAATCCTTGTCTTATTAGTTGAGCCTAAAACTCTAGGGACATTGGTTGTTCCTTGGCACGTTTGTCAGCCTAAAAACTAAGGGTTGTTTGGCACTCCTTGGCGCGTTTGGCGGGCCTAAACAAAGTCTTCAAGGGGGAGCCTCCAACACGGGAGTGAACGTGCGTAGTTCTTGTGTAGGACTAGACCTTGCGTAGGTCGAATAGGCTGGGAGGAACTTGTAAACTCCTCGGTTGGGTAGAACAGATTTAAAACACCTTGGTTGGGAGGAACCAGATTTAAACTCCCTAGTGAATACCAGTGTGCTCAAAGGGGTTGAGTACTTAAACCAGGAGTGGAGTAGACAAGTAGTTGAACCACTATACATGCTTGTGTTTGTGATTGTATTTGAGCACATTTCTTATTATGTATTGTGTTTAATTGCTTAATTAGAATATATGTTAGGCACTAAATAGGCACATCCACACACAAGATGTACTTTCACTTAGTTATGTAGACTTAAGCTTAGTTGATCCATCCTCTATAGTCTACTTAGGTTGCATAGATTAGGAGCTTGATTTATTTAATCATTTGAGTATCTATGCATGCTTAGACTAGATTGCTTATTGTTTATAATATGCTAGTCATGTGATTGGACCCACTTAGGCTTGGAATCTGAAATGTTATTGCTTACTTAGTTTAATTTGTTAAAACTGTTAAGTAGGCAAAAAGAATTTAAAAAGGTCCTAATCCCCCTCCCCGTAGGACTTAGCCATAATACTAGAGTTGCTCTCATAGCTTCCGCGCGTTAACATGCCTTGGTAATCCAAAAAGGCATAATTTCACTATCACGGTCTGAGTGTGTGTGGCTTGTTGGCTTGTGCCTCTGTTACCTTTATTGTTCGACTTCTAGGATCAAATTTGGCAAAGCTCCTTCGGGATATGCTCGTGACTTTCTAGCTTGGGCTGCTGGTTAAAGAGAAAAAGAGGGAAAAAGGGGGACGACTTCGGAGGAGGGAGTGGATTGTGACAACGGTGTTGTTCTTCCTCTCTTTTGTTCGACGAAGGTTGCTTTTCGCAATGGAGATCGTGGTAAGATAGGTCCCCCCCCCCCCCCGGCCCCCTTTATGTAGAATTGTCAGCTCATGACGCCTTCGTGTAATATCTGTGATTTTTTATGATTTATTATTTAATTTAAAAACCTAAGTTAGAATTTATGAAATTAAAATAATAATAATTTAATGTGTGTAAGTTGATAACATGTTTGATGTACGGTTCTCATGGAATAATTGGGTAGAAAAGTGAAATTATAAATCATATTCCATGTACATAAACTTTAGTAATTCATTTTAAATTATTAATATTATCTGTGGAATTAATCTGAGCCATAGAATGATATATTAAATCATATCGAATCCAATAATATAGTCTGATCGATCCACATCTAATCATAAATCTTTCTATCATGACCATTCATCCTCATTTTGATCACCGTGGCCCATTGAACTGATCAAATCGAGTTTTATTCCATTGGAATCATAGAGTGTCCTTAGAAGAAGGTTCGTGACCGTTGAAATTCTCATCGGACTTCGATCAAGCCATTAAAACTTGTCCTAACACCAAACCAGTGGTGAAAGTGAACCCCCGTGATTTATTTCAATTGGTGTGTCAGTTAGCTGTGAAATTTTCTCCACACCTTTGTTATAGCATTTTTGCCGTCCATGTGAAATTTCATCATTGGATGATCTTCCGAGACCGTTTAATCGAAGATTTACTGTGTAGGACCATGTGGACCACCAATCAAGGTGAAATCACTCATGGATGACCTTTTTCATATCCTTAGGTGACCTATTGGACTAGATTCCATCATAAGGTCCTAGATATGTCCATGTAGACCGAGAAGTACAGAAGTCACATTCGATGCGACGTAGCAATTCAAAATCTAAACTTTAGGATATGGTTACGGAGTCTGGCAGAGAGAGATTTCTATCTTCGTTGTGGACCGTCCATCTTTATGTATGAACGTCAGTATGTGCCTAGATTTTATGTATTTTAAGTTTTCTAAGATGGCCCACGTCCCCATGTTTTCAGAATCTTGAACCGGGGTGTGTTCACCGTCCATCACATTTTTTATCAATTACTCTTAAACCAGTAAGAGATTCATCCACCCAACGGTCCATTATTCAATCCATGAACATTCTAACCAATGGTGCGGACTACTTCGCACAACACTCAATGGTCATGATTTAATCTCACCTTAAAGTGGTCAAGCTTATCTTTAGAAACTAACCACCTTAAGTTGTAGTGTTTACCACCATTTAGACCATCATTGTGTCCTTTGTAGATCGTGGGTGTGGACACTACCAAATTCTCCCAAATTCATACCACTTTGTCAGTTTTTCGAGGCCAATGTCATAATGGTCTCAGATTTGTAAAAGGTGGGCTCGATTTTAAGATGTCACACATCCATTCTAGAGCGTTCATTTAGGCTAACTCTTACATAGATCATAATGTGTCCATCCATCGACCCTTTGACCCGAGAGTTTACCCACTACTTTTTGTGTTAATCCTCTGTATGATGGATGTCTTAGATCCAAGAAGGGATCACTAGGTGGACCATCAAAATATTACTTCTATTTTCACCACAAATATTTATGTTATAAGCTAATGTACTTTATTTAAACTCTCGTAAGAGAGTCCTATTCTACTACTTTTACAATTACGACCGAATGGTAGCCATCCTATCACCATTCATCATCAATAGTTTCAAATCCCTACCATCCTTCATCACCATTCATCATCATCATCATCATATAACCGTTGATTGGGAGGAAGGAGGTAGTATTTTATAGTGGGCCGAAGATTGGTTTTCTTTGTTCTTCAAAATCTCGGATCGGGTTAATGATTAGTGAGTCTACGGATATACTCACCCCACATCATTGTTTGAATGCGCATTTGTGTTTTATTTAGTAGATCAATTACGTTACTTTGATTAAATCTATGCCGTTCATCATGTATTTTAGCTTACGTTTGCTTGTGGGCCCAGATTTAAAAGAAATCTGATATTTAAGTGGGCCATGGTGGGAGAAATAGACCCAACCATTAAAAAGGGATTAAAGCCACTATTTTTGTTTTACAATTTTCGATCTATGCAAAATTAGATTTATTGGGTGGACCAAAGGCCTGAATAATTCAATGGATGGATTGGATCTCAACCTAGTGGGCCCCACCTTGTGTGGATACAAATTAGAGAGAGAGAGAGAAGCCGCTGCCCAGCTAGCGCCCAAAAGGACGCTGCTAGCCAGCAGCGTCACCAACGCCCAGCGCTGGCAGGTGGGCGGACGGGCTGCCAGTTGGAGGCCCACTCGTGGTTCCCACCTTAATGTAATTTTTTATCCATTCCGTCTATCACTTACCTCATCATGTGATGTAATAGTCCACAAAATTTCAGCTCAATCCGAGACCCGAGCAGACCACACCAACTTCTACAAATTGGACTGTATTGCTGAATTTTCTGCAATTGTGCAGAAAATTCTGAATTTATCTCTCATGGATAGCGGGTAATCCGTGGGCCCCACTCTAAGCTTTCTATCAAATCTATACTACTCACTTGTTACATTATTATGAGGGTTTCGATAACCGAGTGGGCCACACCATCTCAAATAGTGGACAGTGTAATACAATATAAATCTAAAGGTGAGCAGATTTTTAAGTGGGGACAACAGGCACTCATAGGCCTCACATGTGAACTTTTGGATAAATCGACCTCGTCCACACTGTTTGTTGGGTTGTGTGGGATTCACCATAAAAATATGGGCAAGAATGGGGTTCCAGGTGGCCCACACCACTTGAAATAATAGGATTGACACCTTGAAAAATAACAGAATCTGAATCTGATTGGACTCCAATTTTTTGGTCCCATTGGGGAATATTTTGCCCAATCTAAGCCGTCCAATGCTTAGACCAGCAAGTCTTAAAACTGTAAAATAAATTTGGTACACACCAAACCTCCGAAACAATCAGATTAAGCGAAATTGTGAGAACAACACCTGTCCATTTTCTTTGAATGTATGCTTATAATTTAATTTGAAGTTCTTAAACCCCTCAAAATGCTCTGTTTCATAATGTGGATGCATTCTTACCATCTTGATATATATGCACTTAATTTTTTTCTTAAATAGTTATGTTGTATGATTCATTAAATTATGTTAACATGCAGTAAATTCTCATCATCACATGTTTATGTTTATATGATTACATATGATGGACCCATGCATAGAGCGGTTTATGGTGAGGTTAAGTCCACGGAATTAAATCAGAGTAGGGGTATGTAAATAGTTCTTAACCATGACTATCCAAGTATGGTTAAGCATGGTCGGTGTGATTAAGTGTGGTTAAGTTTGTGTGAGATTAATATGGGTGTGGTTATGGGACACCTATGTATGGATACATCATTGGATGGACTGGAATATGAGAAACCGTCAAGTGTGGTATGTTTTCCCGTCGAGAATGCGTCCCTTGTTGGGATCGGATCGTACCTGTGTCAGGATCAGGGCAGTTGTTTTCTCATTGAGAATTCGACCCTTGTCAGGATCGGGCGTACCGTGTCAGGATCGGAGCAATTGCGTCTCGTCAGGAATGCGACCCGTGTAAGGATTGGGCGTACCGTGTCAGGATCGGAGCAATTGCGTCTCGTCAGGAATGCGACCCGTGTCAGGATTGGGCGTACCGTGTCAGGATTGGAATGTACCTCACCTGTCTGGTTGTGATTGGTTGTGATACTATTTTTTTCAGGCGTAGCCTCGTATGGCTGATTTACTTGTGTGAAACTTGACTAAAGACCTTGTATTAAAGGCCACGTATATGGTTGATTTATGCATGCTGCATGGGAATTCATTATGGGATGTGTGTTTAGTGTTAGTGAATGTGTCGTTGTGGGGTGAAAAAGTGTGAGCATGGCATTCTACAACTTACAAACTGAATGGTTATGTTTTGATTCTGTTTATCTGTTTACTTGGATGCATGATTCATATTATGGAGTGGAATAAGTACTCCTACTCTCTGGGCATTGTTTTGCTCACCCTTCTTAGGGAACTGTAGGTTCAAGAGGTGACATGGAATCTTTCGAGGACAAGGCACAAGTTAAGGACATAATGAAAATTCAAGAGGAGGAGAACACCAACTCTAATGAAGACGCTTTTATTTGTTTTTAGATATTCTATTTAGTTTTAAGTTAACAGAATCGTAGATGAGTATATCAGTGTCATGTTTGTGAATTATGAACATTTATAATTTATTTTATGATATAAGTTGGAATAAGAGTATAGATATGGTTTAGTAAAAAAAAATGCTACTATTATTTGTATTTCTACAATTATTACCTTAGTAGCGCTCGAAAATTTGTGCTTGAACGGTATATTCGGGCGTTGAATTTTGGGGCGTTACACTTCGTAAGTGACCCTTATGGGTTTTCCATAATAAATAGATATTTCATCATTTTTTTTCTTTCCTTTCCATGTTGAGTGAAAGACATTTTTTGTATGTAGGCTCTTCTTTATTGGGTGATTAGGGTGATGACTGGGCCTGGTTGGATGAGCTTGGACAACTGGGCCTAGGCAGTCTATATGGGGCCTGGGCGGCTGAGCCTAGGCGTCAAGGCCTGGGTGGCCTGTAAGGGGCCTGGGCGGCCGAGCCTAGATGGTCGGGCCTGGGCTGCCGAGTTGGTTGGAAAGTTTGTGCAAAAGCTTTGGTTGAAAATAAGATTCTACTTTTATTGATGAGGAGACTTCAGTATTAGTGGTTTTAAGAAAGATAGTTTGCGCCTTAGCGCTTCTACTAGTGGCGGTACTTTGAGTGCATGATCAGCTCACCTCGTGGCTGGCCTGGGCGGTCAGCCTATCTTACGCCGATCAAGGGTGGTGAGCCTCTTCGTGGCCTGGGCTGCCCATCTAGGACCTGGGCAATCCATTTGGTCGTATGAGTCCTCAGTGGACTTCTCAGAGTGGCTCGTTGTTGACGTGGACTTCTGGTGCACTTTGGGTAGGTGGGAAGTTGTCGGCAAGGTGCCTGTCGACATACTCCTAGAGGAAGCCCTTTTAGATTAGGGCCTCAACTTGTTGTTTCAACTCGTAGCAGTCTATTATGTTATGGCTGTGATCCTTGTGGAAGAGGCAATACTTTGACTTTTCTTCTCGAGGTTGGATCTCAGCCTAGTCGGAGCCTTCAGGTAGCTCTTCTCTTTTATTTTTAAGATATCTTGGTTGACAGAGGCTTTGAAAGGTGTGTACTTCTCGAACCTAGGGGTAGGAGCTTTGGGTGGCTGCCAGGGACCACTCCTATCCTTGTCTCTTCTCCACTTGTGATCGGTGTCATTGTCATTTCTTGTATCTCTTTGCCCTTTGCTTGTGAACGAGCCGTTATTGTTGCAATGAGTATTGATGAGATCCTCGGCATTTGCATACTTGCAGTCCTTATCAAGGAGTTCTAATAGGGTTTTTTGCTAGGTTTTACCAAGCGAATGGAAGAATTTCCCGAGTTGGAGTCCGCTGATAATGGTTACGAGAGCCATCTTCTCAGGGAAATCCTCCATGTCCAAGGATTCCTAGTTGAATCGAGCGATGTAGTCTCATAAAGGCTCGTCTTCTTTCTGCTTTAGGGTCAGTAGATGAGTGGCCTATTTTCAGGATCTCTAGACTGTGCCATGGTCCATACCAATTACACTACCAAAATAACAAATAAATTACATGTCAAATAAAAATATTACAACTCGAAATACACTAAGACATCTAACTAAGCAATGCTCCTCTTGAATTGCTCCCCCATAACCTGTCAACCCTTAGACACAAAACAAAAAATTTATTTTGGTGAGACTTGATCTTTCTCCCCCTTTTTGTCAACAATTGACAAACTACTCTCTCCCCCTTAATGGTACACCAATTAAATAAAGAAAAGCAGAGATTAAAGTGTCGCAATTATAACTATAAGCACATGCTAACTAAGAAGACTATATATAGGGTGCATGAACATTAAAACATAAAGCAGGCATGGAACATGATCAATAAGAAAACGTAACTATCTAAGCATAGTTGATCATGCATAATTGGTCATCCTAAGATAAACATTAAAGTAAATGATCAAGGCATAGATTAGTATATAATAAGCATAAATTCAGCAAGATTAGTTAATCTAAGCAGGATGATAATCTAGCAAAAGAGATACCAATCAAGACATAGGCTAAACTATCAATGGCAGGATCATGAGGCTTGAATCCTCTGATACACCCCTTGTTAACCTCTTAAATGTGTATATTTTTAAACCCCATTTCACCACTAACTATGCTTGAAATACACGATTAAAGACCCAACTAATACATGGTTTCGTGATTGTAGGAATGAGAGAGAGAATTCACCAATTGAAGGTTTAGAGACACCATTTACAAGTATTGAAGATCAGAAGACTAAGCGTCAAAGGGTGGAAGAAAGAAGTAAAGGAGAGAAGAAAAGAGGGCAGAAAAATACACAGAAGACCGATCGTCTGACCGGTCGTCCATAACCCAGGACAGGTCGTCCATATCCCAGGGTCGGTCGTCCATAACCCAGGACAGGTCGTCCATATCCCAAGGTCGATTGTCCGACCGGTCCAAACACTCAACAGAAAGGCCCCTGTTGCAAACCTTGCTGGACCATCCACGACCGGTCATTAGACCGATCGTCCACTGCTCCGACCGATCGTCCGACCGGACATTGAATTAATTTTTGGGCAGAAAACTCTCTGGACGTTTTTTTCACTTTTGAGACCGGTCGTCCATGGTCTCAAACTGGTCGTCCGACCGGTCAGCTGCGTAACAGAGCTTCTTCTATAAGCTCCGAAAATCTCTGCGTAAAATGCTAATCTTGTGGGATTTCTTGAAGTTTCTTCACACCTAGGGCCCCAAAGCTATAAAAGGACTCTTCTAGCTCGTTCCAAAGGCATCTTAGAAGAGAATTACCACGGTGGGAGGAGGCGGAAGTCGGATTCGAAGTTCTACAACTCCTTCTAGTTTTTATGTTTTTTTTAGTAGCTTTCATGTTTCCTTGGATCATGAACGGCTAAACCCCATAGCTAGGGCTAAGAGGTGAAGCTTGTAGTGAATCTAAGATGTTTCAATTCATTTGATTTGGTTTCAAGTTGGATTATTAGTGAAGAACAATGGTTTGAAGTTTGAATAAAGTTCTAAGTAGTTTTTCTTAATCTTATGATGGCTCATGGATGTTTAGAAGAATTGCTTGAGTTCTTAATTATTTTGAATGATTCTAGACCTGTACGCTCTGAGGAATCAGATTCAATACGCTCTAGACCTTTGATCCTCATGCGGGAACTTCATACCAAAAGTTCTACTTTTTGGAATTTTTGCTAATGTGTGGTTGTTTATATGATTTGAATCAAGTTCAAATTAAAACATAATTTGAACATAATTCAAATTATGATCTAGTTATACTTTGTGACAGAGTTTAATGATGATTATGATTATGATTGTGATCTTAACCTATTGGAACTAGGATTGACTTATGCAATTGAGTGTGCTCAAGTCCTAACTTGAATTGAGAGAATCATGTACTTGAATCACACATATGGCAAATTGTTTATTTTAACTGCTCTATCATCCGGCTAGATAGGAGTTAATTTCAATTCTAGTTGAGAAAGTGAGAAACCACAGGGAATTAAGCATCAAGGATTGCTACAAGTGGATCCTTGAACCCCTAGTGCTCTTTTACATTGTTTACATTCACTTTTAGTCTAAAATATCTATCAACATTCAACTCCAAAATCCTGTTTAGTTAGTTCTCAATTAAAAACCATTGAAAGTGTTTTGTGAATTCCTACACAAGTCCCTGTGGATCAACCTCGGTCTTACCGAGATTATTACTACATCGCAACCCTACACTTGGGGAAGCGAACACCCCTAAGTACAAAAATAAGACTAAAATCCTCATATTTTCTTATAGTATTCATTTCTAACTACCCTTACTAATTATTTCTAGTTTGATCATTCTAAGGGTAACTAACTTCCTCAACACCCTCATGAAATTTAGCATGTGGTGAGTGGTAACATCAGATTTTGGCAACAGGTTCCTCCATAACTATACGCCCTTCTCGATGCGATCTCCTCTCTAAACCTGAAAGCCAAAGAGGAAAACTAAGTGTGGCCGGCACTTGGTCGTTGGCCCTCCGAAGCTTAAGTCAGAAATGGCTTGAGAGTAAGATGAAGTGTGAGACATGGTCTTAGAGATTGTGTACCTTTATCATCTGAGGGACCATCTATTTATAGAGATCCGGGTGATCCAGTCTGTTACACAAGCCGTTAACATCACTCCTGATATCAGGGGATAAGGTGCATATCATGTTAACCCTCAGATAAGATGATAGCCTAACCACTTTAGACGTTTAGCTTATTACGTTCCTTGATGGAGATCCCCCATGAGTCAAGCCTACGAATAGAATCAAGCTAAAACCGGCCTATATGGGCTACTAGTACTATGAGACGAGGGGTGTCCTCAGCAGATGACCAAAGAACAGGCTACTCGCAGAACGAGGATGTCCCCACTCAATGACCAAGGACCAGTCCTACTTGCATATTAAGAGTGTGTTCGCTTCTCCAAGTGTAAGGTTGCGATGTAGTAATAAATCTCGGTAAGACCGAGGTCGATCCACAGGGACTTGTGTAGGAATTCACAAACACATCCAATAGTGTCTATTGAGAGCTAACAAGCGGATTTTATATGAGATTGATGTAAGTAACAACTTTGAACTAAATTAAAGGTAAACAATTATAAAAAGGCACTAGGGTTTCAAGGATCCACTTGTAGCAATCCTTGATGTTCAATCCGCTGTGGTTTCTCATTCTCTCAATTAGAATCGATATTAAGATCTATCTAGCCGGATGATAGAGCTGTTAAACCAAACAATCTGTCATATGTAAGGCCAATGTATATGATTCACTCGATGCAAGCTAGGATGAGCATGCTCAATTGCATAGGTCAGTCCCAATTCCAATAAACTAAGTTCATAATCATGATCATCATTAAATCCTGTCACCAGACAAAGCTAGATCATGATTTGAACTTGAATCAAATCACATGCACACTCCCATACATAATTCAGAAAACCAGAAAAGTAGAACTTTGGTAGGAAGTCCCCACATGAAGATCATAGTACTAGAGCGTACTCCAATTCCTCGGATCATACAGGTCTAGACTAACACAAAGCAATTAAGAACTTAAGTAATTCTCCCAAACATCCATGAGTCATCATAAGACTAAGAAAAACTACTTAAAACTTGTATAAACTTCAAACCATTGTTCATAAACATGAAATTCAATCTTAAAACCAACTTAGAACAAATTGAAACATCTTAGATCCACTACAAGCTTCACCTCTTAGCCCTAGCTAAGAGGTTTAGCCGTTCATGATCCAAGGAAACATGAAACAACTAAGAAAAATATAAAACAGTAAAACAAACTAGAAGGAGTTGTGAAACTCCAAAATCCACTTTCGCCGCCTCCAACCCTGCTTAAACTCTTCTAAGATACCCTAGGAACGATCCCTAGGTGTCCTTTTATAGTGGGGAGGCTCCGCAACCTCGAAATATTCCAGAATCTGCGTAAGGTTACGTAGTGCGCAGAGAAAATCAGCGCCAGAAATGGAAAGTTCGCAGCTTTACACATGGCCGACCGGTCGCATGACCAGTCTGAGTGGCTGGCCGACCAGTCGCGATCGGTCTGGCTGGTCTTCTCATCAGTCTAGCAAGCTTCTGATTTGGAATTTCTTCTGGCTGATCGGTCGGACTGGCCTGGCCGACCGGTCACGACCGGTTGGACTGCATATGTAAACTGTCCAGCGAGTTTTGCCTAATTTCATCTTGCAATTTTTATTCAAGGACCGGTCGCACGACCGGTCTGAGGTGTGGACGACCAGTCACAGATGGTCCAGAAACTTTTACAGCAGGAGTTCTTCTTTTGAGTGGTCGGACCGATCGGACGACCGGTCCTGGCTGTAGATGACCGGTCGGACGACTGGTCGTGGGTTTCTTTTTCTGTGTTCTTTCCTTCTCTCCTGTGCTTCTTTCTTTCACCCTTTCATGCTTAGTCCTATGATCTTCAATGTATATAGAGTGCTCCTATTTAGCCTTGAATTAGTGAAATCTCCATCTTGTTCCTACAATCACAAATCATGCATTACATAAGTCCTTTAAACATGTAAACCGTGCATAATGAGTGATGAATTGGGGTTAGAATATGCACAATTAAGAGCTCAACAGAGTGTCCAGTTAACGAGCAGGCTTGCCCAATATATATGAGATGCGACCACGTAGGCTGGCTGGACAACTAATCTGTTCACGACTTCTGGAGGTCAGAGGCGCACACGGGTCACATATGTGCGACCATAAAAATGTTCCAGGTTTGCAGGTCTTTAAGCTTCTTCGACGACCAACTTTATTCTACAACAAATGCCCCCAAGTCATTAACGTTGAGCAACTAAGCGAAGGACTTGACTGCATATGTAACCGCCTAGTGCGTTTTTTGAAGGAGAAGCCGTACATGATTGAGCACGCATTTTTGAGCGCCAGCTTTCCGCGGCTTTTTGGCCAAGAGAAATGAAATGGCGCTCGCCACGTGTCTCGAGAGTTAATGCTCGTGCCTGTTCGACTGTCGTGTCAAACGAAGAGTCGTCGCGTGTCAATCAAATTTTGATGAAATGATTACCTATAAATATCCGGAGCCTGCGGAGGTTTCTTCACTTCGAAGTTTTGTTGGAGAATCGAAAATCCTTTCTTCTTTTTTTGTCTCTGGCGTGACCACATTGCTGAGGTATTCCTTCTCCTCTTCTTCTTTTCTTCCTTCTTCTTTCTATGGCTGGGGACTCTGATAATGAGGTTGTTTCTCTGGGAGATGACACTCCAGATTCTTCTGAATCAAATAACCCAAGGGTGCTAACGGGAAGATACTCTGTGTCTGGATATCCCTCGATAATGACGAAGGAACAATTGACTGGCTTACGAAAAAGATACCGGATTCCCGACTCCGTCATTCTCAAACTGTCCAAAGAGGGAGAAACTCCAAATTCTCCATCGCCAGGTTGTGTGGCTCTATACAAGTATTTTTTCAAACTTGGAGTACGTCTCCCCCTTCATCCTTTCTTCCGAAACGTGCTCCGTATTTACAAGATTGCCCCCGGCCAACTTATCGTAAATGGCTGGAGGGTTGTGCTAAGTGCTTATGTCCTCTAGAAGTAAGCTAGCAATGAGGACTTAACGACCGATGAGTTTTTGAAGATGTACCAACTCAAGAAAACCCCATCCAGTGAGGGTTGGTACTACTTGTGTTACTGGCGTTACTGGCACCGAGAGAACTTTATTTTAGGGAATCCCTCTTCGAACTATCCCCAGTGGAGGAGGCGGTGGTTTTATGTCTCCGGTAACTAGGAGTCTAACGTGGGCTTTAACCCTAGGGGACATAACGTCATTCGCTTATTTCGTGAAGGTGGGTGGATCTTTACTCCTTTGTGAATATAAACAGGGTTCCATTTCTGCTACTTACTTGCTTCGTCTTGTATTTACAGGCGTTTTAGCTGGAAAGAAACCCAGCCTGAGAGGAGGTATCAACAAGAAGATTATTAAAGTCTTTAAACTGTCGGAGGACGACAGGAATATCAACCTCTCCCTCTCACTTTCGAGACTCGCTATTTCCGGCCTTATCTCTCAAGAGGACGTAATGGTGAACGTTGGGGAGAAGAGGGGAGTGTTGGGAGTGCTGCCCCGTCTGAAGGGCATTGCTTCGAAGAGGCAGAAGAAGACAGCGGTTGGTCCCTCAAATCCGCCCACACGAACAGATAAGCCTGCTCTTAGCTCGCAACCGCACAACCCTCCCTCAACAGAAACCCCCCCCCCCCCCCCCCCCCCCCCCCTCCTCGCGACCAGTCAGTAATTTATATAATTAACTCACCAAGGGGTGACAAGGCGGGGCCAAGTCATCCTTCGAGCCAAGGGGGTCGCGAGCCTACTGCTGCTCGCGAATTGGCTCCTACTCTAGAGTTAGTTCTTACTCGAGAGCCATCTTTTGCTCACGAGGTGAGCACTTCTGAGATGGTGGTAGCCCAGCCTTCAAGGACGGGTATATACCATCCCGAGTCACTTGCACCCCATTTGCAAGTTTTTATTTGACAATATCACTCCCCGGTCCTTCGGTCCTCTTTCTAAGCCTAGTCTAGAGGATCTCTCCACAGATATAAGAGTGAGGTTGGTCCAAGTATGCATGAAGCACTTCATCATTTCTGTTGTCTTTTTCAAAGAAGCTCTTATGCCTTTATTGATGCCTTTTTTTCATTTTCGAGTAGAGTTTGGACCTTACCCTGCGGATGAGAAGCGACATCGTTGCTGCTCGTCGCATCATAGATGAAGGAGAAGAAAAAAGGCAAGCCATGGAGAATGCGATCCAGGGGAGGGATCAAGTAATAAAGTCCCACGAGACTCTGATTGCCAAAATGAATGAGGAGAATATCCTTATTGGCAAGATCCAGGCATTGACAAGTTCGCTGGATCTCAAGTTCGCAAGGCTTGCGGAGGCGAAGGTGAAGGTCGAGAAGGAGAAAGAGATCTTGCGCTAAGATAAGATCTCTCTCGAGGAGCAGCTCACGGAGTACAAATCGCGCCTCAAGGAGGCCATCGAAAGTTTGGAGAAGGAGAAAAAGACCCTCGTTAAACTGAAGGACAACTCCATCCACTAGGATGAGGAGAGGGTGGCCTACGTCAAAATGATGTCTGAAGAAGGCCCTCGTGCAGTTCTGGAGTTCCAAACTTCACAGCTTTATGAAGACGAATGGTATGAGTCGTACGATGCTGGTCGCGAATTTACGATCAAGGTCATGCAACGGATTTCTCCAGCATTCAACCTGGAGGAATTCGACAACGTTTCTACCGTCGTCGCTGCTGAGGAAAGAGCGGTAATTGGAAATGAAGTTACGAAGGCTACCGAAGCTGCAGGAGTTCCTGAAATAGAACCTGAAGTAGAGAGCCGAGCTCCTCCACGCGACGCTGAAGAATGATCTTTTTTTCTCCTTCTCTGATGTATTTTCTTTTTTCTTTGTACTTCTGGATGATTATTGAATCAAGAAATATTTTTCCTTATCTTACTTGATTCATGGGAATGAATTTGTGCTTGAATGTTTTACTCGACTCATGAAAATGAATCGGGCTCAATTAGGGAGGTCTTGACGACCGTGTCCGCTTAGAGATAGGCTAGCCTATCAATTGAGTCTTTGGCTTTACCATGAGTAGAAGCCTTAGTCAAGAGAATGTTTGCATTCTCTTCAGGGCTATTCAGGTCCAAAAAATGGAGTAGCGACCAAGTTATGGATTCCATAACTGAACAGCTAGAATGAAAAAAGAATATTTTTATTCAGATATGATCCAATATCCACATCATGAACGTTTTATGAAAAATATCAAAGTAAATGTTCAACGTGCCAAGGGCGACGTAGGGGTCTTCCTCGCATGTCTTCCAGATAATTTGTACCTGGTCGAACAACCTTGATGACTCGATACGGGTGTTTACATCTAATTTAGTAACAGCATCCTCCAGTCGTTCACCTCCCTTCGAGTAATCTTCCCTCCAAACTTGGAAGAATAAAGGAGAAAACTAAGAGTGGCCGGCGTTCAGCCGTTGGCCCTCCGAAGCTTAAGTCAGATGAGATATGATGGTAAAGTAAAAAAAGGAAGAGCTGGGCTTAGAGGTTGTGTACCTTTATCATCTATAGAGTCATCTATTTATACAGATCTGGGTGATCCAATCTGTTACGCAAGCCATTAAGATCACGGCTAATTTCAAGGGATAAGATGCTTATCTTGCTTAATCCTTAAATAAAGAGATCTAACCACCCTAGACGTCTAGATGATTACGCTTCTTGATGGAAATATTCGGAGGCTATGAATGGAAACAAGTTCGAATCGACCTGTACGGGTTGCTGGCATTAAAAAGGCTACGAATGCTCGGGCTTGAGGATAACCTTGTCGACGACTATGAACCGAGAGGCTGAAATGCGACCCTTTCCGACGACCCCGAGCTGAGCTGCTCGCATGTGGAAATACGACCCCTTTTGACGACCCTGAGCTGAGCTGCTCGCATGCGACCGGTCGGTGTGGTCGGAGATCTGAGATGATATATGAATATAAAAGGGGTCGCGATTGAGCAGGCTGGTCACGACTTTTGTTGAAAGGCGCTTGCTGGTCGATTTTCATTCATATCCCTTCGATGACCAATTTTATCCTACAACAACGGGCCTTCTTAATTAGGATCCAGTGACCGAGTGGCTGTTTCGATGTTTTGTCTGAGCACCAAGTTGCCGAGCTGAAAAGCCCTAGTTTTAACCTTCGAATTGTGATAACGGGCTATACGTTGTTGATAAGCCGCTGCTCGAATACGAGATATGTCCATTTTCTCTTCTACGAGGTTGAGTAGGAGTTTTAAACTTTCCTCATTATGCGCTGCTTCATAGTGCTCTACTCGATCAGTAGGTATTTCGACTTCCACAGGGACGACTGCTTCGATGCCAAATGCTAGTGAGAAGGGTGTTTCTCCCGTTGAATTGTGGGTTGTCGTCTTCTAGGCCCATAAAACTTCTGGTAGGAGTTCTAGCTACATACCTTTAGATTCATCAAGCTTGGTCTTCAAATGGTGCTTGATAATTTTATTAACCGCTTCTACTTGTCCGTTAGCCTGAGGATGATATGGGGAGGTTCGAATATTACGTATCTTCCATTTCTCGCAAAACTCGGAGAATGCGGCATTATCAAACTGTTTTCCATTATCAAAAATTATGGTATGGGGAGCCCATAACGGCAAATAATGTTTCTCCATATGAATTTAGTAGTTTGCTTTTCGATGATGGTAGCCAGAGGTTCCGCCTCGACCCATTTAGTGAAATAATCAACTGCCACAAATGCAAAGCTGTTTTGTCATTTTCCCATGGGTAGTGGTCTGATTATATCGACTCCCCATTGAGCGAAAGGCCAAGGGCCGTCCATCAGCGTCATTTGCTCAAACAATAAATGAGGGACTAGAGAAAATCGTTGACATTTATCACATTTCTTTGAGAATTCAATGGCATCTTCCTTCATGGTGGGCAAATAGTATCCTTGCCGCATTGCTTTATACGCTAGAGACTGTCCTTTGGGATGATTACCACATGGCCCTTGGTGTATTTCATGTAAAACGCAATGTGCTTCTTCTGGATGAAGACACCTTAAATATGGTAAAGTAAAACTTTTACACAACAACTTTTCATTTTGTAAGGTATACCTGGCAGCACGGTAGCGAATTTATCGAGCAGATTTTTTATCATCTGGGAGTTGTCCATTTTGGAGGTAAAGGATGATGGGATCCATCCAACATGAAGATAACTGCAATATAGTGGCTGGTTTTGGAGCGACTTGATCGATACTCGGAGTAGAGAGATGCTCAATAGGAACAGCTCGCGTTAGATCGGACTCTGGTGCAGAAGCTAACTTTGCTAAAGAATCTACAAGATTGTTCTCTTCTCGAGGAATATGAGTTATTTCATATTTGCTCAATTTAGCGAGCAAGATGAAGTACCTGAGATTTGTACGAAGCCATTCGCTCTTCTTTCGCTTCAAATTCGTTAAGCACTTGATTTACGACGAGCTGAGAGTCGCTATAAATAAGCAAGTTTCTTATCACGCAAAGCATATTGGAATTGTGATCCGTCAGGAGAGATTAGGATCAATCTGGCTCCACTACTAGAGGAGCATGACGATCCATCTACGTAGAGTGACCAGGGTGCCTGCTCGCTCTCCAATGGGTCATCACTGGAGGTAGGAATATTAGGGGTTGAATATGTAAATTCAACAATGAAGTCGGCTACTTCTTGGGCCTTTACAGCGATTCGCAAGCAGAAAGTAATATCGTGTTCGCCAAGCTCAATCGCCCATTTAGTTAATCGCCCAGATACTTCATGTTTTTAAAAGACTTACCTTAAAGGATGATTCGTAGGTACTATTATAGAATGGGCCTGAAAATAAGGCCGTAGCTTTTGTGCTGCTGTTATTAATGCTAGAGCGAGTTTCTCCATATCGGAGTATCGGGTTTCAACATCCTCCATTGCTCGACTGACATAGTAAACGGGCCTCTGCACCCTGAAGTCTTCTCTTATTAAGGCGGCACTAACGTCGTGGAAGATACAGATAAATAAAGAAAGAGCTGCTCATGTGGAACAGGCTTTGATAAAATGTGAGGCATGCTCGTATACTGTTTCAGTTGCTGAAATGGTTCCTCACATTTTTTGGTCCATGCCCAGTCAAATTTTGCAGTCGTACGGAGTAACTTGAAGAAAGGAAGGCATTTATTGGAGGCACGCGAAATAAACCTGTTTAAAGATGCAATGCGACCAGCCAATCGTTGGACTTCTTTAAGAGTGGAGGGAGATTGCATTTCAATCAAGGCTTTAATTTTTTTGGGGTTTTCTTCGATCCCCCGCTGAACAACTATGAACTTAAGAAATTTTCAGCAGAGACCCGAAAAGCACATTTTTCGGGATTCAACTTCATCCGATATTTCCTCATCAGATCAAAGGCTTCTCAGAGATCCGCAAGATGATCATTGGCAAAAACACTTTCTACGAGCATGTCGTCAACATAAAGTTCTATACTCCTGCCAATCTGTGCAGCGAACATTTTGTTGACTAGGCGTTGATAGGTGGCCCCTGCATTTTTTAGACAAAAAGGCATCACTTTGTAATAGTACAGACCTCGATCAGTGATAAAGGTAGTATTTTGACGATCAAGTGGATGCATCATGATCTGGTTGTAACTAGAATAAGCATCCATAAAGCGGAGCAGGGCGTGTCCCGCTGTTGAAGCAACTAGTTGGTCGTTGCGGGGAGTTGGGAAGCTATCATTCATGCACGCCTTGTTCAAATCGGAGTAATCTACGCACATCCTCCATTTATCATTCGCCTTGCGCACGAGAACGACGTTTGCGACCCAATCTGGGTAATCGACTTCTTTTATAAAATTAACGGCCAACAACTTTTCGACTTCAGTTTTTATGACCATCTGTCGTTCAGCTGTGAACGCTCGTCGATGTTGGTGAATAGGTTTAAATTTCGGATCAACATTTAAGCGGTGAACTGCAACTTTGGGGTTAATATCTCGCATATCTTCATGAGACCAGGCGAACACATCTTGATATTCGACCAAGAAGTTGGTCAAATAGCTGAAGTACCTACGAATCCAGCGATGATCCGACAAGGACCTTTTTGGAAGGATCATCCATTAGATAGCTGAATTCTAACCGTTTCTTCTCCGGGGGCTCCTGCCTTGATATGTATTCTCCCTTGGATCCAGATTTGTCATTATCGAAGGATTTGCTAGATCTCCCGAGATTGCCATAATAGGAGCCACTTGGACATTCTTTCGATCTCGTACCACGATTTCATAGCATGCCCGTGCTTCTTTCTGGTTCCCTCGAACTACCCCTACTCCGTTTGGAGTGGGGAACTTAATGCATAAGTAGGGGGTGTAGAGCCGCCAAAGATGGCGTTGTATGCCGACTTTCGATCGACCACAAGGAAGTTGATGAAAATAGTGATTTTGGTCGGAGCTTCTCCGAAAGTAACGGAAAGGTCAATACTCCCTTCTAGTGTCACCACCTCACCCCCAAAACCGACAAGGGGGGTCGAGATTAGTTTAAGTAAATTTCTGGCGAGAGCCATCTTGTTGAAAGTTTCAAGATAGAGGACGTCTGCAGAGCTACCTGTATCTAACATAATACAATCAGTTAAATAATTTGATACCTTTAACGCTACTACGATGGAGTCCTCATGAGGGAAATGAATTCCCTCAGCATCTTCATGAGAGAAAGAGATCGGATGATGGCTCAAACTTGACGTGCTGGATGATTTTTCACCCAGTAAATGTGTTGAGGCTTCTGGCTCACCTTTCAAGTATATGCTTTTCTTGAGGCTTGGGAATCTCCTCCACAAGCCGGACCACCTACAATGGTCCAAATTTCGCCTGTGGGTTCGGCATCTTCTTGTGAAGGACGATGTTGCGGTGACTTTTTCCTTCGTGCTTAATGTTCACAACGCTCTAGGGCCTCGAATCCTTTGGGTGAACAATTTATCGTCTATATAGTCTTAGAGGTGTCCCTTTCAAATGAGGGCTTCAATCTGGTCTTTAAGAGATATACAGTCATAGGTATTATGCCCATGATCTTTATGGAAGTAACAAAATTTTCTCGTCTCTTTTTTCGAGATCTGATTTGATCCTCGGAGACCATTTGATATACGACTTATGTTTAATCTCCATTGGTACCTTTTCTGGAGATTGATTGAGAGGCGTATAATTGCGATATCTTTCGGGATAAGACTTCTTTGAAGAGTGATCTCATCGATCGCGTCGGTACTTTCTATCTGCTGGAGAAATTTCCTCAGACTTTCACTTCTTTCCTTGAATACCATGACGAGCCACGGCTACTTCTTCAGCATTAATATATTTTTGAGCTTTGGCCTGGAACTCAATCATCGTTTTAGGAGGATTCTTATCTAAGGTGAATCAGAATTTTTCGCTCATAATGCCTGCTATAAGGGCAGTGAGACCCTTATCTTCAGTATAACCCTCAGTTTGGACTGCTTCTACCGTAAATCGGATGGTGAATTCTTTAATTGTCTCTCCATGCTGCTGCTTCAAATCTAACAGGTGAAATGCAGGTTTTTTGGTACGGATGCTTCCTATGAACTGAGAAAGGAAAAGATTCGATAATTGAGAGAAAGATTCAATGGATCGAGGCTTCAGACCACGAAACCAAGTACGCGCTACGTCCTTTAGATTTAAAGAGAAGGCTTTGCACATAATTTTCGAGCTATATCATTCCAACTCCATGAGAGATCTATACGTCTCCAGATGTTCGAGGGGATCACCGATACTAGTATATAGAACAACACTGGGCATTCGATATTTTTTAGGCAAAGGAGACTCCATTACCTTGTGAGTAAAAGGAGGTTCAGATCAACGGATTGTTGCCGGAGTGGATGTCGGGAGGTTGACATGTTAACATGTGCTCCCATAATGCAACCACCTGATTGGAGCCTTCCTTTTGAAATTATGTGTGATGCAAGCGACGATGCTATTAGGGGCCGTGCTAGGCCAAAGAAAAGAGAAGAAGCCAAGTGTTATCTACTATGCAAGTAGAACCTTAAACTCAGCCCAAGCAAACTACACTACTACCGAAAAAGAACTTTTAGCCATAGTTTTTGCCTTGGACAAGTTTAGGTCCTACTTGATTGGATCCAAGATCATCATATTCACTAACCATGCCGCACTTAAGTACCTTCTCTCTAAGAAGGATGCTAAACCTCGGTTGTTAAAATTGATCCTTCTACTCCAGGAATTTGACATAGAGATACGTGATAAGAAAGGAGTAGAAAATGTAGTGGCTGACCATCTCTCTCAACTTGTTCTCACCGATTCCCCTAAAACGACCGCGATGAATGACATGTTCCCTGATGAACAACTTTTTGTTGTTTCCCAATTGCCATGGTATGCGGACATTGCTAATTATCTTGCTACAGGTACAATTCCTACACATTGGAAAAAGCAAGATAAGGATAAATTCTTCACTGGGGTGCGAAAATTCCTATGGGACTACTTATACTTATTCAAGTATTGTCCCGATCAAATCATAAGGAGATGTGTCCCAGATGATGAACAACAAAGTATCATCTCCTTCTGTCCTTCTCAGGCATGTGGTGGCCACTTTTCAGCTAAAAAGACCACAGCAAAAATTCTGCAATGTGGGTTTTATTGGCCCACTATGTTCAAAGACACACATGAGTTTTGCAAAACATGTGAACCTTATCAGAAATTGGGAGGAATTTCGGTAGAAATATGATGCCACTCAATCCCATCTTAATAATCAAAATTTTTTATTGTTAGGGCATCGATTTCATGGGTCTATTCCCATCTTCTTTTAGAAACGCATACATCTTGCTTGCCGTTGACTATGTATCCAAATGGGTCCATGGCCATCCCTTGCCGAATAATGACCATAAAACGGTCATTCGCTTCTTAAAAGAGAATATTCTTTCACGGTTTGGTACACCTCGAGTCATCATAAGTGATGGAGGGTCTCACTTTTGTAATCACCCATTTGAAACCTTAATGAAGAAATATGGCGTAACACACAAAGTGAGCACTCCCTATCACCCACAAACTAGTGGACAAGCTGAGATATCCAATAGGGAGATTAAACACATTTTAGAGAAAACGGTGAACCCCGATCGCAAGGATTGGTCGCTTCGGCTTACTGATGCGCTTTGGGCCTACCGTACTACTTTTAAGACCCCTATTGGAATGTCTCCCTATAAACTTGTTTATAGGAAGGCTTGTCACTTGCCTGTGGAGTTGGAACATAGGGCATATTGGGCAATTAAGAAGATGAATTTTGATTCTGACAAGACGAGCTCGTTGCACAAACTACAATTGAATGAACTTGCAGAAATCCGGAACGAAGCATATGAGAATGCGAAATTTACAAGGACAAGACGAAGATATTCCATGATAAAAACATTCTTCGTAAGACATTCACGATCAATCAAAAAGTCCTTCTGTATAATTCCCGCCTACATTTATTTTTGAAAAAATTGAGATCTCGATGGACCGGTCCCTACATTGTGCAAACCGTCTATCCATATGGGACCGTCGAGTTGTCAAATCCAAGGAACGACAACATTTTTAAGGTGAATGGTCAGCGATTAAAGCCGTTCTTTGAGAAGTTTCCTTCAAAAGGTATGTCCATACCTCTGACTGATCCTGTGTATCAGGATGATTGATCTCCTAGTCTGATGGAGGTATAGAGTAGTTAGGATTAGGATTTTGTTGTTTTTGTTTATTTTTCATACGTTTGTTAGAAGAAGGAAGAATTCCACTTTTCACTCTCTCAGGTACTACCATTCCTCACTCCCTTTTATTTTAGAATTGCTCTCATGTTTTGCTTATTGCACATCTTTTACATTGAGGACAATGCAAGATTTGGTTGGGGGGTGTAGGATCACTTGGATGAATCCAGCGTTTTGTAACATTTCGAGCAATTATGTAGAAATTTTTCGATTTTCCTAAAATTCAAAACTCTTTTGGAAAACTTCGTTTCTATGCATTCAAGATGATATGAATTTAAGAGGAGGAGATATGAAGTGTATGAGGTTGCAAGTTTTGAATTTCTCATAGCATAATGGTTTTATATGTGAATTCCCCTATTTTTGTGATTAATAGAAAATTTGAAAACTCTTACACCTAGTTCACATTACACAACTTTCATGGGTTGAAGGGATTATGTGATTTATGGATTAGTTAGATTTTTGATTCAAGGTGTTGAGAAATCAAGCCGGGGTACTTTGTCCATCCTTGTCCATGGGAAAATAACGAAAGATATGGATTTCTAAAAATCCTATCTAATTTAAAAGAAAAAGGAAAAGGAAGGATGAAATTGGGAATGATGGAAAAATGGTGAAAAATTCCGATTAGGGCTACCTATTACCAACAGGGGGATGGTCTACTTGTAAATGGTGGAAAATTTCGATTAGGGCTACCTATTACCAACCGGGGGATGGTCTACCTATAACCAAAGCCGAAAATGGGACGTAATGTGAAAGCCGTCGGAAGGACAGTAAGGCAAATTCCCGTCATTGGCTTGTTGTTGCTCTATATACCTTGAGATCCAATCTGGTTGATCTATGAAGAAGATAATCCTAGAAACTCACGAGATGAATTTTCACTATGCACACTAGGTTGAAATTGTTCAAGTTCTTTTATTTATCAACCAATCAACGGGAATTTCATATGAATGCTTATCATGTTTTGAGGGTTTACGGTTTCAAACTCTGTCATCTAATATTTCTGAATCTTACACTTGTATGTCTTGGGATGTATAGAAGGATGGTTTCTAAAGGAGAGTTGAGTTTTGGAGAATGGAATTGATTTCATGCATGTTTTGCTCGGGACTAGTAAAATGCTGGTTGGGGGGTGTGGTAAAGGCCTTTTGACATTCTTCACTCCACTCGAATTAGTTTTCCTTTATGACGAGAGAGTGAACTGAAGTCCTTTATGAACCTTCTATAAAATCATGCATGTCCCAAAAAGGACCGCACATCTCGTATGCTCTTGGGTGGTGGAAGGTTGGAGATAAGATCAATTTTCGCTTTGTCCACCTTGATTCCATTTTGTGAAACGATGTGACCAAGTACAATTCCCTTTTGAACCATAAAGTGACACTTCTCCCAATTCAGCACAAGGTTCTTCTCTTCACATCTTTTCAGCACAGATTTCAAGTGCTCAAGGCACTCATCAAAGCTACAACCAAATACTGAAAAATCATCCATGAAGACTTCGAGAATTGTCCCCACCATATCAGAAAAGATACTCATCATACAACGCTGAAAGTTGGCAGGGGCATTACATAGTCCAAACGGCATCCGTCGATAGGCGAAAGTACCGAATGGACATGTGAATGTAGTCTTTTCTTGGTCTTCACGGGCGATCTCTATTTAGTTGTACCCTGAATAGCCATCAAGGAAGCAAAAAGGGAATGACCCACCAACCTTTCTAAAATTTGATCAACAAACGATAGGGGGAAGTGGTCTTTCCTCGTGACAGTGTTTAGCTTCCGGTAGTCAATGCACATTCTCCAACCGGTAGTGACTCTGGTTGGTACGAGTTCATTATTGGCATTGGCTACGATGGTGATCCCGGATTTCTTAGGCACCACTTGAGTTGGACTCACCCATTGCCTATCGGATATTGGGTAGATAATACCCACATCCAATAGTTTTACCACTTCGGCCTTAACCACATCCTTCATGTTTGGATTGAGTCGTCTTTGTGGTTGCCTAGATGTCTTCGCATTCTCCTCAAGGTGTATGCGATGAGTACAAATCAGTGGGTCTATGCCTTTGAGATTCGCAATCAACCACCCAATGGCACTCTTATGCTCTAATAGAGTGGCCATTAGCCTACTCTCTTGTTCCTCATCCAAGTGGGAAGAAATCACCACCGGATGTCTTATCTCGACCTAAATAGACAAATTTCAGCTCACTTGGTAATGGTTTTAGGTCGAGTGTTGGTGCCTTGATATTGGATGGGAGGGCTTTGTTCTCGTTTACGAGCAAAGGCTCAAATAGGGCCCTCCATCTTTTATTATCAAGCACCGGCATCGCATCTAAAATGGCATCCATCTCTCTTATTGTGTCATCATTTATCTCATGAGAGTGAGCCACACATGCCTCCAAAGGGTCGGAATATAATATTGAGGGGAAAATTTCCTCCACGAATGATTCAATCAAGTTTATCTCGTGGATATCCTCATCAACCTCCCGTGGTTATTTGCATAAATCAAATATATTAAGCTCAAGAGTCATATTTCCAAAGGACATTTGTACAAGCCCATTTCTACAATTGATAATTGCGTTGGAAGTAGCTAGAAAAGGGCGGCCAAGTATGACGGGAATTTGAGCACCGATACCTATCACAGGATGTGTATCCAAGACAATAAAGTCTACTGGATAGTAAAATTTATCAACTTGGACTAGAACATCCTCAATCATTCCTCTCGGTATACGAATGGATCTATCAGCAAGTTGGAGTGTGGTTTTGGTAGGTTTCAATTCACCTAACCGAAGTTGTTCGTAAACCGAGTATGGAATAAGGTTCACACTTGCCCCCAAGTCGAGTAAGGCTTGTTTAATCCGGTAGTCTCCTATGATGCATGAGATGGTTGGACTACCCGGATCCTTATATTTTTGGGGCACTTCTTGTTTGATGATAGCACTCAAATTCTCAGTCAAAAGTACTTTGTTGTGAACATTGTGTTTCCTTTTGACCGTACACAATTCCTTTAGAAATTTGGCATAAGATGGTATTTGTTTTATGGCATCCAACAACGGAATGTTGACCTTCACCTGCTTGGAAACCTCTAAAATTTCCAGATTTTTGTCTAAAGGTTTGGGTGAAATCAACCTTTGAGGAAATGGGGCAACCGGCTTGTATTGCCTTTCCGGTTCTTTCTCTTGTGGAGTGTTGTTTAAGTTATCATCCTCTTTGGAATTTTCCGGATCCTTAGGCTTTGGGGCCTTCACCGGATTAGATTTGTCAATTATTTTTCCACTTCTCAAAGTGGTGATAGCTTGAACATGCTCCGTATGTTGGGAGGATGAGCTCGAATCTTGTATCTCAAATTGGGTTCTTGGGTTAGGAAGAGGTTTGGCAGGAAGTGTGCCTTTCTCCCTAGCACTGAGGTGAGATTCAACTCTAGCTATTGAAGTCTTCAATTCATTGATGGCTTGAGTTGAATTTTGATTGAATTTCAATTGCTCTTGCATGAACCCATCTGTTTTCAGAGAATTAATCTTGTTATACTCAGCTTGGACCAAAACAAATGCACCCAACATCTCCTCTAGCGTAACTTTTGGTGTAATGACTAGAGATGGACCTAGTATAGGTTGAGCTTGAGGGATATTGGTTGCATTCGCAGTGGGTCCATTCCTCCAACTGAAGTTGGGATGGTTCTTCCAACTAGCATTAAACGTGTTTGAGTTTGGAGCACCAAATTGTCGTTGATAACTGTTTATGGCATTTGATTGTTCTTGTAAGATGTCCTGAACCGCTGAAATTGTGGGACAATCTTGTGTTGCATGTTGATTTTCGACACAAATTCTACAAACAGTTTCAACGTCATTAGAGTTAATCGTCTCTCCTTTCCTTAATTCCATGGCCTCAACCTTTCTTGTGAGGCTAGCCACTCGTGCACTTATGCTGTCCTCTTCTGATAAGACATAAATTCCTCCTTTTTCTTTTTGTTGGCCAGTCTTGGAATTTACTGGTTTAGATGTATCCCAAGACTGTGCATTTTCAGCCACTTCCTCCAAGTAGTCCCATGCTTCATCAGCTTCCTTATTCATGAACTCCCCATTACACATCATCTCTACAAATTGGCGCATGGGTGAAGTCAGTCCATCATAGAAAAAACTTATAACCCGCCAAATTTCATAGTGTTGAGCTCTTAATTGTGCAAATTCTAACCCAAATTCATCACTCATTGTGCAAGGTTTGTATGGCTTGTAGGCTAATCCAATGCATGTTTTGTGACTACAGGACTGAGAGTGGTTCCGCCTAATTGAAGAGAAAAAGGGCTCATTTGGGACTACTTTGATGAAGATCATTTGAGGACCAAAGAAGAAAAGAAGAAAGAAAGTAAAAGAAAGAAGCAAGGAAAGAAAAGAAAAAGAAGAAAAAGAAGAAGGAAGATTGCTGACCGGTCTTGACCGGTCGGCCAAGAGAGCCTGACCGGTCTAGACCGGTCAGCCAGGTGCACTGGAACCATACCTGCTGGAGCTGCGCTGAAGACGTCCGACCGGTCTTGACCGGTCAGACATGGTTGCTGGACCAAGGCTGGACAAGCCTGACCGGTCATGACCGGTCGGCCATGCTTGTTGGAGTGGCTGTCCATTGAGGCCGACCGGTCATGACCGGTCGGCTGTGCGTGAGGACTTAGAAACTTCCAAATTCAGTCCGATTTTCTCTGCGCTGCATAACTCTTACACAAATTCTCGATCTTTCGAAGTTGTGGAGCCTCCCTACTATAAAAGGACACCTAGGGATCATTCCTAGGGTATCTAAGAAGGGTTGAAGCAAGCTTAGAGGCGGCGGAAGTGAATTTTGGAGTTCCACAACTCCTTGGAGTTTATTTTTGTTGTTTTTATGAATTTTGTAGTTGTTTCATGCTTCCTTGGATCATGAGCAGCTAAACCTCTTAGCTAGGGCTAAGAGGTGAAGCTTGTAGTGGATCCAAGATGTTTCAATTCGTAGCTAGTTGGTTTTAAGTATGGAATTCATGATTATGAACTATGGTTTGAAGTTTATACAAGTTTTTGAGTAGTTTTTCTTAGTCTTATGATGACTCATGGATGTTTGGGAGAATTACTTAATTGCTTAATTGGTTTGTGACGGTCTAGACCTGTATGATCCGAGGAATCGGAGTGAGCTCTAGTACTATGATCTTCATGAAGGGACTTCCTACCAAAGTTCTACTTTTCTGATTTTCTGTAATATGCATGAATTGTGCATGTGATTTGAATCAAGTTCAAATTCTGATCTAGCCTTGTCTTGTGACAGGACTTGAGGATGGTTATGATTGTGAACTAGACCTTTTGGAAAGGGGAATGACCTATGCAATTGTGCATGCTCAGCTCAGCCTACATTGAGTGAATCTTATGCATAACACTTACATATTACAGATTGTTTGGTTTAACAGCTCTATCATCCGACTAGATAGACCTTAATGTCGATTCTAGTTGAGAGAATGAGAAACCACAGCGGATTGAACATCAAGGATTGCTACAAGTGGATCCTTGAACCCCTAGTGCCTTTTTATAATTGTCTACATTCAAATTAGTTTAAAACTGTTATTCACATCAATTCTATTCAAAATCTGATTATGAGCTTTTAATAGACACTTTTGGATGTGTTTGTGAAATCCTACATAAGTCCCTCTGGATCGACCTCGGTCTTACTCAGATTATTACTACATTGCAACCCTACACTTGGGGAAGCGAACAATTTTTTGGCGCAGTTGCCGGGGATTTTGACGGTTTTTCACAAATTTCTGAAATTAGTATCTATTTAGGATTTGTTAGGATTTTAGGACTAACTTAGTTTGTTTATTTGATTTTTCTTTTCAGGGATTTCTAGGAAGTTGAAGAAGATACAAGGGATTCAAGTGCCGAATCAGGTTTTATCTTTCTAAACCCTACTCTTCTCCTTCTCCTATTCATTCCTATCTTATTCATCTCTTGTAGAGTGGGTAGAGACTTCTTTTGGATCTCTGAAAGGTCGGCCTTGTTGCCACCTGGATTCCTATTGGTCGGCCCTGCCGTCTTGGATCACCTTGTGCTCGGAGATTTCTTTTCTCATCTCTACTCCTCTTTCTCCTTTTTCTACACTTTTTCTCAAAAGATTCAAAGAGTGGGTGGGGAGTTCTCTGAACCCCTATTGACCAGGAGAAATCGGTCTCTATCCTTGCTTCTGGCTTAGCCATTGCAAGACACCTTGTGCTTTGGTCTTAGAGAAAAGTAAAGAAAGGGAGGAGGAATTCTTCTTTCTCTTTGTTTCTTATTTTTGGTTTTGCATGCCACATTGGGCTCGGGATTCCAATAACCGACTCATACGTGAAGGGGGGATAGTAGAAGGAATTGACAGAGAACCACGTGCTAGGAGACATCTAAACTCTCCAATTTTGTCTGAAAATATGGCTGCAAATCAACCTAATCCGGGCCAAAACCAAACTGAAACAGGGGAGAATGTGGTTGAGAATGTTCCCCGACCTAGGACTTTACGTGATTTCTTGCAACCCGCAAGAGCGAGCACTCCCTCATGCATAGTTTTTCCACAAAATGCAGGGAATGTGGATTTGAAACCGGGAGTGATTCAACTTCTCCCTAAATTCCATGGTTTAGACAGTGAAAATGCCTATCAACACCTTAAGGAGTTTGATGAGGTAAACACCACCATGCACTTTGCAAATGTTACTGAAGATGTAGTAAGACTCAAATTCTTCCCTTTCACTCTTAAAGATAAAGCCAAGGGTTGGCTTTATGCATTGAGGCCAAGATCAATTGGTGCATGGACTGATATGCACAGAGAATTTATAAAAAAATTCTTCCCTACTCACAAAACGAACATGTTGAAGCGCCTTATCATGAACTTTGCCCAAAAGGAAGATGAAACCTTCTTCCAATGTTGGGAGAGGTTTAAGGAGTTATTAAATGCATGCCCACATCATGGCTATGAAATTTGGCAGGTTATAAGCTTTTTCTATGAAGGACTGACTTCACCCATGCGCCAATTTGTGGAGATGATGTGTAACGGGGAGTTCATGAATAAGTAAGCTGATGAAGCATGGGATTATTTGGAAGAATTGGCTGAGAATGCACAGGCTTGGGACACATCAAAACCAACTAATTCCAAGACTGGCCAACAAAAGGAAAAAGGGAGAATGTATGTCTTATCAGAAGAAGATAGCATAAGTGCACGGTTGGCTAGCCTCACAAGAAAGGTCGAAGCCATGGAATTAAGAAAAGGAGAAACAATCAACTCCACTGACGTTGAAACTGTTTGTGGAATTTATGCTGGAACTCAACATACTACACAAGATTGTCCCACAATTTCAGCATCCAATGCATCTTACAAGAACAAACAAATGCCATAAACAGTTATCAACAACAATATGGTGCTCCAAATTCAAACACGTTTAATCCTAATTGGAAGAATCATCCCAACTTCAGTTGGAGGAATGGACCCAATGCAAATGCAAGCAACACTCCAAAAGTATCACTAGAGGAGATGTTGGGTGCATTCATATCGGTCCAAGATGAGTATAATAAGACAAATTCTCTCAAAATAGATGGGTTCATGCAAGAGCAATTGAAATTCAACCAAAATTCAACTCAAGCCATCAATGAATTGAAAACATCACTGGCTAGAGTTGAATCTCATCTTAGTGTTAGAGAGAAGGGCACACTTCCTGCCCAACCTCTTCCTAACCCAAGAACCCAGTTCGAGATACAAGATGCTAGCTCATCCTCCCACCATACGGAACATGTCCAAGCTATCACCACTTTGAGAAGTGGGAAAGAAATTGACAAATCTAATCCGGTGAAGGCCCCAAAGCCTAAGGATCCAGAAATTCTCAAAGAGGATGATAGCCCAAACAATACTCCGTAAGAGAAAGAACCGGAAAGACAATATAAACCGGTTGCCCCATTTCCACAAAGGTTGATTTCACCTAAACCTTTAGATAAAAATCTGAAGATCTTAGAAGTTTTCAAACAGGTGAAGATCAACATCCCGTTGTTAGATGCAATAAAACAAATACCATCGTATGCCAAATTTCTAAAGGAGTTGTGTACAGTCAAAAGGAAACACAATATTCACAACAAAGTACTTTTGACCGAGAACTTGAGCGCCATCATCAAACAAGAGGTACCCCAAAAATACAAGGATCCAGGTAGTCCAACCATCTCATGCATCATAGGAGACTACCGGATTAAATAAGCCCTACTTGACTTGGGGGCAAGTGTGAATCTCATTCCATACTCGGTCTACGAGCAACTTGGGTTAGGTGAATTAAAACCGACCAAAACCACACTCCAACTTGCTGATAGATCCATCCGTATACCGAGAGGAATGATAGAGGATGTTTTAGTCCAAGTTGATAAATTCTACTACCCAATAGATTTTATTGTCTTGGACACACATCCCGTGATAGGCACCGGTGCTCAAATTCCAGTCATACTTGGACGATCGTTTCTAGCTACTTCAAATGCCATTATCAATTGTAGAAACGGACTTGTACAAATGTCCTTTGGAAATATGACCCTTGAACTTAACATATTTGATTTATGCAAACAACCACGGGAGGTTGATGATGATGTCCACGAACTAAAAATGATTGAATCATTCGTGGAAGATACATTCCCCTTGTCACTATCTTCCGATCCTTTGGAGGCATGTGTGGCCCATTCTGATGAGATAAATGATGACACAATACAAGAGATGGATGCCATGCTAGAGATGATGCCAGTGCTTGATAATAAAAGATGGAGGGCCCTATTTGAGCCTTTGTCTGTAAACGAGAACAAGGCCCTCCCATCCAACATCAAGGCACCAACACTCGACCTAAAACCATTACCAAGTGAGCTGAAATATGTTTATTTAGGTCGAGATGAGACATATCCAGTGGTGATTTCCTCCCACTTGGATGAGGAACAAGAGAGTAGGCTAATAGCCACTCTATTAGAGCACAAAAGTGCCATTGGATAGTCAATTGCGGATCTTAAAGGCATAGACCCACTGATTTGTACTCATCACACACACCATGAGGAGAATGCGAAGACATCTCGGCAACCACAAAGACGACTAAATCCAAACATGAAGGATGTGGTTAAGGCCGAAGTGGTGAAACTATTGGATGTAGGTATCATTTACCCAATATCCGATAGCCAATGGGTGAGCCCAACTCAAGTGGTGCCTAAGAAATCTGGAATAACCATCGTAGCCAATGCCAATAATGAACTCGTGCCAACTAGAGTCACTACCGGTTGGAGAATGTGCATTGACTACAGGAAGCTAAACACTGTCACGAGGAAAGACCACTTCCCCCTACCATTTGTTGATCAAATTTTAGAACGGTTGGCGGGTCATTCCCACTTTTGCTTCCTTGATGGCTATTCAGGGTACAACCAAATAGAAATTGCCCATGAAGACCAAGAAAAGACTACATTCACATGTCCATTCGGCACTTTCGCCTACCGACGGATGCCATTTGGACTATGTAATGCCCCTGCCACCTTTCAGCGTTGTATGATAAGTATCTTTTCTGACATGGTGGGGACCATTCTCGAAGTCTTCATGGATGATTTTTCCGTATTTGGTTGTAGCTTTGATGAGTGCCTTGAGCACTTAAAGTCTGTGCTGAAAAGATGTGAAGAGAAGAACCTTGTGCTCAATTGGGAGAAGTGTCACTTCATGGTTCAAAAGGGAATTGTACTTGGTCACATCATTTCACAAAATGGAATCGAGGTGGACAAAGTGAAAATTGATCTTATCTCTAACCTTCCACCACCCAAAAGCATACGAGATGTACGGTCCTTTTTAGGACACGCAGGATTTTATAGAAGGTTCATAAAGGACTTCAGTTCACTCTCTCACCCTTTATGTAACCTACTTCAAAAGGAAAATTCATTCGAGTGGAATGAAGAATGTCAAAAGGCCTTTACCACCCTTAAAGGTATGTTGACATGTGCTCCCATAATGCAACCACCTGATTGGAGCATTCCTTTTAAGATTATGTGTGATGCTAGTGACTATGCTATTGGGGCCGTGTTAGGTCAAAGAAAAGAGAAAAAGCCATGTGTCATCTACTATGCAAGTAGAACCCTAAACTCAGCCCAAGCAAACTACACCACTACTGAAAAGAAACTTTTAGCTGTAGTTTTTGCCTTGGACAAGTTTAGGTCCTACTTGATTGGATCCATGATCATTATATTCACTGACCATGCCGCGCTTAAGTATCTTCTTTCTAAGAAAGATGCTAAACCACGGTTGTTAAGATGGATCCTTCTACTCCAGGAATTCGACATAGAAATACGTGATAAGAAAGGAGTAGAGAATGTAGTAGCCGACCACCTCTCTCGACTTGTCCTCATTGATTCCCCTGAAACGACTGCAATCAATGACATGTTCCCCGATGAACAACTTTTTGCTGTTTCCCAATTGCCATGGTATGCGGACATTGCTAACTATCTTGCTACAGGTACAATTCCTACATATTGAAAAAAGCAAGATAAGGATAAATTCTTCACAGAGGTGCGGAAATTCCTATGGGACGACCCATACTTATTCAAGTATTCTCCCGATCAAATCATAAGGAGATGTGTGCCAGATGAAGAACAACAAAGTATCATCTCCTTCTGTCATTCTCAGGCATGTGGTGGCCACTTTTCGGCTAAAAAGACCACAGCGAAAATTCTGCAATGTGGGTTTTATTGGCCCACCATGTTCAAAGATACACATGAGTTTTGCAAAGCATGTGAACCTTGTCAGAAATTAGGAGGAATATCCCGTAGAAATATAATGTCACTCAATCCCATCTTAATAATCGAAGTTTTTTATTGTTGGGGCATCGATTTCATGAGCCCATTCCCATCTTCTTTTGGAAACTTATACATCTTGCTTGCCGTTGATTATGTTTCCAAATGGGTCGAGGCCATCCCTTGCCGGAATAATGACCATAAAACGGTCATTCGATTTTTAAAAGAAAATATTCTTTCCCGGTTTGGAACGCCTCGAGTCATCATAAGTGATGGAGGGTCTCACTTTTGCAATCGCCATTTTGAAACCTTAATGAAGAAATATGGCGTAACACGCAAAGTGAGCACTCCCTATCACCCACAAACTAGTGGACAAGCTGAGATATCCAATAGGGAGATTAAACACATTTTAGAGAAAACGGTGAACCCCGATCGCAAGGATTGGTCGCTTCGGCTTACCGATGCATTTTGGGCTTACCGTACTGCTTTCAAAACCCCTATTGGAATGTCTCCCTATAGACTTGTCTATGGGAAGGCTTGTCACTTGCCTGTGGAGTTGGAACATAGGGCATATTGGGCTATTAAGAAGATGAATTTCAATTCTGACAAGGCAAGCTCGTTACGCAAACTACAATTGAATGAACTTGCAGAAATCCGGAATGAAGCTTATGAGAATGCGAGAATTTACAAGGACAAGACGAAGATATTCCATGATAAGAATATTCTTCGCAAGACATTCACGATCAATCAAAAAGTCCTCATGTATAATTCTCGCTTACATCTATTTCCGGGAAAATTGAGATCTCGATGGACCGATCCCTACATTGTGCAAACTGTCTATCCATATGGGACTATCGAGCTATTGAATCCGAGGAACGGCAACATTTTTAAGGCAAATGGGCAGCGATTAAAGCCGTTCTTTGAGAAATTTCCTTCAGAAGGTATGTCCATACCTCTGAATGATCCTGTGTATCAGGATGATTGATCTCCTAGTCTGATGGAGGTATAGAGTAGTTAGAATTAGGATTTTGCTGCTTTTGTTTTCTTTTTCATAGGTTTGTTAGAAGGAGGAAGATTTCTACTTTTCACTCTCTCAGGTACTATCATTCCTCACTCCCTTTTATTTTCAAATTACTCTCATGTTTTGCTCATTGCACATCTTTTACATTGCGGACAATGCAAGATTTGGTTGGGGGGTGTAGGATCACTTGGATGAATCCAGCGTTTTGCAACATTTCAAGCAATTATGTGGAAATTTTTCAATTTTTCAAAAATTTGAAACTCTTTTGGAAAACACCGGTTCTATGCATTCAAGTTGATATGAGCATAAGAGGAGGAGATATGAAGTGTATGGGGCTGGATGTCTGGAATCTCTCATAGCATAATGGTTTTATATGTGAACTCCCCTATTTTTGTGATTGATAGAAAATCTGAACACTTTTACACCTAGTTCACATTACACGATTTTCATGAGTTGAAGGGATTATGTGATTTATGGATTAGCTAGACTTTGAATTAAGGTGTTGAGAAATCAGGTCGGGGTACTTTGTCCATCCTTGTCCATGGGAAAATAATGAAAGATATGGATTTTCAAAAATCCTATATAAACTAAAAGAAAAAGGAAAAGGAAGGATGAAATTGGGAATGATGGAAAATTGGTGGAAAATTCCGATTAGGGCTACCTACTACCAATCAAGGGATGGTCTACCCGTAACCAAAGTCGAAAATGGGACGTAGTGTGAAAGTCGTCGGAAGGACGGTAAGGCAAATTCCTGTCATTGGCTTGATGTGACTCTATGTACCTTGAGTTCTATAGTCTACTTGATCTATGAAGAGGATAATCCTAGAAACTCGTGAGATGAATTTTCACTACCCACACTAGGTTGAATTTGTTCAAGTCCTTCTATTTATCAACCAATCAGCGGGAATTCCATATGAATGCTTATTATGTCTTGAGAGTTTTTGGTTTCAACCTCTGTCGCCTAATATTTCTGAATCTTGCGCTTATGTACCTTGGAATGTATAGAATAATGGTTTCAGAAGGAGAGTTGAGTTTTTGAAGAATAGAATTGGTTTCACGCATGTTTTGCTCGGGACTAGCAAAATGCTGGTTGGGGGGTGTGTTGAGCTCTTAATTGTGCAAATTCTAACCCAAATTCATCACTCATTGTGCAAGGTTTGTATGGCTTGTAGGCTAATCCAATGCATGTTTTGTAACTACAGGACTGAGAGTGGTTCCGCCTAATTGAAGAGAAAAAGGGCTCATTTGGGACTACTTTGATGAAGATCATTTGAGGACCAAAGAAGAAAAGAAGAAAGAAAGTAAAAGAAAGAAGCAAGGAAAGAAAATAAAAAGAAGAAAAAGAAGAAGGAAGATTGCTGACCGGTCTTGACCGGTCGGCCAAGAGAGCCTGGCCAGTCTAGACCGGTCAGCCAGGTGCACTGGAACCTTACTAAACTAGGCTGACCGGTCTTGACCGGTCGGCCATACCTGCTGGAGCTGCGTTGAAGACATCCGACCGGTCTTGACTGGTTGGACATGGTTGCTGGACCAAGGCTGGACAAGCCCGACCGGTCATGACCGGTCGGCCATGCTTGCTGGAGTGGCTGTCCATTGAGGCTGAACGGTCATGACCGGTCGGCTGTGCGTGAGGACTTAGAAACTTCCAAATTCAGTCCGATTTTCTCTGCGCTGGGTAACTCTTACGCAAATTCTCGATCTTTCGGAAGTTGAGGAGCCTCCCTACTATAAAAGGACACCTAGGGATCATTCCTAGGGTATCTAAGAAGGGTTGAAGCAAGCTTAGAGGCGGCGGAAGTGAATTTTGGAGTTCCACAACTCCTTGGAGTTTGTTTTTGCTGTTTTTATGAATTTTGTAGTTGTTTCATGCTTCCTTGGATCATGAGCAACTAAACCTCTTAGCTAGGGCTAAGAGGTGAAGCTTGTAGTGGATCCAAGATGTTTCAATTCGTAGCTAGTTGGTTTTAAGTATGGAATTCATGATTATGAACTATGGTTTGAAGTTTATACAAGTTTTTGAGTAGTTTTTCTTAGTCTTATGATGACTCATGGATGTTTGGGAGAATTACTTAATTGCTTAATTGGTTTGTGACGGTCTAGACCTGTATGATCCGAGGAATCGGAGTGCGCTCTAGTACTATGATCTTCATGAAGGGACTTCCTACCAAAGTTCTACTTTTCTGATTTTCTGTAATATGCATGAATTGTGCATGTGATTTGAATCAAGTTCAAATTCTGATCTAGCCTTGTCTTGTGACAGGACTTGAGGATGGTTATGATTGTGAACTAGACCTTTTGGAAAGGGGAATGACCTATGCAATTGTGCATGCTCAGCTCAGCCTACATTGAGTGAATCTTATGCATAACACTTACATATTACAGATTGTTTGGTTTAACAGCTCTATCATCCGACTAGATAGACCTTAATGTCGATTCTATTTGAGAGAATGAGAAACCACAGCGGATTGAACATCAAGGATTGCTACAAGTGGATCCTTGAACCCCTAGTGCCTTTTTATAATTGTCTACATTCAAATTAGTTTAAAACTGTTATTCACATCAATTCTATTCAAAATCTGATTATGAGCTTTTAATAGACACTTTTGGATGTGTTTGTGAAATCCTACATAAGTCCCTGTGGATCAACCTCGGTCTTACTCAGATTATTACTACATCGCAACCCTACACTTGGGGAAGCGAACACATAGCCATGATGTGGGTATGCATTTAACAAGTCCTTAAACCTCTCCCAACATTAGAAGAAGGTCTCATCTTCCTTTTAGGCAAAGTTCATGATAAGGCGTCTCAACATGTTCGTTTTATGAGTAGGGAAGAATTTTTTTATGAATTCCCTATGCATATCAGTCCATGCACCAATTGATCTTGGCCTTAATACATGAAGCCAACCTTTAGCTTTATCTTTAAGAGTGAAAGGAAATAATTTAAGTCTTACCACATCATCAGTAACATTCGCAAAGTGCATGGTGGTTATTACCTCACCAAACTCCTTAAGGTGTTGATAGGCACTTTCACTGTCTAATCCATGGAATTTTGGGAGGAGTTGGATTACTCCCGATTTCAAATCTACATTCCCTGCATTTTGTGGAAAGATTATGCATGAGGGAGTGCTCGCTCTTACAGGTTGCAAGTAATCACGTAATGTTCTTGGTCGGGGAACATTCTCAACCACATTCTCTCCCGTTTCGGTTAGGTTTTGGCCCAGATTTGGATTAGCCATCGGATTAGGTTGATTTGCAGCCATATTTTCAGACAAAATTGGAGAAGATAGATGTCTCTTAACACGTGGTTCTCTGTCTATTCCTTCTACTATTCCCCCTTCACTTATGAGTCGATTATTGGAATCCCGAGCCCAATGTGGCATGCAAAATCCTAAAAGACTGAAATAAAAAGGAAAAAGAATTCTTCCTTCCTTTCTTTACTCTTCTCTAAGACCGAAGCACAAGGTGTCTTGCAATGGCTAGGCCAGAAGCAAGGATAGAGACCGATTTCTCCTGGTCAATAGGGGTTCAGAGAAGTCCCCACCCACTCTTTGAATCTTTTGAGAAAAGTGCAGAAAAAGAAGAAAGAGGAGTAGAGATAAAAAGAGAAATCTCTGAGCACAAGGTGATCCAAGACGGCAGAGCCGACCAATAGGAATCCAGGTGGCACAAGGCCTACCTTTCAGAGATCCAAAAAGGAGTCTCCACCCACTTTACAAGAGATGAATGCGATAGGAACGAATAGGAGAAGAAGAAGAGTAAGGTTTAGAAAAATAGAACCTAATTCGACACTTGAGATCCTTATATCTTCTTCAGCTTCCTAGAAATCCCTACAAAAGAAAAATCAAACAAAACAAACTAAGTTAGTCCTCGAATCCTAAAAATCCTAAATAGATACTATTTTCAGAAATTTGTGAAAAATCGTCAAAGTCCCCGGCAACGGTGCCAAAAACTTGTTCACTTCCCGAAGTGTAGGGTTGCAATGTAGTAATAATCTCGGTAAGACCGAGGTCGATCCACAGGGACTTATGTAGGAATTCACAAACACATCCAATAGTTTCTATTGAGAAGCTAACAACCAAATTTGTAGTAGATTGATGTAAGTAGCAATGTTGAGCTAAACTGAAGTAAAACAATTATAAAAAGGAACTAGGGGTTCAAGGATCCACTTGTAGTAATCCTTGATGTTCAATCCGCTGTGGTTTCTCACTTTCTCAACTAGAATCAAAATTAAGATCTATCTAGCCGGATGATAGAGCTATTAAACCAAACAATTTGCCATATGTAAGACCAATGTATATGATTCACTCAATGCAAGCTAGGGTGAGCATGCACAATTGCATAGGTCAGTCCCAATTCCAATAGACTAAGTTCATAATCATAACCATCACTAAGGCCTGTCACAAGACAAAGCTAGATCATGACTTGAACTTTATTCAAATCATATACATAGTTCACATACAACAAAATCTCAGAAAAGTAGAACTTTGGTAGGAAGTTCCCACATGAAGATCATAGTACTAGAGCGTACTCCGATTCCTCGAATCATACAGGTCTAGACTAACACACAACCATTAAGAACTCAAGCAATTCTCCCAAACATCCATGAGTCATCATAAGACTAAGAAAAACTACTTAGAACTTGTATTAACTTTAAACCATTGTTCTTAGACATGAAATCCAACTTGAAACCAACTTAAACGAATTGAAACATCTTAGATTCACTACAAGCTTCACCTCTTAGCCCTAGCTAAGAGGTTTAGCTGCTCATGATCCAAGGAAACATGAAACAACTAAGAAAAGCATAAAAAAATGAGAAACAAACTAGGAGTTGTGGAACTCCGAAATCCACTTCCGCCACCTCCCACCTTGCTCAAACCCTTCTAAGATACCCTAGGAACGATCCCTAGGTGTCCTTTTATAGTGGGGAGGCTCCGCAACATCAGAATATTCTCGAATTTGCGTAAGGTTACACAGTGCGCAGAGAAATCTGGCGCCAAAAATAGAAATTTCTGATTTTAATTGGGCGACCGATCACACGACCGGTCTGAGTGGCTGGCCGACCGGTCACGACCGGTCGGGCTTCTTCAATAATGGTCCAGCGTGTACAGGAGACCTTCAGACCTATTGGCCGACCGGTCTGGATCGGTCGGACTGGGCTAGCCGACCGGTCACGACCGGTCGGACTGTTTATGTAAACTGTCCAGCGTGCTCAGCAGGGTCTGGGAGAGCTGGCCGACCGGTCTAGACCGGTCGTGGCCCTCTTGGCCGACCGGTCTTAACCTCTTTTCTTCTTCATTTCTTTCTTTCTTTCTTCTCTCTGCTTTCTTCTTTCTTTGGCCCACCTTGGGTCTTCATCCAAAGCTCCTAAGTGGACCCTTTTGGTCTCCTATTGGATTAAATCCATTCTCATTCCTACAATCACAAAACATGCATTCGATTAGTCTTTAAATCATGAAAACCTTGCATAATGAGTGATGAATTGGGGTTAGAATATTCACAATTAAGAGCTCAACATTAGACTAATATTGTTGTTCCATATCAGCGAAACGATCCTCGATTCTCCTAAGATCTCTCTCCCATGGAAAAGTAAAACTGGATGTTTCGGCATCGAGTTGTTCTTCAGGTTAACGTTGTCTAGAAGCACTGGAACGGATAGATTGTGGGTGGTGATTAAGAATTTGATTGCTGCGAGGGATACGGTTTGGAGGAGGATTCGTCTAAACTTGCAGTTCATCTAGAGAGTGTCTAGAAACCACAGGTGCAGTTTGTAATGGCGGTCCTTCCGGAGCTTGTTGTGATTCAGAAAAATGTTGGTCAAACCGTTTAGAGAGGGTTTGAAATCCAGCTTGGAGAGTAAGAAGTGTATCTCTTACAAAGCGCATAATATCATCGAAGCTGCCAGATATATCTTGAAATAGATTTTGCGGTGTGGAATCAGGTGGGTTGGGCTGCCCAAGAGGAATTCCTGATGGTGCAGCTTGAGGAGGATTAGGATTTGGCTCAGGAACTTCTGTTAAAGGCAGCATTTACTTGGAGGTGGAAGGATGAGTCGTTTTCTTAGGAGGCATAGTGAGAGGTAACAATTGATAATGAGAAAGAATTGAATACTCACTTCCCACAGACGACGTCAATCTGTTAATGTCAGATTCTCGTAATAGGTTCCTCCCTAACTATACGCCCTTCTTGATGCGAGCTCCTCTCCAAACCTGAAAGTCAAAGAGGAAAATTAAGGGTGGCCAGCGCTTGGCCATTGACCCTCCGAAGCTTAAGTCAAAGATGGCTTGAGAGTAAGATGAAGTATGAGACGTGGGCTTAGATATTGTGTACCTTTATCATCTGATGGACCATCTATTTATAGAGATCCAGGTTATCCAGTCTATTACGCAAGCCGTTAAGATCACTCCTGATATTAGGGGATAAGGTGCATATCCCGTTAACCCTCAAATAAAATGATAGCCTAACCACTCTAAATGTTTGGCTAATTACGTTCCTTGATGGAGATCCCCCATGAGTCAAGGCTACGAATAGAATCAAGCCAAAACCGGCTTATATAGGCTACTGGTACTATGAGACGAGGGGCGTCCTCAGCAGATGACCAGAGAACAGGGCTACTCGCAGAACGGGGATGTCCCCACTCAACGACCAAGGACCAGTCCTGCTCGCATATTAGGAGTGTCTAGTTAATGAGTAGGCTTGTCCAATATATATGAGATGCGACCACGTAAGCTCGCTGGAAGGCTGATCTGTTCACGACTTGTGGAGGTCAGAGGTGCTCGCGGGTCACATATGCGTGGCCGTAAAAAAGTTCCAGGTTTGCAGGTCTTCAAGCTTCTTCGACGACCAACTTTATTCTACAACAGTGAGGAGTTGGGAACTCCTCCTAGAAGGAAAGTGGCCGGGATCCTCTTTTAGATTAGGGGGAGGAGAGGTAGTGGTGGAGGCCATGAGAATTCTCAATGGTTTTTTTACTCCCATCACTAGTGGAGTCACTAGATTCAAATTTGAACTCCTCCCTGTCATCCCATATTGTTGTCATAACCTTCTTACATTTCGATTTAGGCACTTTCAGACAATCTGGGGCAATATGACTGTTCGCTTCCCCAAGTGTAGGGTTGCGATGTAGTAATAATCTCGGTAAGACCGAGGTCGATCCACAGGGACTTATGTAGGATTTCACAAACACATCCAAAAGTGTCTATTGAAAGCTAATAACTAGATTTTTGTATGATTTTGATGTGAGTAACTGATAAGTACCTAATATTGTATAATTAACCCTGGTTGTTAAGATCAATATCATTGTTTTTTCTGGTTAATTATCCCTCATAAGGTTAACTTTCTGTCTTCAGGTGTTCAGAAGAGGTTGCGCAAGATCCGAGCCAATCAAGGCGATTAAAGGCCCAAAAGAAAGCAAGATCAACCATCAGGGCAGCTTGGAAGGAAATCAGACCGTAAAAATTGAAGGATGGATCATGTTCTATGGTGGACCGCATCACAACCGTTCATTTGAAAATCCAGGGGTTGGATGTCCTCATCACCATCATTCCATGGTCCATCACATCCATCATGTGGGCCAGCAATAGGAGAACAGATCTAGCCGTCCAAGGAAGCTGCAACACATCATCCATCCATATTAGCCATCCAACGGTCCTTCAGCTCCACACGTGCATCACCATGGTCAGGGTTGGACATCCAAGCCTCAGCAATAGCTGCCCTTTCAATCCAGCCGTTCATCAAGTGGAGCCACCTGACAAGTGTAATCAGCACACGTGTGCAAGCAGAAGCTGCACCAAGGGCAGTCCGACCATGCCACACGTCCAATAGCTGGACATCTTTCATCTCAACCGTCCATTGCACCATCCAATTCAGCAAGGTGGGCCACACAGCAGTTCAGCTGCAGGTGCAGCTGCATCAACGTGCAGCCCCAATCTCAGCCGCCCATCCAAGCACCAGCGGTGGACGTCATCAACTTCAAGCAGTGGACCCCACCTATTGCACGTGCAGCTCATCACATCCCACCAGTGTCCTTCAATGTCCAGCATTTGGACCGTCCATCCATCATCAGCAGCTCCATCAACGTCCAGCGTCACCGCCCTTGTACAAATCAGCATGATGAAGGCCATCAATGGCCAGCAGTCCAGCAAGTGGACCTTCTAACAATCTCCAGCAGCGTCCAGCAAAGTTGGGCCCACACGTGCTCACCATCCAACCCATCTTCCAAGCCCACAGCTCACACGTGCAAACACATCCAACAGATTGCAGCCGTCCACAGTAATCCAAGCAATGGACGTTCCAGCCTTCCTTCATCTCCATCATCGTCCAGAGTTCAATCAGCAGCCGTCCGTTCAGCCAGCAGCTCCATCTAGCATCTTTAGCTCCCACCTGCAGAAAAAACAAAGAAGAACATATCAGTTCCACGGCCCTCAAAATCTAGCCATCCATCAGATCAGCGTCCAGCAATGAACGACTGTCCATTATCTAGCCATGATTGCACCACTACAACGTGCAACAGAGATGCACCTCCAGCTGACCTTCCATTTCAGCCACACGTGCTGATCGTGGACCCCACTCCTCCACACGTACAAGATGAAGAAGTTCTCAGCCGTCCTCTTCATCTTCACTACGTCCAGCATCCATCAGCAGTAGTGGACGTCAGTCCCAGCATCTGGACCATCCACTCCCTCCAAACCACCAGCCGTCCAATCCATCATCATCATCTTACATCCAGCTGCTGGACGTCCATCATCAAATGGCCAGCAACGCTGTGGACCCCACTATTTCAAAACCAGCTGCAGCGACACCTTCATCAGCCGTCCATCCAAGTCTAGCTGGTGGACGTCATTAACTTCAGCAGGCCCCACCTTGCACGTCAGCAACATCTCGGTCCACCTGCCTTCAGCTCCAGCTCCAACGGTCAGCAAGTGGACCCCACCAATCTGCTTCATCAAACGACCAGCAATGGACATCTCCAATCATCAGCCGTCCATCACACAACAAGGTGGACCCCATCAAAAGGCAGTAGCTCTTCTCCACCATGGCTGCAAGAGAGGAGCTCTCTCTCTCTCTCTCTCTCTCTCTCTCTCTCTCTCTCCACACATGTGTAAGGCATGGAATGCCACCTCATCATCCAAGCCTCACTCCAAGCCCAAACCTAAAAGAAAAGTTGCTTTAGGCTTGGAGTGACACCTAGGATTGGAGTACTTTTCTTGCCACATGTCCATCCAAGCCTAACTCCAAGCCCGAACCTAAAAGAAAAGTTGCTTTGGGCACTCCAAGCCTAACTCCATTCCCAAACCTAAAGAAACTTTTGGTGTAACACCTAGGATTGGGAGGAGGCTTGGGAGCCTCTCGAAAGTCTATAAAAGGAGGCCTCTCCTCCTCATTTGAATCATCCCTCAAATCCCATTCTCTATAACTCCTCTCTTCTCTTTAGTTTTCTTTCTTTCTTTCTTTTGTAGTGTAGAGTAGTTTTCTCTTTTGTAGAGAATTTAGTCTTCCATTGTAGCATGGTTGGCTAAACCTCTAGCTAAGGCTAGGGGTGAAGCCTTTGAAGAAATTTGCAAGATATGGTTCTTTTGGTTCAACATTGGTGTGTGAATGTTGGAGTTTTCTTTGGTTGATTGGTTCGGTTATCCACCTCGGCAGACGCTATTGTTGTGCAAGCCCCTTGATCCATCGTCGACTCCGGGCACGTTGGATGCTTGGGATCCCTTGCACACTAATTAGCTAGTTCATGATCGATAAAGTCCCTTGATCCATCGTCGACTCCGGGCACGTTGGATGCTTTGGATTCCCTACGGTCATCGAGCTAGTGCAGGTAAAGTCATCGATCTGTAAAATCCCTTGATCCATTGTAGACTCCGGGCACATTGGATGCTTTGGATTCCCTGCGATCGATAGACAAGATCTTAACGGTTGGATCGGTCAATCAAAGCCTCCTATCTTGTAAGTATGCATTTGATCGTATGAATTGTGATCTTATCGGTTGACTTGTTGGCAAAGTTGTTGATCTGTACAATTCCTTGATCCATTGTCGACTCCGGGCACAGTGGATGCTTGGAATTCCCTGCGATCAACTAACGAGTGCTTCATGGTCAAATCAATCGGTTCAGATCACCATCTTTTATGAAATATGCAAATGGTTTAACTGTTTTATCTTCCGGTTAGAATGAATCTTTATTCAATTCCAGTTGAGTTATAGTTGGACCAATAAATCAAATCTTGTGAATGAATCAAAGGTGGACCCCTGATGCCTTAGCCCCTTTTCTATTTTTGTCCTTCACCACACACAACTTGCTCCACTCTCGTGGATAAACCAGATTTCATCTTACTCTCCTAAACTAATTCCTCTAAGTGTTCTTAACCCCAATCCCTGTGGATCGACCTCGGTCTTACCGAGTATTTTACTACTTCGCTACCTGCACTTGGGTGTGCAATCTTCCGATTGTAGCAGTAACAAAACTGAATTAAATTGAAAGTAAATAATTATAAAAAGGCACTAGGGGTTCAAGGATCCACTTGTAGCAATCCTTGATGTTCAATCCGCTGTGGTTTTTCATTCTCTCAACTAGAATCGACATTAAGGTCTATCTAGTCGGATGATAGAGCTGTTAAACAAAACAATCTGTATTATGTAAGTTCGATGCATCAGATTCACTCAATGTAGGCTGAGCTGAGCATGCTCAATTGCATAGGTCATTCCCCTTTCCAAACAGTCCAATTCATAATCATAACCATCCTCAAGTCCTGTCACAAGACAAGGCTAGATCATGATTTGAACTAGATTCAAATCACATGCACAGTCCCTTACATAACCCAGAAAATCAGAAAAATAGAACTTTGATAGGAAGTCCCTTCATGAAGATCATAGTCCTAGAGCGCACTCCGATTCCTCGGATCATACAGGTCTAGACTGATACAAACCAAATAAGAAATTAAGTAATTCTCCCAAACATCCATGAGTCATCATAAGACTAAGAAAAACTACTTAAAAACTTGTATAAACTTCAAACCAATGTTCATAACATGAATTCCATACTTAAAACCAACTAACTACGAATTGAAACATCTTGGATCCACTACAAGCTTCACCTCTTAGCCCTAGCTAAGAGGTTTAGCTGCTCATGATCCAAGGAAACATGAAACAACTAAAAAGTTCATAAAAACAGCAAAACAAACTAAAGGGAGTTGTGAAACTCCGAGATTCACTTCCGCCGCCTCCAAGCTTGCTTCAACCCTTCTTCGATGCCCTAGGAACGATCCCTAAGTGTCCTTTTATAGTAGGAAGGCTCCACAACTTCAGAAAGATCGAGAATCTGCGTAAGAGTTACCCAGTGCGCAGAGAAAATCAGGCCAGGAATAGAAGTTTCTGATTTTTCTCATGGCCGACCGGTCTGGACCGGTCGGACTGGGCTGGCCGACCGGTCACGACCGGTCTGGCCTCTTCAGAAAAACTCCAGCAAGCATGGCCGACCGGTCAAGACCGGTCGAACATGTTCATCAATGGTCCAGCGTACACAGCTGACCGGTCTTGACCGGTCTGGCTTCCTTGGCCAACCGGTCAAGACCGGTCGGCCTCTTTTTCTTCTTGTTTTCTTCCTTTCTTTCTTCTATTTTCTTCTTTCCTTGCTTCTTTCTTTGCTTCCTTCTTCCTTTAGCCCTCCTTGGGTCTTCATCCACGATTCTAAATCGGCTCTTTTCATCATCATTTAGGCGGAGTTCACTCTCAAACCTGCAATCACAAAACATGCATTAGATTTGTCTATAAACCATGCAAACCTCGCACAATGAGTGATGAATTGGGGTTAGAATATGCACAATTAAGAGCTCAACAATGACCACGATTACCACAGCCATAACATCAAACAGATTTAAATTTTGATGATTTACATTTCTATTTATCACCCTTCTTTTCCTTCTTGTCACAACTTTTTCCTCTTTCAAATTTGAGGAATCTATTGAATTTCTTATATAATTCATCATCCTCATCATCACTATCTTCGGAAGACTCACTCTTAATCTCATTTTGCCTATTTGAGTGCCTATGTGATATCGTTAAGGCGATGTTCTTATTCCTAGAGGGGGCCTTAAAGTGTAGTTCATGATTTTGTAGGAAACCTATGAGTTCTTCTACTTTCATGTTGTCTAAGTCTCTACACTCTTCTAAAGCTATTACCTTGGGTTAAATCTCTCCGAGAGGGACCTAAGTATTTTTCTACAAATTCTACCTTCCAGAACCCTTTCTCTTAAGGCAAACATGGAGTTACAAATATCAACCAATACAGTGTAGAACTCCATAAAAGTTTCAGACTCTTCTATTTTAATATTTTCAAATTTAGTGGTTAAGAGTTGAAGCTTTGAGCGTCTTACTGTGCTAGTTTCCTCGTGGGTAACCACTAAAATGTCTCACACTTCTTCTGTGATTTCACATGTGAGTATGTGTTGAAATTCATTTGAGGAAACTGCACAACAAATCGCATTAAAAGCTTTAGCATTAGCCATGTATTGAGCTCTCTCATTATCATTCCACTTTTTATCATTTTGGGAATGATAATGGCTTTAACCTCCACTTGTTCCATGGGTGTGGAATATCCACGTTGTATGCTTACCCAAACTGAACAGTCCAAGGATTGTAAGAAAACCCTCATCCTAGCCTTCCAATAGGCGAATTTGGACCTGTCAAAGTATGGTAGACAATTAATGGCATTCCCATCTTGGTTAGACATTATACTAGTGCTCCGATATCGGATCTCACTCTATACGGTTAAGTCCTTGAAGAACATCCGGCTCTAATACCAATTGAAAATTGAGTAGCAAGAAGGGGTACTCGGAGAGTCGCTCTATCATAGTAACTTAGCTCTAATACTAATTAAAATTACATAGCGGATAGTCTAACAAGACACCCTACGCTTATATGTAGAAGCTTGGCGAAGCAACTAAAATTATGGCTAAGTCCTAGAGGGGGTAATTAGGACCTTTCTGAAATTCTTTTCGCCAACTTAAATTATTCTTCAATTTAAGCTAAGTAAGCAAGAACACTTCGGCTTCCAAGCCTAAGTGGGTCCAATCACAAGACTATCATATGATTAACAATTAAGTTACCTAGTCTAAGCATGCATATATTAACGTATGATTTAACTTAATCAAGCACCTAATCTATGCAACCTATGTAGACTATATGAGGATGGATCATAAGAGGTTAAGTCTACATAAATTAGTGAACACACATCTCTTTCTGCTTTAGGGTCAGTAGATGAGTGGCATGTTTTCAGGATCCTCTGTTGCCGATGAACTGGACAACAAAGACTTTGCTCAACTGGTCGTAGGAGGAGATGGATTTTAGTCGCAGTCCCCATAACCATATGTGTGCAGGGCTTGTCAGTGACAGGGGGAAGGTTTTGCACATGATGGGTCCCAAAGTACCATACAGCTCCCTCTAAGTACTAAAGGTTTGAAGGCGTTCGGTTGGATCGCCTTCACCGGAGTAGAGTCTAAAGTTGGGCACTTTGAAACTAGGAGGAAAATGCTCGGCTAAGATGTCTTTGGTGAATGGAGGCTCCGCTTCTTCGAGGAATGCTTCGATCGGGGCTGGGGCCTTATAATGGTATTTCTTCCTCATATCATTGATCTGGTTCCGGAGTTCCCCAAGTAAGGCTTCAAGGTGAGGGAGACTTTCTATGACTTGCTCGATTTCTTTCCCCTGACGTATCTCGTCCAGGGTGTGTCATAGGTCTGCAGTGTCAAGGTGAGTCGCTAAATGTGCCTAGCAAGGGTTGGCTTAGTCGGCATGATTGTCGCTGCCTGGATGGCGAGCTTGGTGAGGTAGATCTTGGGGCAATCAAGGCTACTGGTCTCCTGGGCCTCCTTTCGAAACGGCTGGCCGAGAATGAGTAGCCTGCGATGTCTCACCACTTTCGAAGTAGACCGCGATACGTTCTAGTTTTTCCGTCATATTTCCTTATTGTTCCTCGAAAACAACTAGACGAGATTTTTTTATTCTATAACCTTCGTTGATTGGACATTCGTTGATTGGACATCAAGGAAGGTTGCGAGTTTGGCTCTCTGGACTGCTGCGCTTGGCTCTCCAAGGTGGGTTCATGGGGAGTTTTTGCAGTGATCTTGGCCTTCTTCCTACCCTTAGCCATGTCAGCTAAGGGATGGGTGTTGAATTCTAGGGTTTAAACGGTGAGAACACAGCTGCATCACTTTCCACAGACAGCGTCAACTGTTGTCGTATCATTTTGGACAACGATTTTAGACGGCTAGGATTCGCCACGCGACCTTCAATTCGCGCGTAAGAACTCCTTCCGTCCGCCAGACCTGCAAAGAAAAAGAAAGAGAAGGCAAGGGGAGGTGTCGCTGTGCAACGGGGAACTCTCCAATGCCTAAGTCAGGTCCAGAAATAAGGAAGATTAGGGTTTGAAGCCTTAGATTATTCGTTACCTTTAGGGTGTAGATCCAAGCTATATTTATAAAGGCTTAGAGGCGGTTTGGAGAGACGGATCCTGCTAGCATACATCGTGAGAGTCTTGGTGGAGTAAAGACTCTCTCTCTTGATCGTATCGGGGAGATCTTTTTGGAGAACCGAGTAGATATGGGAATATATGGACCTTCCGTAAGTATCCTGGACTGACTCTGGGTGGTCGATTGATCTTGGACTGAATCTAACTAGTCGGTTGGTTAGGGACTGACTTGGGCGGTCATCCTCTCATAGCTGAGCCTGGGTGGTCAGCCTGTCGTGGCTAAGCTTGGGGGTCAGCCTTTCTTGTGCCGACCTCGAGTGGTCGGCCAGGTGCGAGCTGGGAGACGGTCTATGGGTCGGGCCATGGGGAATGGGCTTCCTCGTGGTTCTTGGGTCAAGGCCCAATTCGAATATCCCCATAACATGAAACATCCATTATGTGGGTCCCACATTAATATGGGATCAACCATCATGTGGGGCTTATCTTTGATTGGATGGTCCATTGTGTGAGCCCCACCTTTGATGGGATAGTCCATCATGTGGGGGCTTCCTTTGATATGGACCAAATGAGAGAGCAGCACCCGACATGAACCATTAGAGAGATTTTATCAACTAATCCTCTCTTTCGTCTCTCCCAATTCCTCTCTTCAGCATCTTATGCAAAGTAGAAAAGCTATAAAAAAAAAATTTAACTAAAGTGATTATGTACTTTTAAGTAAAAAGTTAGTTATAATTAATCATAAACCAAACTTATATGAAATAAGTCACTTATCTATTGTTATAAGTAGAAAAGTAACTTATTTGGTGGTATCCAAACCACCTTGAGAATCCATTTAAGATAAAGGGCATGTTTGTTACTTGTAACTTATTTTAAGTCAATATGTTACTTTTTTACATTTAAGTTAGCTTTGTGAGCATTTAATGCTAAAACTACTTCAATAAGTTTTTCTGTATTTTTTTTACCTGGTACTTTTCTACTTTTCCCTCTATGTCAAAGAAGGCTCTCTCTCTCTCTCTCTCTCTCTCTCTCTCTCTCCTTATCAAAGGAGGTCTGTCCTTATCAAAGGAGGCCCCGCATGATGGATTGTCCCCATTGAAGGTGGGGCCCACACAATGGACAATCCACATTAAAGGTGGGCCACACATGATGGGTCACCTCATATTAATGTGGGCCCACATAATGGATGGTCCACGTTAAAGGTCGCCCCTAATGATAAATAACCCACATCCAAAGCAAGCAGGTCAATATAATGGACAACCCACATTAAAGGTGGGGCCTACATGATGGTTAGTCCACATCAATGGTGGGCTCCGCATGATGGGTAGTGGACATTGAAGTGGAGCCCCACATGATGATGGCCCACATTGAGGTGGTGGGCCCAAATGATGGAAACTCCACATCAAAGGTTGGCCCTCAATGATGAATGGTTACATCCAAGGAGAGCCCCGCATGATGGACGACCCACATTGAAGGTGGGGCCCACATGATGGACAGTCTACATCAAAGGTGGGCTTCACAAGATGGATGACCCACATCATGGTGGGCCCCACATGATGGACGGTCCACATCAAAGGTCGAACCTAAAATAGTGGCCCACATCCAGACTGGGCCCCACGTGATGGACGGCCCACATCAAAGGTGGGGTCCACGTGATGGATGGTCCACAGTATGGGCGTTGGATATTAAAGGTGAACCCCACATGATGGACAATAACATTAATGGTGGGCTCCACATGATGGATGATCAAAGGTGGGGTCTACATAATAGACGGTGCATATTATAGGTTGGCTCGTAACGACGAATGGCTCACATTCAAGGTGGGCCCTGCATGATTGATGGCCCACATAATAAACAATCCACGTCAAAGGTTGGCCACACATGATGGACAGTGAATATGCGGGTGAACTGATAAACAAACTTGAGGGATAAAACTCAGTATGATGTTGGAAACAACACATATTTTCTGCTTTGCAGAGACTAAGTATATTGCTTACCAAACAAGCTCATTTACTTGATAAGTAGAAACCAAGATAAGCTACTTAACCCCAAAGAGTGAAGATCATCCAAATAATGCAGCTATTAAGTCAATGTAAACATGGATGGGTCCCACACACAATCTAGAGGTTTTCAAAGGGGGGCATATCCATCAATCAGAACTGTTCCACGTGATGTAGCCCACTTATTTATTTATTTATTTATTTATTTTTTTTTTGATGTGACATCAAGAAGAAGAGCAAGGTATACAGATGATAGATGGATTGGTTGTCATAAAAACACCATGATGGGTTCTACAAATCAATTTGTACTTTAGGCCTAATGTAGGTGGAACTTTCATGAGAGCTATACGTTCTTCTCGTTCAGCCTGCAACACCACATGGAAATAGTTTTAACATTAATTGAATGCCTATGATCACTAGTTTTGTATAGGACCCACCCCTGGTGTCTTTATTTTATCCAATCCATTCATCTAATTTGCCTCATCGGGATGAAATCATTTCCAAAAATCACACTATTCCATAACGCAGGTGTACCGCAACACACGAATTTAGTAGTTTCAGGTGTGATTTCTCGTGATCCATACGACGTTGGCTAGGTAGAGTGTGCGTACGTAATGCTAATTGAGTGCCAAGTAAGTGAACTTTCATAAGATCTTAAGTGACTTGTAGGTGAACTTTCAGAAGATCCACCCCGTCCATCAGCTGCCCCATCCGGTATTTCATGTTGATCCCAAAACTCAGGCTGATTTAACACTCAGGTGGGCCACCTCATCAGGAACAATGTAAAATTATTTGTAAAACCTCTAAATTCACCCGGTATGACTGACCTGTGTTTTGGAATAGTGTAATATTTGGCGAACTCTTTTATCCCGATGAGTAACGTCAGATGAATGGATTGCATGGTATATAAACAGCAAGGCCTGCTGTACACAGAAATATGGTAAATGTGCCGATTCCAATTGTTTTCTATAGTGTGGAATATTTAACTCTTGGATCACCATCATTTTTGGGTTCCAATGTACACTTGAGGCTGCTTACATGATGGATAGGGTGGATCTCATAAATGGTGGCATGTCTTGAAATACTATGGTATTTTGACAATCCAATCCCCATGTTTGGGATCATATTCTTCCTCAAGCAAAAACACCTTATTAAGCAAAACCATGTTTGGCGGACCATGGATTTGTCATTAACGGACCAGATTCATAACTAGTGTCGGTCACTTGCACACGTATACAACTCAAATGTCAGGTGTAAAGGATGCATATGGATGGATTGCATGGATAAAACACATGCATCAATGTGGGACCTGCAGATGTAGTGGCTGCATGGGTCCAAATGTAATTCGTTCCACCTAATCCTGTTACTTCCCATGTCACCAAACGTCCCATGGAATTTGAATGGAACCAAATGAAATTCCATCCCACTTCATCCCTCTTAAGCCCACATAACAAACAGACTTAGGGAGGTTCTTTGGAAAGTTATTAATACTCTGTTAAAATATGCTAACAAATACACAAGCATTATTAAATTAAATTGTAAATGTGGCATATGTTAACTTAAATCAAAACCGACTAAATTGAGGAAATCATTGTACTTAAGCCAAAGTTCCAAAATAAGATTAATTGGACAATTCAAATCTCTGATTTTTGTGAACGTTGATTGTGTTGAAAGGGCAATTTTGTCATTTTAAAAAAAAATTACACAATCTAACTACCATTAAGAAAAATCTAATGTTAGGTAGCTTAAATGAAATATACTTAATTCAATAAGTGGTTTTTGGCATTTAGATCCCTACTCTTTACCTCTTCGGAGCAGGTGCCCAAAGACGGAATATAGTGAAGAATTGACTTTCAACTACTACAGTTTGCTCTTGGTTGTTAAGTCTGTTTCTATCCTGGATAATTAAAGCACTCTTTTAGTGAGGAGCATTTTCATCTTTTCTTTTTTTCTTTTTTTCTGTATTTTTAAACGAAACTGATGTTTCTGTTAGAAACTAACCCAAGGGTTTGTTTGTACATATACAACAGAAGGTACAGGACATTTCACAAATATGCATAGTGACGAGGGTCCACAGTATGGTCAAATGGTTAAGAGTTATATGGGAAAAAAAACCATTTAATAAAGTAGTTTAATGAAAACATATTTAGGGGGGGGGGGGGGGGGGGGGGGGGGGGGGGGTTGTTGTCCAGCGGCATTTCTTACACTGTATTTTATAAAATTCCCTATCACAAACTCGAGAACAAGGCAATTGAGTCATAAAGGAATTAAGTTACCACGTTACTTGATGTAACAGGCATAGTCCACAGCAAATAAGTGAGCAATACAAGCCCCCATGAAGATTCATCTGCTACAAAATCAGGCCCAGTCCTAATAATCAAGTGGGTTGAGCATAAACCCCTGGCAAGTTTTTCCAACCGTACATGGGTTTGGCTGCTTTATGAGCCGGTAGCAACCTGATCTTCTTGGCACATCACAATGTATGACTGCATACAGCCCAGAGAATGTGTTTTGCAACTCTTCATTTGCTCGTGTTGGCTCTAATATCATCTGTGGGTGCATGAGTAACTACCCGTGTGGGTGCATGGGTGACTAACCGTGTGGGTGCGTTGCATGACTAACAAAACAACAAAAAAAAAAAACATGTTCGCTCTAATATCAAAAAAAATATCATCTGCTGAGTAAGAAGAGGTCAAAAGTCTTTCAAAATGTACAGTGTAAGAAATGCCGCTGGACCACAAACCAGAGTTGCGAATGCGGTGAGCCCTCATCCAAGCAGGATTAGGATGGGGAGGATCATTCAACCCAATATCCAGAGCGTGACTGATGGGCACCCTACTAAAGGAGTGACACTGGACCTGACAAGTGGCCCAGTTGAACGATGAGCCAAACTGAGGGAGGTCATTTGAGTGTATTAAATGTTAACACATTATTTTGATCAATTGGCAGAGAATAAAATCTGTAATTACTTCAGAATCCATATCAACGGTCCACCTTCAAACTACAATTACAATTCTTTCAAGTTGGGATCTGTTGTAGGCTAATACAGTCTGGCAAAAAGTGAAGGGTCGTGATCATATATGCGAGGAGTCCAGGTCGTACTCGCGGAAGGATCGCGTCTCCGGATGCGAGCAGCTCGGCTCGTGTTCTTTAAAAGAGGTCGCGCGTCCCTCATGCGAGCAGATCGGCTCGTGCTCTTTAGTAGAGGTCGCGCGGCCCTCATGCGAGCAGCTCGGCTCGTGCTCTTTAGAAGAGGTCGCACGTCCCTGATGCGAGCAGCTCGGCTCGTGCTCTTTAGAAGAGGTCGCGCGTCCCTCATGCGAGCAGATCTGCTCGGGCTCGTCAGGAGGGGTCGCACTTCACGAAAGCGAGCATCCCTGACACGAGCAGCTCCCGACATCAGAATAGTCCTGAGTCTTTTGGTTCGGATGGTCTTCTTCCTTTCGGCGTCTCCTCCCTTTTCGGTAGCTATGACTCCAACTACGAGCAATCAGCATTATTACCATGACGATAACGCAGCCTGTATAGGTTGGTCTTTGCGCTTATCTTCTCTGGTGGTTCCTAATCTCAGATTGCTATCAAGAAACGTGATTGCCGGAAGGAGTTATTCGAATAGATACTACCTTTGAGGATAAGGATCTTGTCCTCCGAGATCAGCGAGATTTCAGTATCGTACGCGATATCATCGGGATTTTGATATCTTATGTAACAAAATTGGCTAGCCTCAGATCTATATAAGGGAGTGACTCCATGAGGAGAAAGGTACGTACTGATCATTCAAGCTGGGTCCCGTTTTGCTTGGCTTTTCTTCTGTGGCCTAACTTAAGCGTCGGAGGGCTAACGGCTGGTCCCCAGCCACCCTTATTCGCTGTCTTATTTCAGGTCTGGTGGTGGAAATCTCTCCTGAAGCGAAGGAGAAAAGCCGAAAGATCTCGTTACAAAATCTGACATTAACAGTTTGGCGCCGTTTGTGGGAACGACTTGATCATCAAAATCAATCGTGTTAACCACCGATCAAAATCCTTCGGTGATGCCTCCTAAAAAGACTGTTCATCCTTCAACTTCAAGGCAGGCACCACCTCCGCCCGGTGAGACGGAATCCGCACCTGCCCTCCCACCTGTTCCGACGGATATCCCTCAAGAAGCCCCAAATATGCCATCAACAAATCCATTATTGGGGGCTTCTGGAAATCAGGATGATGTCCTACGATTCCTCGGGAACACTCTCCTAACTTTAAACGCCGGAGTTCAGGCACTGTCAAATCGGCTTGATCAGCACTTCCCTGAACCGCAAAGACAACCCTCCGAAGGGTTACCACCGCCACCCATACCAGTTGCCTCCAGACATTCTGTGGATGAACCACAGGTCCCACCACTCGGCGGCCATCCCCCTGTGCCGTCTCCACATTCTATACATTCCAGTTCGTCTCGACAACCTCTACCGCAAGGCTCCACCGCCGAAACGTCTAGCTATACCTTGCCATGGGAAGGAGATCTCAAAAGAATCCAAGACCGTTTTGATGTCATGGAGCAGAGATACCAGGCAAATCGACCGTCTGCTGTCATGGCAAAAATACATCAATCTGAATCTCCCTTCACAAGCAAGGTCATGGAGGCCCCGTTGCCCAGAAAGTATCGAACGCCTGTTATCGCTTCGTACACAGGTATTGGCGATCCTCTAGAACATCTGGAAACATATAGGTCCCTCATGGAGTTGGAGGGACATGGTTCAGAAATCATGTGTAGGGCTTTTCCCCTTACATTGAAGGAAGCGGCTCGTACGTGGTTTCGGGGGTTAAAGCCTCTTTCCATCAGTTCTTTTTCCCAATTATCGGAGATATTTCTTTCTCAATTCATGGGAAGTATTCGCATTAAAAAGCCAGCCTCCCATCTGATGAATCTAAAACAGCAACATGGAGAGACAATAAAAGAGTTCACAGTAAGGTTCACTGCCGAAGCCGTTCAAACCGAGAGTTACACTGAAGAAAAGGGTCTCACAGCCCTCATCGCTGGAATAACGAGCGAGAAATTCAGGTTTGCCTTAGATAAAAGCCCGCCGAAAACTATGGCGGAATTCCAAGCCAAAGCTCAGAAATATATCAATGCGGAAGAAGTCGCTTTGACACGCCATGGAGTACAAAGTAAGAAACGCAAGCCAGAAGGAACTTCTTCTACAGATAAGAAATACCGTCGTGATCAACGTGATCGTTCTCCCAGGAAGCCTTACTCTGGTAAATATCATAATTACACTCCTCTTAATCGATCCCCTGAAAAGGTTCTAATGGAGATTAAACAAAAGCCGTATGTGAAGTGGCCCGCAAAGATCAAATCCGATCCCGAGAAGAGGGATAAGAGCAAGTTCTGTTACTTTCACAAAGATCACGGGCATAGGACTCAGGACTGTATCTCTCTACGAGACCATATCGAAGCACTTATCCGAAAAGGCCATCTCCAGGATTATGTTGCTCGTAGAAATCGGTCACCAGAAAGGGCGAAAACCTCATCTCGCCAAAAGGAACCGTCTCAAACCGACCAAGAGGATGCTGAGCCCACAGGAGAAATTCGCACTATTGTCGGGGGTCCAGCTTGCGGGGGTGACTCTCAAGCTTCAAGAAAGGCATACGCCCGAAAGGCGTCCAAAGAACCCCAGCAGATCTATTGGCTGGAACAAACGTCCAACTCTTCGAAAGCTAACCATCCCCCAATTTCTTTCACCCTCGAAGATGCAGCGGGAATTCATTTCCCTCATGAAGATTCCATCGTAGTCACACTAAAGGTATCAAATTATCTGACTCATCGAATTATGGTGGATACAGGTAGCTCGGCCGATATTCTGTATTTGGAGGCTTTCGACAAAATGGCACTAGCCAGAAACCTCCTCAAGCCAGTATCGACCCCTCTTGTCGGCTTTGGAGGAGAAGTGGTGACACCAGAAGGAAGCATCGATCTCCCAGTCACCTTTGGGGAGAGTCCAGCGAAGACCACCGTCTTCGTAAACTTCCTCGTCGTGGATCGAAAATCAGCGTATAACGCTATCTTGGGGAGACCGTCACTAACTAAGGTTGGAGCGGCCTTGCACCCTTCATATTTATGCGTTAAATTTCCGACACCAAATGGCATAGGGGTCGTGCGAGGAAGTCAGCAGGAGGCACGGTCCTGTTACCAGATAGCCCTCCAAGATCGAAAGAAGGCTCAAGCGACGCCCATCCTGCAAATAACTCAAGGATCGCCCGGTGATCCCTCGACCACCTCGTTGGATCCGAGAGAGAATGCTCTGAAGTCGGGAACTCCAGGGGAGGAAACAGTGGCGATCCACCTGACCGAAGACGATCCATCTAAGATCGTGTGCATCGGGTCCTCCTTGACCACTATCCATCGTGAAAATTTGATCAGTTTTCTCATCGAATACAAGGATGTGTTTGCTTGGTCTCATAAAGATATGCCAGGCATCGATCCTGATGTCATCGCACATCGTCTCAACATTGACCCGAAGCATAAACCCGTACATCAGCGTCGACGTGCCTTTACTGCAGAAAGACAAATGGCAATCAAAACTGAAGTTGAAAAGCTACTCGCGGCTAATTTCATAAAGGAAGTTGACTACCCAGAGTGGGTCGCAAACGTAGTTCTCGTCCGGAAAGCTAATGGCAAATGGAGGATGTGTGTCGACTATTCAGATTTGAACAAAGCGTGCCCCAAAGATAGCTTTTCGACACCGCGTATCGACCAGCTGGTCGACTCGACAGCTGGACATGCTCTCCTCAGCTTTATGGATGCTTATTCTGGTTACAACCAGATTATGATGCATCCACCTGATAGCCAGCATACTGCCTTCATCACAGATCGAGGACTATATTGCTACCAGGTAATGCCGTTTGGTCTTAAAAATGCAGGGGCCACCTATCAACGTCTTGTCAACAAAATGTTCGCTGCTCAAATCGGTAGGAATATGGAAGTTTATGTCGACGATATGCTCGTGAAAAGCATCGTCGAAGATAACCACATTTCAGATCTTCGTGAAGCTTTTGATCTGATGAGGAAGTATCAAATGAAGTTAAATCCAGAAAAATGCGCGTTTGGAGTGTCTGCAGGGAAATTTCTTGGGTTCATGGTTGGCCAGCGTGGAATTGAGGCAAATCCTGAAAAGATTAAAGCATTGATAGAGATGAAATCCCCTGTTACTCTGAAGGACGTTCAGCGTCTGGCAGGTCGCATCGCATCATTGAATAGATTCATCTCGCGAGCATCTGACAAGTGTTTGCCCTTCTTCAAACTCCTTCGTGCAACGGCCAAATCTGATTGGAAGTGGACACCTCAGTGTGAAGAAGCTTTCCAGCAACTGAAGCAATACATGAGCACTCCTCCCATTTTATCTAAACCTGTAGCTCATGAGCAACTCATTCTTTATTTATCTGTGTCTTCCACGGCTGTTAGCGCCGCTTTAATAAGAGAAGATTCCGGGGTGCAAAGGCCCGTTTATTATATCAGTCGAGCAATGGTCGATGCAGAAAATAGGTATTCTGATATGGAGAAACTGGCCCTAGCCTTAATCACGGCAGTTCGAAAACTGCGACCTTACTTTCAGGCACATGCTATTTTAGTACCAACAAATCATCCACTACGACAAGTCCTTCAAAAACCTGAGGCTTCCGGGCGCTTAACTAAGTGGGCGGTCGAAATCAGTGAGCACGATATCTCATTCTGTCCTAGGACCGCAGTCAAGGGCCAGGCCGTGGCCGACTTCATAGCCGAATTTACGTATTCTTCTGAAGATAATGTCAGGACCAGCGACCAGCCTCCATGGTCGCTCTTCGTGGACGGATCGTCACGGGCCACTGGTAGTGGAGCGGGTCTGATTTTAGCGGCTCCCGACGGGTCGCATTTTCAATACGCTCTGCGTTTCGAATCACGCATCTCCAATAATGAAGCAGAATATGAGGCCCTAATTGTTGGCCTCGAACTGGCCATTTTACTCGCAGTCCAGAATTTGATAATTCATAGCGACTCCCAGCTCATTGTCAACCAAGTTCTTGGTGAATTCGAAGCCAAAGAAGAAAGAATGGCCTTATACAAGTCTCGTGTCCTCATCCTGCTCGCTAAGTTGAAGACTTATAAAATAATTCATATCCCTCGCGAGCAGAACCAACTTGCCGATTCCTTGGCAAAACTCGCTTCTGCGCCGGAATCAGAGTTATCACATTCGATCCCCATCGAACATCGTCAGAACTTGAGTATCGACCAAGTGACTCTAGAGCAAGTTCAATCGGCACAATCGTCTCCATGCTGGATGGATCCTATCATCCTTTACCTCAGAGATGGATACCTTCCAGAAGACAAGAAAGCTGCGAGACAAATTCGGCTTCGAGCTGCCAGGTACACCTTACAAGATGGAATATTGTTGCGAAAAAGCTTCTCCTTGCCATATCTAAGGTGTCTTCATCCAGAAGAAGCACATCGTGTTCTAGATGAGATACACCAGGGGGCATGTGGTAATCATCCCAGGGGGCGATCCCTGGCATATAAAGCGATGAGGCAAGGATATTATTGGCCCACGATGAAAGCAGACGCCATCGAATTTTCTAAAAAATGCGACAAGTGTCAACGATATCTACCCATACCTCGTGTACCGTCTGAGCGGATGACCCCAGTGGATAGCCCTTGGCCTTTTTCCCAATGGGGGATCGATATCATCGGGCCCTTACCTATGGGAAAAGGACAGAATAGGTTCGCGATCGTGGCGGTTGATTATTTCACCAAATGGGCCGAGGCAGAACCGTTAGCCAAGATTACTGAAAAACAGACTACTAAGTTTATATGGAGAAATATCATATGTCGTTTCGGGCTTCCTCATACTATAATTACCGATAACGGAACGCAGTTCGACAACGCAGCCTTTGATGAATTTTGCGACAAATGGAAAATACGTAATCTCCGCACTTCTCCATATCATCCTCAGGCGAATGGGCAGGTCGAGGCAGTAAATAAAATAATAAAGCACCATTTAAAGACCAAGCTAGGTGAATGTAAAGGGGTGTGGCCAGAACTTCTGCCAGAGGTATTATGGGCCTATAGAACCACGGCTTGTACATCAACAGGTGAAACTCCTTTCTCCTTAGCATTTGGTGTTGACGCAGTGGTACCGGTGGAAATTCAAGTCCCCTCATATCGGATCGAGCAGTACGATCCCGCGAGCAATCACGAAAACCTTCGACTTCATCTCGATCTCCTGGAAGAGCGAAGAAATGCTTCTCAAGTGCGAGTGGCAGCGTATCAACAACGTATTGCTCGATATCGAAATGCTAGGGTTCGGCCCAGATCCTTCCAACCCGGAAATTTGGTACTAAGGCAAAATCTTGGAGTTCCTGCCCGTTCATTAGATCCAAATTGGGAAGGCCCGTATCGGGTTATCAGGGTTGTGCGACCTGGTACTTATTATCTTGAAGATATGCTGGGGAAGCCCGTACGTCGCCCTTGGCACGTGGAGCATTTGCTACGATACTATCCCTAGATTCGATGTAGTTCATTACAATATTTTATAAATAAAATAGAAGATATCAGTTGGTTGCTTTTCCATTTACATGGACCTGGATAGCCCTGAAGAGAATGCTTACACATCCTCTTGGCCAATTGCCTACCCTTGGTAGGATTGAAGTTGTTACTAGTTGGTTGCTTCTCCATTTACATGGACCTGAACAAGCCCTGAAGAGGATGTATACCATCTCTTGACCAACCTCCTGCCCTTGGTAGGATCGAAATCTCAATCGATAGATCAGTCTATCTCAACGTGGACATGGTCACGCGACCCCCGGATTGAGTGATCGCATTCCAAAATGCGAAGCAGCATAGCGCATGCTTGAATAAGGTCGCAGTCATGCACCCTAATCGCGAGCACTGCGGCTCGTGATCGAATTCGCGGTCATGCACTCTAAAATCGCGAGCAGCGAAGCTCGTGCTCGCATTAGTGGGTCGCATCCCCTGATGAATCAAATGGGATCAAAACAAAGCAACAATGAAGGAAAGAGAAGAATACACAATATTAAAAAAGTAAGTGTTCATTAAAATAATAACCTTACAATTACAGATCTCTTCTCTATAAAAAAATAAAAATAAAAAAAAAAATAATATGGGAAGCTGCCGAGGTCAAGGTTGGTCATCCTCTTGCGCAGGCTCGCGGCTCTCAGCTTCAGGACCAGCTTCAGGAGCAGGAGCAACATCTGTTGCCCCGGTGACTTCGTTCTCAGCAGCAGCCCTTTCTTTAGCTGCAACCTCGAATGCCACTCTGTCGAACTCCTCAACGTTAAAAGTTGGAGCAATTAGCTGCATAACCCTGACCGCAAAATCGCGACCAGCGATGTACGCCTCGTATCGCTCCTCGTCATAAAGTTGAGAAGTACGAAACTCCTGAACTGCGCGAGGACCCTCATCAGATACCATCTGAACGAGAGCCACTCGCTCTTCCTCCCAGTGGATGGAGTCATCCTTCAGCTGATTAAGTCGCTTCTGGGCCTCCCCGAGCTGGGTCCGAGCCTCCTCGAACTTGGTCCGAGCATCCTTGAGCCATTCTTCAAGCTGGACCTTATCCTTGCGAAAAATCTCCTTCTCCTTCTCGCTCTTAGAATGGATCTCTTGAAGCTTTGCGAGCTGGAGGTCCACTGACTGAAAGCGCTCAGTCAGGGATTGGATCTTGATCAGGAGAATCTTCTTCTCTTCGTCCAACTTGGAGATTTGAACCTCCAAGGCCTTCACCAAGCGGTCCCTCCCTTGGACCTCTACTTCCATCATCTTCTTCTTCTTCTCCGCATCCTCCACGCTGCGGCGAGCTGCTTCGATGTCACGTCTGACTCGAAGCGTGAGATCCAAGCTCTATATAAAACAAAATACATGTGTGTGAGAAAGGAAGTAAATTAAAGCGATCTACCTTATCAGGGACGAAAAACACGAATCTGTAGTTACCTGTAACAATCTCACCCCAATGTTGGTGGAGAGGGCTTCAGGGCTTGGTTCGGGGAGACTCCCAAAGGAGTTGGGGGAAATTTTGTCAAACATAAACTCGCATATTGGATGCAAGTGTGGAGGAATGACAAAAGTCCCCGAGCCCGAAGCCTGGGCTACGACCATCTCTTTGGGCCCCGAGTCGCGAGCACTCGCGACGCCAGGGACGGGCATTAACAATTCGCGAGCAGTAGTAGGCTCGCTTGGAGGCCCCTTTGGAGGGAGGCCTCCCCCTCTTTGATCACCCTTCGGTGAGTTGTCGGCCACCTCGATGATTGGAGGGCGAGGAAGGTCAGCTGGCGGGGGCACGGTGGAGAGAGGGGTCGCGTTGACCGGAGGGGTCGCGGTCGTACGAGAAGTGCTCGCGACTCCTCCAGAGGCGGCTTGGGGTCCGCGAGCAGGCCCCTCTGCAGGAGTAGGCGCAGCTGAAGGACCTCCCGCAGTTTTCTTTTGCCTCTTCGAGGCAGTGCCCTTCAGCCGGGGAAGTACCCCCAGTGCGCCTCTCTTATCGCCAACATTCGTCATCTCTTCTCGGAAGGTGAGACCGGCTGCACAAAGATGACGAAGTTCTAGAGCAGTGCTGACGTGGCGCGCAGCCGCAGGGAGCTTGTAGACTTTGACAAGTTTTTCGTTGAGCCCTCCTCGCAGATTTGGCTTCACACCAATTGGAATTCCTGAGAGCAAAAAGAAAGTTCATTAAATCGTCAATACAGCAAGGCTATTGTTTCCTTTCGGACAAGTAAACAAGCACTTAACCCACCTTCGCCAAAATGGCGATTAACATTATGGCCTTTGGGGTCGGATCCCATCTCGGACTCCCAGTTACCGGAGGCATAGAACCACTTCTTTCTCCATCCCGGGCAGTTGGAAGAAGGGTTCCCCAAAATGAAGTTATTCCGGTGCCAGAAGCAGAGGTAATACCAACCCTCGCTAGCTGGCGCCTTCTTCAGCTGGAATAACCTCAAAAATTCCTCAGCGGTTAACTCCTCGTTACCCGCCTGCTTCCAAAGGACGAAAGCACTTAGAAGAACCCGCCAGCCGTTAACTATAAGTTGGCCCGGGGCAATCTTGTAGAGACGGAGGAAGTTTCGAATAAAGGGGTGGAGGGGAAGACGTACGCCCACTTTGAAGAAGCATTCGTAAACAGCCACACACCCAGGCGGTGGTGCATCGGCTGTCTCCCCTCTCCCAGGCAGTCTGAATAAAACAGAGTCTGGAACCCTATAAACCTCTCTAAGGTTAGAGAGTCTTTCCTCCGTCAAGATGGAAGAGTAACCGGAGGCAGAATACCTCCCAGCCGGTACTCTGGCGTTATTGGATTCAGAGGAGTCAGGGGTTTCATCTCCCAGAGGAATAATCTCTTCGTCAGAGATTTCCGCCATTATAAAAGGGAGATGGAAGATGAAATGAAAGAGAAAAAAGAAAGAAGGGTACCTCCGTAAAGAGGTTTTTCACTCCAGAATAGAGAAGGAAGAAGAAGAAGAAAACTCTGCAGCAATGGAATCCGGAAATGAAGGAATTTCTCTAAGTCCGATATTTATATGCAATCATTCCGCTTGATTTGCTGGACACGCGGCAGATTCTCATCCGGCACGTCAGACGAACGGACGCTAGCATTAAATACGGAAACACGTGGCACCTGACGCTTCATCTCTGGCGGCAGAGAAAGCTGCGCAAAAGCTGGTCATCATAAATGCGGAAGCACGATAAGTGAATCATGCGCGATTGTCTGCCAGAACCCAGCTGTCAACACTAGCAAACCCTTGGCATAGTTCTTCAATACCAAGGGTTTGGGGGGCTTCTGTTGTAGGCTAATACAGTCTGGCAAAAAGTGAAGGGTCGTGATCATATATGCGAGGAGTCCAGGTCGTACTCGCGGAAGGATCGCGTCTCCGGATGCGAGCAGCTCGGCTCGTGTTCTTTAAAAGAGGTCGCGCGTCCCTCATGCGAGCAGATCGGCTCGTGCTCTTTAGTAGAGGTCGCGCGGCCCTCATGCGAGCAGCTCGGCTCGTGCTCTTTAGAAGAGGTCGCGCGTCCCTGATGCGAGCAGCTCGGCTCGTGCTCTTTAGAAGAGGTCGCGCGTCCCTCATGCGAGCAGATCTGCTCGGGCTCGTCAGGAGGGGTCGCACTTCACGAAAGCGAGCATCCCTGACACGAGCAGCTCCCGACATCAGAATAGTCCTGAGTCTTTTGGTTCGGATGGTCTTCTTCCTTTCGGCGTCTCCTCCCTTTTCGGTAGCTATGACTCCAACTACGAGCAATCAGCATTATTACCATGACGATAACGCAGCCTGTATAGGTTGGTCTTTGCGCTTATCTTCTCTGGTGGTTCCTAATCTCAGATTGCTATCAAGAAACGTGATTGCCGGAAGGAGTTATTCGAATAGATACTGCCTTTGAGGATAAGGATCTTGTCCTCCGAGATCAGCGAGATTTCAGTATCGTACGCGATATCATCGGGATTTTGATATCTTATGTAACAAAATTGGCTAGCCTCAGATCTATATAAGGGAGTGACTCCATGAGGAGAAAGGTACGTACTGATCATTCAAGCTGGGTCCCGTTTTGCTTGGCTTTTCTTCTGTGGCCTAACTTAAGCGTCGGAGGGCTAACGGCTGGTCCCCAGCCACCCTTATTCGCTGTCTTATTTCAGGTCTGGTGGTGGAAATCTCTCCTGAAGCGAAGGAGAAAAGCCGAAAGATCTCGTTACAAAATCTGACATTAACAGGATCCAAAAAAAAAACCATAATATGATCGACATAAGAAAGTTGAATTGACTAATTTATAACAACCAACTACCACTTCCTATTCGATTTCCATTTTTGTCAAATGAATATTTCTCCTGCTCGTTAGATGAGCTGGTAGAGACAGTGTAGTGTGTGTGTGTGTGTGTGTGATCCCGGGTTCAATCCCTGCTAGTGTTACCTTTCAGGAATAAAAACAAAAAAAACAAAAAAAAAAAACTATCTTGTCTTGCCTATAAACCTCAATGCATTATTACTATTTGTGTTGGATTCAAATACGTAACCATTGGGTTCAATCCAAGTGCAATTGCTATATACTTTGGACTTCTGAAATTCCACACTCCCGGTCTTTGTCTCCATAGAGTAGAATACAGGCTCGTTGCTGCAGCTTCCCCGAATTCTAGAGAAGTAGATTTTGTTTTCCATTCCTGATCTTATGGCTTTCATTGAAAGAGATGTCTCATGACTGATGAAAAGTATTCGCTCTCCTAAGCTTTTCACTTCTACCCAGACCATCTTAGACTCGTCTAATAGGAAAGCGTGAATTGGATCTCCAAGATAACCTACAGAAACCATTAACAACTCTCCACCAGACTCTGTCAAGAACCAATCGCATGTCTGCTCTTGGACATCTTCTGGCTTGTCAATAACATGCTGGATAGGTTCTGGCTTGTCAAGAACATTCCAAGTATTTTCCCTGTGATTAAAAACCCCTAACCTTCCTCCTTGGCCCAAACAATGGAAAAGGCCTTTATAGAAAACAGGATTATTGTGAACTACGACAAAAGGCACTGTAGTTTCATAGTCACAATAATTTTTCCAAGACTCATCCCCAGGCCGACATGTATCAATCGAAATATGATATGGATTTTTATTATGAACAGCAAAAACAACAGAGTTTGGAGAAGTTGGAGGCGATGAGAAGGAAATCCCCCAAAAGGCAATATTAGAATTCGGAAGGTCGATTTGCTCTTGCGTAAAAGGATTAAAGAAGAACACAGGGAGGTCATCATTTCGGGACACTAGCAACCAACCACCCTTCGAATGATGGAATACTGTACCAGACAAGCCTGGGATTTCAGAAACATAAATTTTCCTGTTCAAGGGGTCAAAGAACTTGCACACACCCTCTAAGTTATGATTGAATATGAGCCACGGTGTTTCAGGGGACCAAATTGCAGGAGTCATCGATAACCATCCCTTGCAGACGGCAAATAAACGTGCATGGTCCACTGCAGATATGTGTGGTATGATCAATTGTAAAAGCTCCTCCGGAATGTCCGACCAATGATTCTCTTCTGCATCCATCTTGTCCTCCATAAATTATTTGGCCAAACTAGAGACTAAGCTGCACATTCAGAAATAAAGGTTTCAATTTACGAGTAGGTGTTTTCTAATACAATGAATATGAAAGGGGAGGTGAAAGCAAAGTAGAGATAGAGATGCTCCAACAAAGAGAAAAGTTTTGTACTCTTAAAGTATGAAATATTGGAGACTTGTATATAGTAAAACAGAATCACCACAATTCCTACATTTTCCTTATACACATTCTTTGGATGGCAGACCATGATGCAACTTTACCACTTTTTTTTATCATCAATGACAATTTTACTAAAAGAAAAAAGAAAGGTACACAGAGAAAAGATGACCCTCTCATCACTCACGCAGGGAAAAATAGCAAAAAAAAAAAAAAAAAAAGAGAGAGAGAAAACAATCCCTGTCCTAGGTGCAACTGGCATAAGAAACCAATAGAATTGCTCCAACACTTCAATGCTGCCTTCCCCAAAGGAAAGTGCTCCATGGATAAAATAACCCATATTATTGGGAATATATTATGGATAAAGCCGCCACTTTATTTTTGGTATCAATACAAGAACCCTCTTATCCTCTTATGTGATCGTCGTGTGCCACTGAAAGGGAAATGTTATAGGATAGCTATAAGACCAGCTGCTTTGTGGGAAAAAAATGTTGGGCAGTTAAGAACAGAATTGTTCATAGGATGAGTGTAGCTGAAATGAGGATAGTGAGATGGATGAGTGGCAAGACGAGTAAGGATGGAATTATAAATGAATGCATTCGACGGAACTTGAGTGGCACCACTAGGTAATAAGATGAGGGAAGTACACTTAGATGATTTGGTCATGTGCAACGAAAACTAAGAACTAAGCTCGTTAGGAGTGAGTTGGTACAAGTTGAAGGCTCTAAAAGAGCAAGGGAATGCCCAAAAGGACGTGAATGGAGGTAATAAGGAAAAAACTTGATGATCTATGGTCTAACTGAAGACCCTTGAAAGAGTGAAATGGTGGCATAGGATTTGTGTAGCAGACCCCAGTTACTTGGGATAAGGCTTAGATGATACTGATGATGATGATCGATATTACAACCCACATTTTAACAGCGCTTTTGAGGGAACCACGTCCGTCAAGAAACCCTAACAACTGTCCAGTTCTCTTGAAATGACAAAATGCCCTTGTATGAGCTTAAAAGTGACAAACTTGATCATGCTTTCACGTGTGCTAGAAATCGCACGTGTAAGAATAATGATTTTTTAGGCTGTCTTCTACAGAATTGCGCACCTGATGAGTGGATTAGCCTGAATATTTGTGCATCTGACAATTATAGCGGGGCTCACCTCTTCGAAAGGTTTTATATCATAACAGAACATATATAGCCCACAACAGCCTGGCACTGCCATTACATATGGTGGTATCAGTACCACTGTTGAGTGCACCACGTGTGTGTGCGCACATGAAGGCATGTACGTGTGAACACGTGTGTGTGTGTGTGTGTGTGTGTGAGCGCACACGCGCACATGCAGGCTTGTAGGTATGTGCTTGTGTGAGCATATTCTCTTAATGATTCATAAACAAATAACCAAAATTCAAATAAAAACAAAAGGAACACTTGATCAGATCATAAATGAGAGGCACCACTAATTCTAGTTTGTCATGGATATGGACACTATCATTCATATGTTGACTTCCATAAGAAATGCAATGTGGGCTTGATGAGAACTTCATCAGACAAGCTCCAGTGACCAGTGAATTACAAGTATAGCTAGTTCCATAGGAACACCGATTGGGTAGAAAATCCCATCCTCAGCTAAACCAACGACACCTCTGTTCAGGGTGGTATCCTAATTGAAGAAGTTGAGCTTGCGCCCAAACCCACCTATTATATGATTCTTGGGCTTCCAACTTAAGGAGATGGTGCACCTTCATGGAGCACAATGCCAGTATTCAAGCTTTCTCCCAACAAAGAGGTATTGGCCTAGCCCCAAAAGACCTATATTGGCAGCTTAGACGCCCTCAAAGAGCCTTTTCCTTTGCTTTCAGAAGTGACCCCACTTGTTATTCTATCACCAGCCACAAAGCACACACTCCTTCACCACCTGGAGTTTCTTTTGTATCATATCGCCAGAGGATCCAATTCGCAAGGACCTTAATTGGGAATTTATCAGAGCAAGAAGAATATGTAAGCGGATTTGGCTTCTAAGGTAGAGCCGGATTGGTCCTCATCAGAACAAAGAAGAGGGAAATACAGAAAATGTCCAGGATCAAGTCTATCCAAACATGAGAAGCTTTCCTTTTGTACCCCGTTTTAAAGAGAACTTGCTTTTTTGGTTTAGAAACAAACAAATAAAAAGAAATAGTGCCATCCTTTGAACCAAATCGACAGAAATGGGCATGTAGATACAGATGGATTGTATCTCCTTGATGTCCTTACACAACAGCATGATCATATTTCGTAGAAGCTCATATTATGAAAAGCATACTCCAGACTCACCTTAAGAAGAATCCACTCCAAAATGATGAATCCATCAGAACACGGTAAACTTATCTCTCTTTTGTTAATTATGTTTCTTTGTATATCCTTTTTTTCACTCATTGATGACCAAAAAGATGATAGTACATGGGGGCAGTGTTTGTAGTATCGATATTGTTACATGTATCGCAGGCTGGGGATATGAAAACATGTATCGATATAGCCGATATTATCACTGATACCCTGACTAAGGGAAACATTGGGTAAACACAAGGAAATGGTGGAATTTCTCAATGAAACTTCATGAGATGCTAAAATACACATATTTGCCACACACAAAAAAAAAAAATGCAAAAAAGACGTACATAATACGTTTCTGTTTAATGGCGTTCTAAAAGCATGTAATGCTGACTCGGGGAAACATTGGAGAAACATGGGAAAATTTGTGAAATTTTCAATGATACTTCAGGAGATACTAAAATACACATATTTTCATATTTAAGAATCAAATAATAGCGAAAAAGATGCATATTTGCATATTTAAAAATCGAATAATAAGTTTCCCTTCCTAAAAGCATGTATCATTGACTTAGGGAAAACATTCGGGAAACATGGGGAAAATGGTGGATCCATCCATCCAGCCATGCATGCACATATATACATAAATACATACATACAAACACACATGCATGATCTATCCATCCATCCATGTGTACACACATACATACGAACACATAGACACACACACATCCATCCATCTATGCATATGCCCATCCATCCATCCATGCATGCATACACACACACACACATGCAAACATGTATTTCATCATACAACCCTGCACCCATAAAAAAATTGAAATGGAAATTTTTTTAATTAACAGATTTTTGGTGATATCGATACACTAGCGATATTATCAAAATATCACCAACACACTAGCGATGCAAGTGACACCTAGAATTTACACAGTCGAAAATATTGGCGATACCAATGTTTTTTGTATTGTTATAACGTAATGTATCGCACCTTTGGGATATATATATATATATATATATATATATATATATATATATATATATATATATATATATATATATATATATATATATATATATATATATATATCGATTATCACATGGGATATATCAGTTGTATCGCGTAATATATCGTTGTTGTTGGGTAACATAGGAAAACGTGGGAAATTGGCCAAATTTTTCAACCAAATTTTAGGAATTGTTACAAAAGAAATCAATACACACTTAGAAATCAAAACATCATAAAAAACAAGTGCACATAATAGATTGCCTTTGTATGGAGGTCATGAACCATGCGTTGTCTAACTAAACTGATACAAGTATTCATATAATTTATAAATGTAAGAAGACATGCATAGAAACACAAGCAATACATTCGAAAGCAAAAGAAGTAGAAAAGTATAAATACACCTGTGAATAATGTGCAATTGTGGGTCAGACCCACATAGAACTGCACGGGGGCTCAAAATCATCATCTCCATCTCGACAGGGCTAGGCAAAGTATTGTTGCTCCAAAAACCAACAATACTATGCCACAGATGATGGAAGGTCCACATCAATGCTCAAACCTCTCCAGTATACTCAATATGAACCATCCATTTCCCAAACCATTAATCCAATAGTTAGGCTGTAACAGCCCGCCTTTAGAGCAAGTGGTTGTTTAACATGGTATCAGAGAGGAAGGTCTTGTGTTCGAATCCCGAGAGCAGCAAATATGCCCACGGGGGCCCAGGAAAATCAAGTCCGGCCCGGGACCAGGAAATCAAGCCTGGCCTGTTTATGGTGTGAGTGTCCCTCCACCCTTGTCCAGTATGTTCCCATGCGGGGGAGTGTTAAAGTCCCTTGATATACAATGATATGCCAATAAGGGAATATTTGTGGATCCCCCAAAAGTAGACGTAGTGGTAAACTGGGGAGGGTCATCTAATGTGTCAGAAATATGAAGCTTCTTTGAACTAGCAAGATATTATAGGAGATTCATAAAAGGATTCTCTCAATTAACTGCACCGCTTACACGTCTAACCAGAAAGGGAACAAAATTCTTATGGGACAATACCTATGAACGCGCATTTGCTGACTTAAAGAAGAAACTAACCTCAGCTCCCGTACTTATTATACCATCCAGTGAAGAAGGTTTTGTGGTGTACAATGACGCCTCGCAAAGAGGATTAGGGTGTGTCCTCATGCAACAAAACAAGGTAGTAGCATACGCATCTAGGTAGCTAAAAATACACAAACAAAACTACCCCACCCATGATTTGGTGCTGGGTGCAATAGCGTTCGCATTAAAAATATGGAGACACACATTGCCTATATGGGGAAAGGTTCGAATTATTTTCAAATCACAAGTCTGAAGTATTTGACCAAAAGGAATTAAACATGCATCAAGGAAGGTGGATGGAGTTTCTCAAAGACTATGATTTTACTCTCCAATATCACCCAGGCAAGGCAAATGTAGTGGCCGACGCACTAAGCAGGAAGCCGCAAAGAACCATGGTTGCCTTAATGATTCAAAGATGGAGGATGATGGATACTTTCAAGGATTATGATATCCAATTAAAGTTAAAGGACTCGAACTCTTATCTTTGTAGCTTGGCAATGAAACCTACCCTGGTAAGCAAAGTCATCGAGTCCCAGAAACAAGATACATGGTTACAAGCAAAATTCATAGAAGAGAGTCGAGATGGAAAAGCATACTAGAAAATCGGAGCAGATGGCAGAATTAGGTATCAAGGAAGGCTATGTGTCCCGGATGTATCGGAGTTGAGAAAGGAAATTTTGGAAGAGGCTCATTGATCAAAATTCACAAATCACCCCAGAAGCACAAAAATGTATCGTGAGGTCCATAGACAATATTGGTGGAATAATATGAAGCGGGAGATAGAAGATTTTGTATCCAGATATTTTACGTGCCAAAAAGTAAAGACAGAACACCAAAAACCATCATGGCTATTACAGCCACTATCTGTGGCAAAGTGGAAATGGGAGCACATCTCTATGGACTTCGTAATAAGAATCCCAAGGACACAAAGTAATCATGATGCAATGTGGGTGATTGTAGACAGATTGACAAATTCTGCACATTTCCTTCCAATTTGTGTCACGTATTCCTTAGATAAATTGTGTAAATTATACATCAAGTAGTAAGATTGCTTGGTATACCAATATCAATAATATCCGACCGACCGAGAGAGAGAGAGAGAGAGAGAGAGAGAGAGAGAGAGAGAGAGAGATTGCAAGGAAGAAGAAAGACTTTTCCATGTATTTTTTCTTTCTTTCTTTATAGAAGAACCCCCGTTTTCAATTTATTGTGTCTAACAACCCAAGTCCACTGTCCACTACGTTGGTCTGTTACGGACCGTCTCAAGCCCGTAACGGCCGCTACAAGGCCCTTAGAGACCATTTTTTATAACGAGCCGCGTAACGAGTAACGGGCCGAACCGTTTCTGTTACATAGTGTTTTTTAATACCTTGCCACCAATTGAACATTCATACAAGCGCCAAAGAATGGTCTAAATAAGAAAATCCCATTTGCTTCTGATTCCCACATTCTATGCCTAGATCAGCATGAGGAATGAACTTCAATGATGTTCAAAAAATGAAAATGGGATAGCATTTGTATCTATTACACTGAAGATCTCCACTAAAATGGGGTGAACAACAACACTTTACCTGAGACTTGCTAGAATACGTTTTGAACCGCCTCGCCCTTTTTTTATCTGAAGCATATAAGGCTTGGAATTTCATGCATGATCGTGTTTCTCCACGCCAAAAATGGATCTTGTGCACTAGTCCTATTGTATATCTGATGAATCTGCTGACTTTTTTCTCCACTTGCTGAGCCCATTCCACGATTTGCAGAATTCACTCCCCAATCATGCACCAATGAACTGTATTCAACTCTCAGGATATTTTCCAATGGAACTCTCTATTCCCCAGCCTCCACAACCATTTACCCCATAGAGTCGATTAGTCTATGATTGATGATATTCCTTATCCTCATACACTTGGTCCCAAGGTGGCATGTATGGTTGTGTTCAAGTCCATCTTCTTCGGCAAAAGAGAATGAAGCTTGCATTCATGTCTCCACTAATCATAGCTCTTTCATAGAATTCTTCAAATACAACTATCAGGTCATCTTGAATCATCTCCCATCATGCTCGATAGAATGCCAAAGAAAAATCATCCAGGCCTAGCACCCTATTCTCTTTCGCTTTGAAAACAGCTTCTTTAATTTCCTTCGGGTGTAATTCATCCTCCAACGTGTTAGCTTTTACATTGGATAAAACCTCAAATTGCAACACAAAAGGCAAATGATGTTGAACCATATCTACAACAAAACGACTTTAAAAATTGGTTAATAAAACATTAATATATGTTGTGTTTTCACTGATTATCAAATTTCCCTCATGAATCTAAGAAATGAGGACCACTCAAACTAAAAGGGAAATTTTATAGGATGGCTAGAATACCAACCACGCTTTATGAGACAATGTTGGGCAGTTAAGGAACAAACTCATCAAAGGATGAGTGGAGTTGAAATGAGGATGTTGAGATGGATGAGTAGCAAAACAAGGATAGAATTAGAAATAAACGCATTTAGAGGAAATTTACGAGTAGCACCAATAGGTAATAAGATGAGGAAAGTACACTTACATGTTTTGATCGTGTGCAACAGATACCAAGAACTAAGCCAGTTAGAACGAGTGGGTACAAGTTTAAGGCTCTCAAAGGGCAAGGGGAAGGCCCAAAAGGACATAGGTAGAGGTAGTAAGAAAAGACTTTATGAAGACCTTGTGAACTATGGTCAATTAAAGCTAAGGTCCTTGATAGAGTGAAATGGTGGAAAGGGATTCATGTAGCTGACCCCGATTAGTTGGGATAAGGCTTAGTTGATGATGACGATGAATCCTAGAAATGAGATTCTTGTAGTAGCCATTTTGTTGAAGAGTTTCATATTCAAATCACCTTCCTTATTACATTTCACATAAGACATTTGCAACAAGATAATTTCATTTTTTTCTTAGAACACCTTTCAAAAAAATTCTTAGATCACCACCAATTTTTCCATCAATGCCTACTTCCTGATCCTCATTAGTAAGACATACCTCGTCTTTCTTATCTAAATCCATGATCTCCTATTTTTTTATTCTTTGATGGTAGGTCCCCAAAAATTTCATTGTTACGAATTTTCAATTTACCTTTTAAAAGCTTAGATTTTTCCACTAATCTCCAACACTTCCACCAAAAAGCGTGACCACTTTTGCCAGACCGCACTGAGGAAATCAAGATGCTCTAACCACATATTTCTGAATCGAAAAGGTCTTGGGCCCCATGAATCTAAGGATGAGGATAATGGAATAGGTTTATGATCGCAGGAAACCATTTGATTCACTACAGGAAATAGGTTCTCCTAGCTAGGAGATATAAGAAATCTATCCAGCCAGCTAATAATTGGGTCATATTGATAATTGGATCATGTAATTTTGGCCCCTCGCAATGGAAGATCAATTAATTTCCATCTCTCCACGAAGTCAGAGAAGAAACCATGAATGCTTGTCGTGATAGTTCAATCACCCTTCTTTTCATGCAAGAATCAGATCATTAAAGTCCCCTACAATGCACCAAAGGGCATTCCAGGGATTCAGAATCACATCCAGCTCTTCCCAAAAAGCAGCTCTAATTAGGGTCATTTGAGCCACAAACGGTAGTCAGACACCAACATTCACCCCTAGTTAAAATTTTCCATAGATAACGATGAGGAAGACAATCCACAAAACATCTTTTTTTTATATCACATTTGCACTGCACGCCATCAAAATCCAACTAGGTCTAACTCTAGAATTGAAGAAATCCCAACTACAGTATCACCCATCATATCTTAAATATCTGCCATAGAGATGAAATTTTTTTCCCTGAATCATCATGATATCAATTTCATCGCAACTGGCTTTTCTTAATGGTTTCTATTATTGGGACCTGACGAGAACCTTTATTGCCGATCTCCAAGAAGCATTGCCCCTCCCTCTCACATTCCAAGATACAATTCTCATTTTGGAACATTTGTTGGCCTATTTAATTCCCTACTTAATTACTCGAACGATTAATAGTTCTCATTTTGGAAACAGATGCTAGCCTATTATATTTCCTCACAAATTCCCAATTTACCAAAGAATTCTCCCATGAATTCAAATACCTAGGTTGTGCTTTTCAAGGAGTGAAGTTACCGAAGTATGTGTATGATGTCCAGAAATCCAAAATATTGTTTTTCTTTGAAAGGAAATAAAGTCACAAAAAAAAAAAAAAAAAATTGAGGGGCCCACATGGTATGTGTATGACATCCAGCCTGTCCAACATATGCACCCCAACATGATTTTTTTATTTGAAATGTGACATGAATTGTTAAAATCGCCATAGGAAGAATAAACAGCTACCGGCCAGCCATCACAAACTGCCGCCACGGCCAAAGGAAGAAATACAATTGACCCAAGAATTTACATCAAACAAAGCCCCCTCAAACACAACCACCGCCTCTGATCTACTCTTGTCACGGAAAGAGTGATTGTTCTTTTCACCCCATAAAGCCTAGATAACCACCATTAGGACTAGCCTCCACGCTACTCTCCCTTTACTCCCGCCTTCCTCCCCATGCCATGTGAACCCCTTCGACATACACAAGCATAACCCAAGAAACCTTAAAAAAGGCGAAAAACCTTTCCCACACCTTCCGAGCAAACCCGTAGTGGATGAACAAGTGGTTCACTAACTCTGTGCTCTTCATACACATAATGCATCAATTGGAAATCACCCCACCATGATAATCACACAAACCAAAATCTTGGTGATCAAATGACCAGATGGGCTGCACATGAATTTTAATGTTTTTAAGCGGTGTATATTAATTTTTTATGTTGTGGCCCACCTTATGTTTAGATCAACCAAATTTTTTGTTCGTCTAAACATCATGATGGATTACATCTATTAGAAGGGTTGGATATCATACAAATACCACATGGGCCCCACAATTCTCCAAAGTGGGCATTATGTTAATTTCTCCCCTCGAAAAAAGCACTTCTGATGTAGGATGCCCTAATTGTAATGCATGCTCATAAACATATATGAATCAACGGAAATAAAAGACAATAATGATATAAAATCCTAGCATCAATCATCACAAACTAAGAAAACCACAAGGAGGCATCCAATGGAGCGGGCCATTCATCACAATCACGAAGTGTGAAGTTCAATTATTGCTAGGGTTGGATCCGGTGAGGGATGGAACCTCCGATCTTGCATGGTCTTAACCCAATTGATCAATGGGGATCACTAATCCGAGGAATCAAAAGGTTTCTCGGATTAGGGATTTGAGAATCTGAGGAATTATAGTTTGGATCAATTCTCAGATTTTGATTGTGGGGAATTAAACAAAACAGGGATTTAGAATAATGAGAATGGAAGATAGATTACTTGGAAGAAGGTTGGAGGGGCACAAGAAGAAGAGAGAGAGAGAAGATCAAAGAAGAAGATGAAGTTCCATGAGAGAGAGAGAGAGAGAGAGAGAGGAGAGAGGCAACCAAAGAGGCTTTTATTCATTAATCAAAAACTAATTCGAGTTTAGGGCTTAGCCCACTTAAATAAACAATAAGAAAACATAAAAGTACCAAAATACCCCTAATACTAAAACAAAAATGCAAATAAAAAAAATAATTCACGCGGAGGTCGGGCACTCGGTCGAGTGCCCGATCGGTGGTCTGAAGTAGGCCGAAAACATCCAGTGACTTTCGAGCGCCAGACAGGCTATTTTTGGGCGCCTGATGAATAGTGGTCGGGCACTCGAAGACACTGAAAAACGTCCAGCAAGCTTTTCAGCTTCAGTCGGGTCTTCTTCATCCTCCTTCACACGTATCATCCTAATGTGGGGCCTTCTATGCACCAAACCACATGTGAAGGGTCTTTAATGCTCCTCAATAGTCGCCTAACCACAAGGAAGATGCTGGTGGTGTGCGCGTCTTCGCTGATAGACTTTAAATGGTCTTGTGTCCGCATCAACTTCCCTAGCATTTCGGTTCATAGAGGCTTTATTTGGTAAAATGAGAATTTTTTAGGGATTTTGTGGCAAAAATCCCAAGCTCTTTTTCTAACTCTACCAGCATCTGCCAGCAATTGTTCTCCATTAGCCGAACCCTCTATTTGCTGACACATCTTGCTGACCTACACCAAGCCTGCATCCTTGAGACGACATCTGACCAGCACTAACCAGCAAATCATCATTCACTCCTTTTGGATTTGAAATAGTTGGATTCAAATTCTTGACCACATTTTGACACAAAAAGACTTCAGGGTACAAATCAGAATTCAGCTAGAACTAGGCTGACTCATTGTCCTCATGAGCTTCTTTCTTGATCATGTGTCATCTTCCTTGGAGGTGTAGTTATCACATGTCCTGATCTTGTTCTCTCGCCCACCACCATTGCTTATTTATTTGTGTGACAATCTCTATCTCTAGTCTCTATCCTTTTCTTGAATTTTCCAACCAGATGTGATGACTATATCTTGTGGACTGGTCCCATCTTAGGGCTTCAACTCGAGCAGTATCGAGAAGGATAAAAGTTAGAACATTGATTTCCAGCTCAATCACTTGACCTAAATTTGCAGCTATATCTAGCAGCTTCTTGACTGTAGCAAATAGCAGCAAACATTTTACAAAAGCTGCATCATCTATGTCCCCATCTACATCCAAGATCAATAGGAACCAATCAGTCCAAGCATGGACTGGGATTCCAAACAACGGAATCCAACTCCCCTGAATGGATGAAATAACATGAGGGAGCGAAGACATTCTCTGCAATAGCAACAGAAAACCATGGGTCCGGGTATATACCTCTCAATTTATTTATTTTTTGAAAGGTATCCTTCTCAGATTCTGTTGTAACTCTTCAGACAAAAATGAGAGGAAGAAGCAACATAGCAACAGTCCCTTACTAGATCTGTGATAACTACTAATATCTGGTATGGACAGGACCACGAACAGAAGATTACCGTGCAATCATGAAATTTCTTCACCCTAACAGGGTCCTAGAGAATCACCAAAAGACTAACAGAAAAGAAGACCCAAAGCAATCATATGGACGAAGATAGAACATGGAAAGAAGATCATAGATGATGATATATGCTGTGAGCATTCATATCTGAAACTACCTCCCAGATAAACCCTAATGGAGTCCTAGTCGGCTCTGCTGCACTGGCAAATGGGGAGCATACAGTGCATAACTTATCCGTAGTGTAGACAGAAACCTGAGAGACCTCAACAAAGGGACCAGCTGGAGTTCAACCTACATTGACAGCTAAGCAGGCTTTGGCATAAGGCAGACTCTTGAGAAGGCAGATGCTCATCGCTAGAGAAGATCATTGAGGGAGAATTGCATTCTATTGTTACTCATAAGTCTTTGCAGATTAAAAGAAATAGCAATAGGTTCGAGCCCGTAGATCAATATTAGAAAGGGTGTGTTTCAACATTGAGGTCTACCTTAAAAAATTAAAAATAAAGATTGGTTTTAGGCAGTGTTCGAAGTATCTCCGATATTATTGAAATATCCCCAAGATTATCTCTATCTCCAGCTCAACAATAAAGATAACACTAATAGCGATACCGATAACACCGGTAGTATAAAAAATCCTATGTATCGACGATGTATCGCTAATGTATTGATATCGCCAATGTATCACCAATATTTTCGACCGTGTAAATTCCAGGAGTCGCTTGTATTGCCAATCTATCGATATCTCCAATGCATCGCCAATATTTTCAATTGTGTAAATTCTAGATGTCACCTGTATCGCTAGTGCATCGGCGCTGTTTCGGTAATATCATCAATGTATCGATATCGCTATAAAAAAAATTATCAAAAAAATTCCATTTCAAATTTTTTTTATGGGCGCATGGTTGTATGCAGTGATTAAATTGTTGACGATATTATCAATAACACAACATGGGTGATATCGAGACCACATTCTTTCGTCTCCTTTTAAGTTTTAAATGATTTCTCAGAGAAATATCGTGTGTTGTTGATATTCTGAAATACTAATGGAAGTTTGGATGGAAGGTAGGATGGTTGGATGGATAGATGGGACTGAAGGGATGGTTGGACTAATTTCTTACAACAACACATGCTTTCAAGCCCCTCATTAAATGGAAACTTATTATGTATGCATTCTTTTTGTAATTTTTTTATTCCTAAATATGCAAATATGTGTATTTTAGCATTTATTGAAGTTTCACTAAAAATTTCCACCATTTTTCCCATGTTTCTCCAATGTTTCCCCGCATTTCTGGTTATCGGCATCATCGATATTGTTTCCGTATCCCGAGCTAGCGAAACTTGTAGCGATACCAATACTTTGAACACTAGTTTTAGGTGATGTGTTCTATTCTTCTTTTGTTTAAACATTGAGGTCTTAGGTTCAAGCCAGCTTAATTATCCAAATAAAAAAAAATAGATTGTTTCTCCTCCTCCTCCTCCTTGGAGAATTGCATTCGATTGTTACTAATAATTCTTCGCAGACCAAAAGAAAGAGCAATAGGTTCAAGCCCATAGCTCAATGTTAGGCAAGGTTGTTTCAAAATTGAGGTCTACCTTATAAAAAATTTAAAAAAAAAAAAAAAAAGATTGTTTTTAAGTGATGTGTTTTCTTCTTCTTCTGTTTCAACATTGAAGTCTTAGGTTCAAGCCAGCTATCGAAAAAATTGATTGTTTCTCCTCCTCCTCAATGTTTCAACATTGAGTTCTCGGTTTCAAGCCAGCTTACTTATCAAAAATAAATAAATTTTTTTCTCATTCTTCTCCTTCTTCCTTCTTCCTTCTTCTCCATCTCTTTCCTCCTCCTCCTCTTCCTCCGGAGCCCTAGTCACTCTACTGCACTGGAAAATGGTGGGCATGCAGTGCATAACTTATCTATAGTGCAGATTGAATCCTGAGAGGCCTCAACATAAGGACCACTTAGAGTCCAACCTACACTGACAAATAATGTTGTCAAAATCGTACGATTTGAATTGTATTCATACCTTTCAAAAAAAAAAAATCGTATCGTACACCTGTAAGATTCAAATCCTATATACAAATCGCAAAGCAGACCATATAGTACGATTCAAAAACTAAATCGTACAATATTATCATGAATCATACGATTCAATTATTTGTACAAATAACTGGAAATTTCTTGTGAAAAAATCGATTTTCTTTTCTTTTCATGTTTTTTGCTATTTTTTAGGGCTTTTGTTTAAAACCCTTTTAGGACCCACCCACATTAGAAAAACACTTCATTTTGTTCTTTTGAGAGAGAGTGAAGAGTTTTGGAGATTGTAGTGCCTAAAAAACTTAGAGAAAGAACTTCTCATATCTTTTTCGTCGGTTAAAAAAATTGAATGCCACTTGTTTCATTGGATTTCTATATTAAAATAGGTACAAATAAATATAAAATACTTCTTTAACCTTTTCTTTTTCCTCTCTTCCATTCTTAGGGTAAAATACACATTTTTTATGTCTTTTTCCTTAGTTTTTCATTTATTTCAAGATTCTTGTCATTTTCTTAATGATTTACAATTTTATATATTTATTTTAGCTTAAATAGTTGTTTTCTCTTAATAGGTAAGGTTGGTATTGATTCTGGTTGAAATCTTGAAGATGGGAAAGAAGTCGAAGTCTAAGGATAACGACCCTACATGGAATCATTATTCGAAGGTTAAGGTGGATGAGAACAATAACCTTCACCTCATATGTAATTATTGTGGGAAGAGTTATTAAGGAGGTATGTTTCAAATGAAACATCACCTTGTCCGAACTAAGAAGAATGTAGTGGCGTGTTCCCAATTGAGCAATAATGCCGCAGATAAATTCAAGAATAACTTTACTTAGACTTTTTGTCCTCTTTTTTATTTATAAAAATGGGCAAATACATTATACATGTAAATGAGGTTGGGGAAAGGTTATTTTTTTAAATCATACTGAAAAAAAATACATGTACATGGGATGGGCAATGGGTTATTTTTTAACTTGAATATGACATGACACAACACAATAATACGTTTATACATTGTATACAATTGAACACAAGATTAATGTCATGATTAGATTTCTTTTTGTGCATATTCATAAGAAAATAAATGATTGATGTGCTTCTTAATTTGTCTACTTTATTTACAATTTTTTGTATCATTTATGACATTTTTACGATAATCTGAATGAATTTTTAATTCCCATGGTAAGTCACCATAATTAAATAATCATTACTTCCTTTTGTATTTACAACATTGCTCCCTATGTGATGTCGATAGCCATCTTGTTTGATAGCATTCCGTCACTAAACAGAAGGAGAAAAATGTAACAACTGTGGGGGCCACTGTGATGTATGTGTTGTCTGCATTGCAGGTAAGTCTTATCCACTCTGTCCATCCGTTCAGCCAGATCATTTTGGGGCATGATATAAAAAATGAGTCAAATCTAAAGATCAAGTGGACCACACCACTGGAAACAGTGGGAGTTGAACGCCTATTGTTGAAAAATTCTTGGGGACCCCAAAAGTTTTGGATCAAGCTAATATTTGTGTTTTCCCCTTGTGCATGAATGTGTGACCTTATGAATCGGTTTGATGACTAGTAAACATCAATGTGGACCCTGGAAAAGAAATAACTTTCAACAGTCGACGTCATTAGGACTGATATTTCATGTGGTGTGATCCACTTGAGCTTTGGATCTGGCACTTTTTTTTCAATCCATGCCCCAAAATGAGCTAGCAGAACAGATGGATGGCGTGGATAAGACACATACATCACGTTGTACCCCCACAAATTGTGCGCGCTTCCTGAACAAGTCGATTTCCAAAGAATGAAATTACGAAAATCGAGGGGAAATTACTTACTCATTTTCCGGTCTAGCAAACATGTGTAGAAGTAATTATTATGATTTTAAGTATTTACTTGTATTTCCCAAAAATCAAACACCCCCTTAACAATACGATAATGATTATGAAAACATTGCAGACAACTACAAAGGCATCAGCATAAGGCAAACTCTAGAGAAGACAATCACTAGGGAAGGTAAATGCTCATCACTAGAGAAGCTCATTGAGGGAGAATTGCATTTGGTTATTACTCATAAGTCTTTATGGACCAAAAAAAAAAGCAATAAGTTCAAGCCCGTAACTCAATGTTATGTAGGGTGTGTTTCACCAATGAAGTCTACCTTATTGCTTGTGAAAAAAAAAAAAATAGATTGTTTCTCCTCCCTCTTCTTCTTCCTCCCCCTCCTCCTCAGAGAATTGCCTTCGATTGTTACTCATAAGTCTTTGCAAACCAAAAGAAATAGGTCACGGGGCGGGGGGGGGGGGGGGGGGGGGGGGGGGGGGGGTGTGAGATTGGTTTTAGGCGATTGTTTTGTTCTTCTTCAATTGAAACATTGAGGTCCCGGGTTCAAGCCAGCTTGTGAAAAAATTAATAATAATAAAAAATAGATCGTTTCTCCTCCTCTTCTTCTTCTTCCTCCTCCTCCTCCTCCTCAGAGAATTACTTCGATTGTTACTCATAAGTCTTTGCAAACTAAAAGAAATAGCAATAGGTTTGAGCCCATAGGTCAATGTTAGGCAAGGTGTGTTTCAACATTGATGTCTACCTTACTAAAAAAAAAAAAATGTTTTTAGGTGATTTTTTTTCTTCTACTTCTATTTCAACATAGAGGTCTCGAGTTCAAGCTAGCGTATGAACAAAAATAGATTGTTTCTCCTCCTCAATGTTTCAACATTGAGGTCTCGAGTTCAATCCATCTTATTTAAAAATAAATAAAAAATAAAAAATAAAAAAATTGTATCTCCATGTTCTTCTTCTCTTCCTTCCTTCTCCTCCTCTTTCTTCTCCTTCTTCTTCTACCTCCTAACGAAGCCCTAGTTGCTCTACTACAATGGCAAATGAACTTACCTGCAATGCAGACAAAATCTCGAGAAGCCTCAACAAAGGGACCGGTTGGAATCCAACCTACACTGACAGCTAAGGAGGCATTGGCATAAGGCAGACTCTAGAGAAGACAATCATTAGGGAAGGCAGATGCTCATTACTAGAGAAGCTCGTTGAGGGAGAATTACATTCGGTTGTTACACATCTCCTCCTCCTCCCCCTCCATAGACTAGATTGATTAGGAATCAATCTAAGAGTTGGAAACCCATGGTTAAAGATTTCATAAGCATTCTAGAGTGTGCCATTATGATCTATAAAGAAGGGTTATTTGGAGGTAGAGGCACTACACTTCCTCGAGCTTTCTAAAGTTCATATTAAAGCACTTGTAACTAGACATTTGAACTTCAATAAGTTTTTTATCCCTCTCATTAGCATATTTATGTGTGTGATTTGGGGCATCAAATTCTCATTGATACGATAATGGGATTGCATCAATGCGGCAAGTACAATGACATTCCAACTATTTGTCTTCTGGGAATAGCAAATCCCCACATGGTTACCCACTTAATAACTGGCGAAAGTTTTTACCAATAGAGCATTTGCAATGGACCCTACTGTATGGACATTTATAACACATATGAGCCACATGGGAACGTCAGTGTTAAAATTCACTAAGTTCACTAATTAGATTGTCGGAATTTTCTATTGTGATTTGATTTTTGTTACTAAAACCATGTATCCTGTATCCTTAATAGGGATACAACTATGGTATACCAAAACGGTTATGTAGTGGCCATAATGGGTGTTACGTAATAGCAACGGTCATAGCCATTACTCGTTATGGGGCTATAACAGCTGTTACAAAAACAAAACAAAAAAAAAAAGTCGTAACGCCCCATATCATAACAGTAAAAGCAGTGGCCATCACAGCCACCGTTACTGTTATGCACCACCTTGGATACAAGGGCTCCATCATGCATACAAAGAGAGCTGAAGTGTGAATTGTACCACTACCATCCATCCTGTTTGGATGTAATAGCTCAAATGCACCAGATCCACTAATCCTATAGCTGGATTTTATTATAACTGTGGTATATCATGTATTGGAAATGCAACATGGAATAGCATGTCTTATGCATGTAATTGTGTGTGTGACCCATTGTAAACATAGATGCAGAGATGAATGGGCAGTGATTTGGATCATCTGAGTTAGTTACATAGTTAGTGTATGTGGATGCATGGATTGAAGAGCTACATGTACTTGTGAAGATATTCAAGCTGTACATGCATGTTCACCACTGCTTACTCCTAGTTTTACGGATGAATGTACGGTTCAATTCGACGTTAGGTCATTCCACGTGTCATTCGAAAGATGGCGATAGCAAAACCCTAATTTAGAAAAATAAGAAATACTTCCCTGATTGAACAATCATAACGCTTCAACAGGAAACTAAGCTGGTGTTCAACTGGAAAAGGGCTAAAAATAACCCAGACCTCCAATATAAGGTACAATGTATCATATTTCAAACTCAAAAGCAAGAGAGAAGAAAACATGATAATGGCAATGCATTGGCTGCTGCTAGGTTATCTCTTGAATAAGAAAAGAAGAACACGGGAGGAGGAAGTAGAAGTAGTAGTAGAAGAAAGGAAGAAGATACCTACCTGTTAGATAAAAAGAAAAGAGGAGGAAGCGAAGATCGGAAACCCAAGCTTTACCAAATCGCACCCCCGATCACTTCCAGTCCAGGGTTTTAAAGGACCGGAATCCTCCGCAACGGACACAGATTTCCTGCGCTAGGAACATAGGTGGGGCCCACCGTGATGTTTGTGAGAAATCCACCCGTCCATCCATTTGGGCGCGACTTGGGTGAGACCCGGAACCAGCGACGTGGGTGGGACCCTGAACATAGGGCCCACCTCTATGTATTAATTGTATATCCATACGGTTAATCTTCTTTTAAGGATTATTTTATATCATGAAACCAAAAATAAAGCAGAGAAAGAATTTTTGTAGACCACACCATTAGAAAAACTGGTTAATGGCCATTAAAAAACTTTTGTCGGCCACAAAAGTTTTCTATCGATCCGATATTTGATTTTTCCTTTCATCCCTGTCTACGTGACCTTATCAACAGATTGGATGGTCACTAAACATTACGGTGGACTCCAGGAAGCTTTTAATGGTAAGCGTTCAAATATTATATTATGGCGAATAAAAGTCTCCCTCATTTTATATTAAAAGTTTTTCTATTAAAAGCGTTCAAGCGTTCAAATGTTAGACTCAGCTATTTTATAGCATGAGGACATTAGCTTTGCCTTCGTGTCTTTGAGATCGTGGTTGGTTTTACTTGGCAGTAGTCGATTTTCGAGCCAACGGGGCACTTCCCAGGGCTGAAAATGACTAATTACTGGGCTTGTTTATCCCTTAATCAGGATTTCCAGGGATCTTGAGATCATGTAACCTCATCGCAATGCATCATTATGATGTATCATATTATGGCGAAATAAAAGTCTCCCTCTCGGGGTCGGTCGAATTCTGCTTGAATCTTCTCGATTTCGACTGTTTTTGGATCTTTCAGAGGGATTTTCAGAGTTTTATAATTGACTAAGTGTTGGTCATTTTGATCGAACTGCTGGTTTGGCCCACTTAACATTGACCGTTGGAAGATCTGACCGGAGGATGGGTAGACATCACTGTTATGTGTTCAGGAGAGTCGGTTTGATCGGAAGGTGGGCCAAATCGAAGGCGGACCACACCACAGAAAGTCCCACCTCCCAACCAGCGTCCAGGTGCATGGGAGAGGTGGTGGGCGCTTGGGAGAGGTGGTGGGCGCATGTTGAAGCTAGTGGGCGCATGTGCCACCTCTCGGGCGCATGTCCCCCAACACTTATGAAGAGAGAGAGAGAGAGGGTCTCAGGCGCATGTGCTTTTGCACATGCACCCAAACTCAAGTTAATGGGCGCATGTGGGATGACACTTCGCCAATTTTGTGGATTTTCATGCTACAGAGAGTGAGCGCATGACCCCTCTACACACAATCACTTTTAAGTTTTATCCCTTCGACGGATGAAATCCCTTTCCGGCGAAGGCATCCGGCAAGGAAAACCCTTTTCGACGAGGGATTCCGGCGAGGATTTTACCTCTGCGGAGTGCTCTGTGTTGAGCTCGTAATTGTGTATATTCTAACCCCATTTCATCACTAACTATACGTAGTTTTCATGTTTAAAGACTATTCTAATGCATGTTTCGTGATTGTAGGAACAAGAAGGGGACTTCACCAATTCAATGCTGAAAAGGTCACTCTGTACATATTGAGGATCAAAAGACCAAGTGCCAAAGGGAGAAAGAAAGAAGCAAGGGAGAAAGTGAAAGGAAAAAGGAAGAAGTACAGAAAATTGCACTAAAGACCGGTCGTCCGATCGATCTGCTATAGCCCATGACCGGTCGTCCGACCGGTCTGAGCACTCAACATGAAGACCCCTGCTGCCAAACCCTGCTAGACCAAAATCGATGAAATACAATTGGCCGTCCACCACTCAAACCGGTTGTCAGATTGGTCGTTGAATTAAAAATGTGGATTAAATTTTTTGAAAACTCTCTGGACTGTTTTTGGCCTTTTACGACTGGTCGTCAGATCGGTCGACCATGGGCTTAGACCGGTCCTCTATGTAACAGAACATGTTCTACAAGCTCCAAAATTAGCTGCTCACTGCTCAACTTTTGCACGTTTTCTCGAAGATTCTACACAATTGGAGCCCGAAATCTATAAAAGGACTCTACCTTATTTCTAAGGTATCCTAGAAGAGATCTACTATGGTGGGAGGCGGAGAAAGATGGATTCAGAGTTTCACAACTCTCTCTAGTTTGTTTCTTTTTGTTTTCATGTTTTTAGTTGATTTCATGTTTCCTTGGATCATGATCGGCTAAACCTCTTAGCTAGGGCTAAGAGGTGAAGCTTGTAGTGAATTTAAGATGTTTTAATTCATTTAAAATGGTTTCAAGTTAGATTTTTATTGAAGAACAATGGTTTTTGAAGTTTGAATGAAGTTCTAAGTACTCTTTCTTAATCTTATGATGGCTCATGGATATTTGGAAGAATTACTTTAGTTCTTAATTAATTTTATTGGGTCTAGACCTGTACGCTCAGAGGAATTGGATTCAAGATGCTCTAGACTTGGATTCTCATGGGGGAACTTCATACCAAATTTCCACTTTTCTGGAATTTCTGAATTATGGGTGATTGTTTATGTGATTTGAATGAAGTTCAAATCATGGTATGTTATGCTTTGTGACAGAGTTTAATGATTATCATGGTTGTGATCTTAACCTATTGGAACTAGGATTGACCTATGCAATTGAGTGTGCTCAAGTCCTAACTTGAATTGAGGGAGTCATGTACATGAATCACACACATGACAGATTGTTTGCTATAATTGAAATTGCGTCGGGTAGTCTAACACGACACCCTACGCATACACGTGCAGAAGCTTAAGGAGCAACTAGAATTATGGCTAAGTCCTAGAGGGGGGTGGAGGTGATTAGGACCTTTGGAAAATCTTTTCGCCTACTTAACAGTTTTAGTAAATTAAACTAAGTAAGCGATTAACACTTCGGCTTCCAAGCCTAAGTGGGTCCAATTAAAAGACTAGCAAATGATAAATGCAATAAACAGCCTAATCTAAGCAACACATGTAGACTATAGAAGATGGATCAACAAAGGCTCAAGTCTACATGAGGAGTGAAAGTACATCTTGTGTGTGTGGAGGTGCCTATCAGGTGTCTAGCATACATTCCTAACTAAGCATTCATAATTAACCAATTAAACACAATGCATAAAGAGAAATGTGCTCAAGTACAATCATAAACACAATCATGTATAGTGGTTCAACTACTCGTCTACTCCACTCTCAGTTCAAGTACTCAACCCCTTTGAGCACACCGGCATTCACTGGGGAGTTTAAATCTAGTTCCTCTCAACTAAGGTGTTTTAACTCGGATCCACCCAACTGGGGAGTTTATAGGTTCCTCCCAACTTACACGTTCACGCCCGTGTTGGTGGCTCCCCTTGGAGACTTTGTTTAGGCCCGATAAATGTGCCAAGAAATGGCTAACGTCCGTAAATTTAGGCCCGACAGACGAGCCAAGGAGTGCCAAACAGCCTCTAGTCTTTAGGCCGACAAACAGGCCAAGGAACGGCTAATGTCTCTAGACTTTAGGTCGACACACAAGCCAAGGATCGACAAACGACCCTAGTTTGAGTTTGTCAAACAAACTTTACACTCAACTCCGACAGAAAATTGAGTGGATGGACTCCTAACAAAGACAACCTTGTTGGATTGAGCCCCTTTGTAGCGTCGCTTTGGGTTGCTTCTTCTTGCTCTCCCGTACTTGAATCAGCTCCCCTTGTGCTCCCCCAATCTTTGATGCCACTGTTTTTGCCAAGGCTTCAGCTCCAAGATCAGCTACCTTATATGTGATGCTCCATTGGAGACGCTTAAGTTGCTAGGGAATGGTGAATCCTCTACAAATGGTAGGAAATAGGTTTCTTAGAGGAATAGACCTATTTGGACTCCTAGGTGGTATTTAGACAAGGGATTTAACTATAATCAAGGTGTCTAAAACCCTAGGAATCAAGAGGAAACAAGTCCATTCTCAATATGCTATTGAATGGCCTAAGCTTGTGATAAAAACACAAGGAGAATGTCTTGCTATGGGTTTGGAATAGAGCCTCTAATGGTCTTTAGCAATGGTGGCTTCTATCTCATCAAAATCTCCTCTCTTAACCCTAAAATCAAATCCCCCTCTTTTATAAAGTTTCTCCCAACGGTTAAATAACAGGCAAATTCGCACAGGGTCGGGCGCTCGGTCGACTTGGGTAGGGCGCCCGAAATTCGGTCTAATTTAAAAGGTTAAACTCTGGACATATAATGAGTTGGTCGGGCGCCCGGTCAAGGTGTGGTCGGGCGCCCGATGACCATATTTTTCACTGGTTAGGCACCCGGTGGTCACTTTGGTCGGGCATCCGATATTCAGTCCAGAATGGGTCTTGTGCTGCTGAACATTTTTTGCACTGGTCGGGCGCCCGATGACCATCTGGATATATGACCAACTCTCTGGACGGATTCCTCCGTAGGTCGGGCACCCGATGGATACTGGGTCAGGCGCCCGGCCAGGCATGATTTTTTGTTGTTTTGTAACAGATCATGCAATCTCTTGGCCATTCTTTTGATGATGGTTTAGGACACCTAAGTCCAATCTAAGATGACTAATGGTATGCCTATTGGTCATGGTCATCTAGAGGTTTATGGTTTTGGATGGTACAAGGTTGAGGCTCACCAAGGTATCACTTTTACCTGTTTCTTCTTTCTTGATGTAGCCGGTCCGTCTTGAGTCTTCGGTCTTCGTCTTCATTAAGCTCAACCGACTCTAGACTCATTGACCTAAGTAATTGACAAACAAGGTGCACTAGTATGCCACAGAAAAGTGCACTAACAATCTCCCCCTTTGTCAATTACTTACAAAAACCTAACCTACTAAAACAAAATACATTACATGTCAAAATTTAAATAAATTTTACAACTAAAAACACTAAGACATGTAACTAAGCAAGCTCCTCTTGAATGCTCCCACATAACCTCTCAATCCCTGCATCACAAAACGTAACAAACTAGTTTTAGTGGGACTTGAACTTTCTCCCCCTTTTTGTCAACAATTGACAAACTATTCTCTCCCATTAATGATATATCAATTAAGGTTAAGGTAAGAGTAGATAGTATGTCAAAGTTAAATCAATAAGCACATGCTAACAAGAAGAGTATAGGGTGCATGAACATATAAAACATGGAGCATGCATGGAACATGGTTAACAAGAAAATGCACTATACTAAGCATAGTTAATCATGCAAAATTGGTCATCTATGATATACATTAAGCATTGAAAGCTCAAGGGCTTATAGCCCAAACAACCAACCTCCCCAAATGGTATATTATGACCAATAAAAAGCAAAGATTAACATATAATTAAGCATGAAATTTAGCAAAATTAGCTAATCTAAGCATGGTGATAATCTAGCAAGCAAATATATCAATTAAAAGCAAGGCTAAATTATCAGAATTTGGGCTAATGAGGCTTGACTCCTTTGATTTACCCATACACAAAGAATTGAGGCTGAAATCCTCAGATTTTCCTATTTAAGCATTTCTAGCTACCCTTACTAACTATGTTTAGTTTGATTAGCCTAAGGATAACTTATTTCTACAACACCCTCATAAATGTAGCATGAGGTGAGGGGTTGGGAACTCCTTCTTCTCCTAGAAGGGAAAGCGGTTGGGATCCTCTCTTAGATTAGGGGGAAGAGAGGTAGTGGTGGAGGCCATGAGATCTCTCACTATATCTTGGCTCTCATCACTATTGGAGTCGCTAGATTCAGAATTTGACTCCTCTGTATCATCCCACGTGGCTACCATGGCCTTTTTACCTTTTCGTTTAGGCGTTTCCAGACAATCCGGGGCAATATGGCCACATTGACCGTAACAGTAACATCGGACGGATGAAGTTTTGGATGATTTCCCTTTATGTTTATCACCTTTCTTGTCTTCCTTGTGACATATACTCCCTCTATCAAATTTGAGGAATCTCTTGAATCTTTTGTTAAGATCATCATTCTCATCATCGCTATCTTCAGACGACTCACCTCTTAATTTTCTTTTGCCTATGTGAGTGTCTATGTGAAGATTTCAAAGTGACGTCTTTCTTCTTAGAGGGGGACCTAAAGTGTAGTTCATGAGTTTGTAGGGAACATATAAGTTCTTCTACTTTCATGTTATTTATGTCTCTACACTCCTCTAAGGCAATTACCTTGGTACCGAATCTTGTCGGGAGGGATCTAAGTATTTTTCTACATAACCTTCCTTCCGGAACCCTTTCCCCCAAGGCAAACATGGAGTTGCAAATATCAGAAAGTTTAGTATAAAACTCTATGAAGGTTTCAGTCTCTTCTATCCTAATGTTTTCAAATTTGGTGGTTAAGAGCTGAAGCTTTAAGCGTCTTACTGTGCTAGTTCCCTCGTGGGTTACTTCAAATATATCCCACGCTTCTTTTGCAGTTACGCACGTGAGAATGCGCTGAAATTCTTTCAGGGAAACACTACAGCAAATCGCATTGAGAGCTTTGGCATTTGCCACATATTAAGCTCTCTCATTGTCATTCCATTTCTCATCATCTTTGGGAATGACAATGATCTTACCATCAACCTCCACTTGTTCAGTGGGTAAAGAATATCCATTTAATGTTGCTGCCCATACGGATCGGCCGATGGATTGGAGAAAAATCCTCATTCTAGCCTTCCAATATCCGTAGTTGGATCCGTCAAAGTATGGTGGACGGTTGACAGTATTCCCATCTCAGTTAGACATGATGTTAGTGCTCCGGTATCGGATCTCACTCTAGACGGTTAAGTCCTTGAAGAGCAACCCTCTCTGATACCAAATGAAATTGCGTCGGGTAGTCTAACATGACACCCTACGCATACACGTGCGGAAGCTTAAGGAGCAACTAGAACTATGGCTAAGTCCTAGCGGGGGGGGGGGGGGGGGGGGGGGGGGGGGGGTGATTAGGACCTTTTGAAAATATTTTCGCCTACTTAACAGTTTTAGCAAATTAAACTAAGTAAGCGATTAACACTTCTGCTTCTAAGCCTAAGTGGGTCTAATCAAAAGACTAGCAAATGATAAATGCAATCAATAGCCTAGTTTAAGCAACACATGTAGACTATAGAAGATGGATAAACAAAGGCTCAACTCTACATGAGGAGTGAAAGTACATCTTGTGTATGTGGAGGTGTCTATCAGGTGTCTAGCATACATTCCTAACTAAGCATTCACAATTATCTAATTAAACACAATGCATAAAGAGAAATGTGCTCAAGTACAATCACAAACACAAGCATGTATAGTGGTTCGACTACTTGTCTACTCCACTCCCGGTTCAAGTACTCAACCCTTTGAGCACACCGTCATTCACTGGGGAGTTTAAATCTGGCTCCCCCAACCAAGTGTTTTAACTCGGATCCACCAAACCGGGGAGTTTACAGGTTCCTCCCAACCTACACGTTCACACCCGTGTTGGTGGTTCCACTTGGAGACTTTGTTTAGGCCCGACAATCATGCCAAGGAACGGCTAACGCCCTTAAATTTAGGCCCGACAGATGAGCCAAGGAGTGCTGAACAACCCCTAGTCTTTAGGCCGACAAACAGGCCAAGTAACAGCTAACGTCCCTAGACTTTAGGCCGACAAACAGGCCAATGATAGGTAAACGACCTTAGCTTAAGTTTGTCAAACAAACTCTACACTCAACTCCCACAGAGAATTCAGTGGATGGACTCCTAACAAAGACAACCTTACTTGTCGGATTGAGCCCCTTTATAGCGCCGCTTTGGGTTGCTTCTTCTTGCTCTCTCGTGCTTGAATCAGCTCCCCTTGTGCTCTCCCAATCTTTAATGCCATTGCTTTACCAAGGCTTCAGCTCTAAGATCAGGTACCTTGCACGTGATGCTCCATTAGAGACACCCAAGGTGCTAGGGAATGGTGAATCCTCTACAAATGGTAGAAAATAGGTTTCTTAGAGGAATACACCTATTTGGACTCCTAGGTAGTGTTTAGACAAGGGATTTAACTATAATCAAGGTGTCTAAAACCCTAGGAATCAAGAGGGAACAATCCATTCTCAATATGCCATTGAATGGCCTAAGCTTGTGATGAAAACAGAAGGAGAATGTCTTGCTATGGGTTTGGAATAGAGCTTCTAATGATCTTTAGCAATGGTGGCTTTTATCTCCTCAAAATCCCCTCTCTTAACCCTAAAATCGAATCTCCCGCTTTTATAAAGTTTCTCCCAATGGCCAAATAACGGGCAGATTCGCGCAGGGTCGGGCGCCCAGAATCCGGTCCAATTTAAAAGGTTAAACTCTAGACATATAAAGAGTTGGTCGGGCGCCTGGTCAAGGTGTGGTTGGGCGCCCGATGACCATATTTTTCACTAGTCGGGTGTCCGGTGGTCACTTTGGTGGGGTGTCCGATATTTAGTCCAGAATGGGTCTTGTGCTGCTGAACATTTTTTGCACTAGTCTGGCGCCCGGTGAACACTGGGTCGGGCGCCCGATGACCATCTGGATATTTGGCTAATTCTCTGGACGGATTCCTCTGTAGGTCGGGCGCCCGGCCAGGCATGATTTTTTGCTATTTTGCAGCAGATCATGCAACCTCTTGGCCATTCTTTTGATGATCTCTTGGGACACCTAATGCCAATCTACGATGACTAATGATATGCCTATTAGTCATGGTCATCTAGAGGTTTATGGTTTTGGATAGGTACAAGGTTGAGGCTTACCAAGGCATCACTTTTACTTATTTCTTCTTTCTTAATGCAGCGGGTCCGTCTTGAGTCTTCGGTCTTCATCTTCATTAAGCTCAACCGACTCTAGACTCACTGACCTAAGTAATTGACAAACAAGGTGCACTAGTATGCCACAGAAAAGTGCACTAACAATAACCGTTCTATCATCCAGCTAGATAGAATTTAATTTCGATTCTAGTTGTGTAATTGGGAAACCACAACGAATTAAGCATCAAGGATTGTTACAAATGGATCCTTGAACCCCTAGTGTTTCTTTTATATTGATTACATTCACTTTTAGTTTAAGATTTCTCCCTATATTCGATTCTAAAAATCTGTTTAGTTAGATCTTAATTAAAGACCATTGGAAGTATTTTTGTGAATTCCTATGTAAGTCTTTGTGGATTGACCTCGGTCTTACCGAGATTATTACTACATCGCAACCCTACACTTGGGGAAGCGAACAAGTTTTTGGTGCCGTTGCTGGGGACTTTAACCGTTTTTCACAGAATTTTTGAAAATAGTTTCTATTTGAGATTTTTAAGAGTCTTTTACTAACTTAGTTTGTTTGCTTTGTTTTGTTTTTACAGAAATTTTAGGAGTCAAAGTAGTCACTTCAAATCAAGTTTTTCTAACCCTTGTTCCTTTTGAGTTTTGCATGCCACATTAGGTTTTTGATTCTAATAACCGATTTATTAGTGAAGGAGGGATTGTTGAAGGAATTGATAGGGAGCCACGTGCTAAGAAACGTTTAAAATTTCAAAATTTTTCTGAAAGTATGGCTGGAAATCAACCCAACCCTATGGCCAATCAAAATTTGAACTAAAACCAAATCGAAATAAGAGAGAATGAAGTTGAGAATGTTCCCCGACCTAGAACTCTATGTGATTACTTGCAACCTGCAAGAGCGAGCATTCCTTCATGTATAATTTTTTCACATAATGCAGGGAATATAGATCTTAAATCGGTAGTAATCCAACTCCTCCCCAAATTTCATGGATTAGACAGTGAAAGTGCCTATCAACATCTTAAGGAATTTGATGAGATGATAGCCACGATGCACTTTGCAAACGTAATTGATGATGTAGTGAGACTTAAATTATTTCCTTTTTCCCTTAACGAGAAAGCTAAGGCTTGGCTTCATGCATTAAGGCCAAGATCAATTGGTACTTGGACTGAGATGACTAGGGAGTTCATTAAAAAGTTCTTCCCTACTCACAAAACAATCATGCTAAGGCGCTTAATCATGAATTTTGCTTAAAAAGAGGATGAGACCTTCTTCCAATGTTGGGAGAGGTTCAAAGATTTGTTGAATACATGCCCACATCATGGCTATGAAAGTTGGCAGGTAATAAGCTTTTTCTATGAAGGACTAACTTCGCCCATATGCCAATTTGTAGAGATGATGTGTAATGGAGAATTCATGAATAAGGAGGCCGAGGAAGCATGAATTACTATGATGTCTTGCCGAGAATGCATAGTCTTGGGATACTCCAAACGAACAAATCCCAAGACAAGCCAACAAAAGGAAAAATGAGGAATTTATGTCCTCTCAGAAGAAAATAACATAAGTGCACGTGTGGCTAGCCTTACAAGAAAAGTTGAGGCCATGGAATTGAAGAAAGGTGAGACGATTAACTCAAAAGACGTTGAAATTGTTTGTGGAATTTGTGCCGAAAATTAACATGCAACATAGGATTGTCCCACAATTCCTGCATTTTAAGAAATTTTACAAGAACAATCAAATGCCATAAACAATTATCAACGACCATTTAGTGCTCCAAACTCAAACACGTATAACTCTAGTTGGAAGAACCATCCCAACTTCAGTTGGAGGAATAGACCAACTGCGAATGCAAATAACACTCCTCAAGCTCAACCTTTACTAGGTCCATCCCTAGTAATCACACCAAAAGTTATGTTAGAGGAGATGTTGGGTGCACTCGTGTCGGTTCAAGTAGAATATAACAAGACAAATTCTCTGAAATGATGGGTTCATTCAAGAACAACTGAAATTCAACCAAAATTCATCTCGAGCCATCAGTGACTTAAAAACCTCAATGGCTAGAGTTGAATCTCATCTAAGTGTTAGGGAGAAAGGCTCACTTCTTGCCCAACCTCTCCCTAACCCAAAAACTCAATTTGAGATACAAGACCAAAGCTCGTCCTCCCAACATACGGAGCATGTTCAAGCTATCACCACCTTAAGGAGTGGTAAAACAATTGATAAATCTAATCCGGTGAAGGCCCCAAAGCCTAATGATCCAAAAATTTTCAAAAATGATGATAGCCCGAACAACACTCCACATGAGAAAGAACCGGAAAGGCAATTCAAGCCGGTTGCCCCGTTTCCCTAAAGGTTAATTTCACCCAAACCTTTAGATAAAAATTTGGAAATCTTAGAGATTTTTAAGCAAGTGAAAATCGACATTCTGTTGTTGGATGCTATAAAACATATACCATCTTATGCCAAATTTCTGAAGGAATTATGTACAGTCAAAAGGAAACACAATGTTCACAATAAAGTACTTTTGACTGAGAATCTAAGCGCCATTATTAAACAAGAGGTGCCCCAAAAATATAAGGATCCGGGTAGTCCTACAATCTCATGCATCATAGGTGACTATCGGATCAAACAAGCCTTACTTGATTTAGGGGTAAGTGTTAACCTCATCCCATACGCGGTCTATGAACAATTTGTGTTAAGTGAATTAAAACCTACCAAAACCACACTCCAACTTGCTGATAGATCTATTCGTATACCAAGGGGGGTGATTGAGGATGTCTTGGTCCAAGTCGATAAATTCTACTATCCAGTGGATTTGATTGTCTTTGATACACATCCCGTGATAGGTACCGGTGCTCAAATTCTCGTCATACTTGGCCGTCCTTTTCTAGCTACTTCAAATGTGATTATCAATTGTAGACATGGGCTTGTACAAATGTCCTTTGGAAATATGATACTCGAGCTGAATATTTTTGATCTATGCAAACAACCACGGGAAGTTGATGATAAGGTCTACGAAATAAATCTAATTGCATCGTTCGTGGAAGATACATCCCTCTTGACATTCTATTCCGATCCTTTGGAGGCATGTTTGGCCCACTCTCATGAGATTCATGATGACATGATATGAGAGATGGACGCCATTTTGGATACTATGCCGGTACTTGATTATAAAAGATGGAAGGCACCATTTGAGCCTTTGCCCTTAAGTGAGAACAAGCCTCTTCCATCCAATATCAAAGCACCGAAGTTCGACCTAAAACCATTACCCATTGATTTGAAATATGTATATTTAGGTCGAGATAAGACAAATCCGGTGGTGATTTCTTCTCACTTGGATAAGGAACAAGAGAGTAGGCTGATAGCCACTCTAATAGAGCATAAGAGTGCCATTGATGGTCAATTACGGATCTCAAAGGCATAGACCCCCTGATTTGTACTCATCGTATACACTTTGAAGAAAATGTGAAGACATCTAGGTAGCCACAAACACGCATCAATCCAAACATGAAGGAGGTGGTTAAGGCCGAGGTGTTGAAACTATTGGATGTGGGTATTATCTACCCAATATCCGATAGCCAATAGGTGAGTCCAACTTAAGTGGTACTCAAGAAATTCAGAATAACCATCGTAGCCAATGCCAACAATGAACTTGTGCCAACCAAAGTCACTACCGGTTGGAGAATGTGCATTGACTATAGGAAGCTAAACACAATCATGAGGAAAGACCATTTCCCCTTACCATTTGTTGATCAAATTTTAGAAAGGTCGGCGGGTCATTCCCATTTTTGCTTCCTTGATGGATATTCAGGATATAACCAAATAGAAATTTCCCTAGAGGACTAAGAGAAGACAACATTGACATGTCCATTCAGCACTTTTGCCTGTCGAAGGATGCCGTTTGGACTATGCAATGCCCCTGCCACTTTTTAGTGTTGTATGTTGAGTATTTTTTTGATATGGTGGGGATGATTCTCCAAGTCTTCATGGACGATTTCTTAGTATTTGGTTGTAACTTTGATGAGTGTCTTATGCACTTAAAACTGCTTTAAAAAGATGTGAAGAAAAGAACCTCATGTTGAATTGGGAGAAATGTCATTTCATGGTTAAAAAGGGAATAATCCTTGGTCACATCATCTCACAAAAAGGAATCGAGGTGGACAAGGCTAAGATTGATCTTATCTCTATCCTTCCACCACCCAAAAGCGTACGAGATGTGCGGTCCTTTTTAGGACACGCCGGATTCTATAGACGGTTCATAAATGACTTTAGTTCACTCTCTCGTCCTTTATGTAACCTCCTTTAAAAGGAAAACTCATTCGAGTGGAATACAGATTGTCAAAATGACTTTGACAAACTTAAAGGTATGTTTGACATGTGCTCCCATAATGCAACCACCTGATTGGAGCCTTTCTTTTGAAATTATGTGTGATGCAAGTGACTACGCTATTGGGGCAGTGTTAGGCCATAGAAAAGAGAAGAAGCCATATAATTTATTATGCAAGTAGAACTCTAAATTCGGCTCAAGCAAATTATTCCACTACGGAAAATGAACTCTTAGCTGTAGTATTTGCTTTAGAAAAATTTAGGTCCTACTTGATTGGATCCAAGATTTTCATATTCACTGACCATGCCACGCTTAAGTACCTTCTTACTAAGAAGGATGCTAAGCCACGTTTGTTAAGATGGATCCTCCAACCCCAGGAATTCAACATAGAAATACGTGATAAGAAAGGAGTAGAAAATGTAGTGGCTGACAACTCTCTAGACTTGTTCTCACCGATTCCCCTGAGACGACCGCGATCAATGACATGTTCCCTGATGAACAACTTTTTTAAGTCTCCCAATTGCCATGGTATGCGAACATTGCTAACTATTTTACTACAGGAACAATTCCAACACACTGGAACAAGTAAGATAAGGATAAGTTTTTCAGCATGGTGAGAAAATTCTTGTGGGACGACTTGTACTTATTCAAGTATTGTCCCCATCAAATCATAAGGAGATGTGTGCAGGATGATGAGCAACATAGTATCATCTCCTTTTGTCTTTCATAGGCTTGTGGTGGCTGCTTTTCGGTTAAGAAGACTACAGTAAAAATTCTACAATGTGGGTTTTATTGGCCCACCATGTTCAAGGATACTTATGAGTTTTGCAAAATGTGCAAGCCTTGTCAGAAATTGGGAGGAATATCCCATAGAAATATTGTGCCACTCAATCCCATCTTACCAATCGAAATTTTTGATTGTTGGGGCATTGATTTCATGGGCCCGTTCCCATCTTCTTTTAGAAATTTATATATTTTGCTTGCCGTCGATTATGTTTCAAAATGGGTTGAGGCGATTCCATGCCGGAATAATGACCATAAAACGGTCATTAGATTCTTAAAAGGAAACATCCTTTCCTGGTTTGGAACTCCTCGAGTCATTATAAGTGATGGAGGGTCTCACTTTTGTAACCGCCCATTTAAAGCGTTAATGAGGAAATGTGGCGTCAATCACAAAGTGAGCACCCCTTATCACCCACAAACAAGTGAACAAACTGAGATATCCAACAGGAAAATCAAACATATCTTAGAGAAAACAGTAAACCCATATCGCAAGGATTGGTCACTTCGACTTACAGATGCGCTCTAGGCTTACCGTACAGCTTTCAAGACCCCCATTGGAATGTCTCCCTATAGACTTGTCTATGGGAAAGCTTATCACTTACCTGTGGAATTGGAACATAGGGCATATTGGGCAATAAAGAAAATGAATTTCGATTATGACAAAGCAAGCTCTTTGCGCAAACTTCAATTGAATGAACTTGCGGAATTCCAGAACGAGGCATATGAAAATGCGAGAATTTACAAGGACAAGACAAATGTGTTCCATGATAAGAACATCCTTCGTAAGACCTTCATGATTAATCAAAAGGTCCTTATGTATAATTCTCGGTTACATTTATTTTCGGACAAATTGAGGTCTCGATGGACCAGTCCCTTCATTGTGAAAACTGTTTATCCATATGGGATTGTCGAGTTGTTGAATCCAAGGAACTGCAACATCTTTATAGCGAATGGTCAGCGTTTAAAGTCATTCTTTGAGAACTTTTCCTTAGACGGTATGTCCATACCTCTGATTGATCCTGTGTATCAGGATATTTAATCTCCTAGTCTGATGGAGGTATAGCGTAGTTTAGGACTAGAATTTTATTGCTTTTTGCGTTATTTATTTTTCATAAGTTGTTAGAAGGAGGTAGAATTCCGACTCTTGCTCTCTCAGGTACTCTCAGTCCTCACTCCTCTTATTTTTATCATTACTATCATATTTTGCTCATTGCATATAATTTACATTGAGGACAATGCAAGATTTGGTTGGGGGGGTGAGACTTCTACATGAAGCTAGTGTTTTGTAACAGTTCGAGCAATGGTATGTAAATTTTTTTTGAATTTTTATGAAAATTCAAAACTCTTTTGAAAAACTTCGTTTCTATCATTCGGGTTGATATAAGTATAAGAAAAAGAGATACAAAGTGAGTGATGTTGAGCATCTTGATATATCTCTAAGATAATGATTTTCTATGTGAATTCCCTTATTTATATGATTGATAGAAAATTGAAACACTTTTACACCTAGTTCATGTCACACGATTCTCATGATTTGAAGGGATCATGTAGACTTGTGGATTGGCTAGGCTTAGATTTGAGGTGTTGAGAAACTAAGCCGGCGTACTTTGTCCATCTTGTCCATGGGAAAAGAACTAAAGATATATATTTCTAAAAATTCTATTTAATGTGTATGAAAAGGAAAGGAATGATGAAAATATGGGAATGATTGAACATATGGTGGAAAATTCTAAAAAAGGCTACCTATTACCAACCGGGGATGGTCTACCCGTAACCAAAGTCGGGAATGGGAAGTAGTGTGAAAGCCGACGGAAGGACGGTAAGGCAAATTCTTGTCGTAGGCTTGTTGTTGATTTGTACGCCTTCAGATCCCTAATCTAGCTAATTTATGAAGAAGCTAATCCTTAAAATTCATGAGATGAACATTCACTATGCACACTAGGTTAAATTTGTTTGGATTCTTCTATTTATCAATCAATCAGTGGGAATTCTATATGAAAACTTATTATGCTTTAAGAAGGTTAAGGTCTTAACTTCTATCACTAAGTTTTCCCAATTTTTTTTTTGCACTTGCACGTCTTGGAGTGTATAAAAGCATAGTTTCTGAAGGAGAGTTGGGTTTTGGAGAATGAAACTTTTTTCACACATGTTTTGCTCGGGACTAGTAAAATGCTGGTTGGGGGGTGTGTTGAGCTCTTAATTGTGTACATTCTAACCCCATTTCATCATTAACTATGCATAGTTTTCATGTTTAAAGACTATTCTAATGCATATTTTGTGATTGTAGGAATGCGAAGGGGACTTGACCAATTCAATGCTTAAAAGGTCACTCTGTACATATTGAGGATCAAAAGACCAAGTGCCAAAGGGAGAAAGAAAGAAGCAAGGGAGAAAGAGAAAGGAAAAAGGAAGAAGTGCAGAAAATTACACTAAAGACCGGTCGTTCGACTGGTTTGCTATAGCCCACGACCGGTCGTCCAACTGGTTTGAGCATTCAACATGAAGAACCCTGCTGCCAAACCTTGCTAGACCAAAATCGATGAAATATGACAGATCGTCCGATCGATCGTCCACCACTCAGACCGGTCGTTGAATTAAAAATGTAGATTGAATTTTTTGAAAATTCTCTGGATGTTTTTAGCCTTTTATGACTGGTCATCAGACCGGTCGTCTGCATAACAGAGCTTGTTCTACAAGCTCTGAAATTGGCTACGCATTGCGCAACTTTTATGCATTTTCTCAAAGATTTTACGCAACTAGAGCCCAAAATCTACAAAAGGACTCCTCTACCTTGTTTCTATGGTATCCTAGAAGAGATCTACTACGGTGGGAGGCGGAGAAAGATGGATTTGGAGTTTCACAACTCTCTCTAGTTTGTTTCTTTTAGTTTTCATGTTTTTAGTTGATTTTATGTTTCCTTGGATCATGATCGGCTAAACCTCTTAGCTAAAGCTAAGAGGTAAAGCTTGTAGTGAATCTAAGATGTTTTAATTCCTTTATATTGGTTTCAAGTTGGATTTTTATTGAAGAACAATAGTTTTTGAAGTTTGAATGAAGTTCTAAGTACTCTTTCTTAATCTTATGATGGCTCATGGATGTTTGTAAGAATTACTTTAGTTCTTAATTATTTTGAATGGGTCTAGACCTGTACGCTCCGAGGAATCGGATTCAAGACGCTCTAGACTTGGATTCTCATGTGGGAACTTCATACCAAAGTTCCACTTTTCTGGAATTTTTGAATTATGGGTGATTGTTTATGTGATTTGAATGAAGTTCAAATCATGGTATGTTATGCTTTGTGACAGAGTTTAATGATTATCATGATTGTGATCTTAACCTATTGGAACTAGGATTGACCTATGCAATTGAGTGTGCTCAAGTCTTAACTTGAATTGAGGAAGTCATGTATATGAATCACACATATGACAGATTGTTTGTTATAACCGCTCTATCATCCAGTTAGATAGAATTTAATTTTGATTATAGTTGTGTAATTGGGAAACCACAGTGAATTAAGCATCATGGATTGCTACAAGTGGATCCTTGAACCCCTAGTGTTTCTTTTATATTGATTACATTCACTTTTAGTTTAAGATTTCTCTACGTTTGACTTTAAAAATCGATTTAGTTAGATCTTAATTAGAGACCATTGGAAGCATTTTGTGAATTCCTATATAAGTCCTTGTGGATTGACCTCGATCTTACCAAGATTATTACTACATCAAAACCCTACGCTTGGGGAAGTGAACACTCTGGTAGTGATGAAGGTGATGTCCCCCTTTCTCAGCGAGTGGAGGTGCTATTTATAGCAAATTTATCGGGTCTTGAGTCCAAGTAGGAAGCTTCCAGGCTCATGCGTTTATAAAAGGGGGGCATGCACATGTGGAGAGGTGTGTAGACGTATGTGACCTTGTGGCATGGGGTGTAGGTGCATGTGCCTTTCGGTGTGGGCACATGTGGCCTCACTTAAATTTTTTATTTTTGTAAATTACATAATTCGAAAAATGGGAAGATGGGTCTTACATGTGCATGTTGCATGGGTGTGGGCGCATGTCCCCTCACGACATGCGCATGTCTCCTATGTGGTGTGTACATGCATCCCCAACACTTAGAATATTTTCTGAATTTCAGGTTTCGACTGTCCAGAGGATAGGTACCTTTTCGGAGACTGAAGTCACCAATGCCTAAGCACTTTAAGCCTCTCATCGGGTTATGAAATGAACGAGGTGGGGTACAGATGATCAACTGTTGTGAATTTTGGTGGTTCCTTCCCAATTTGGACCCTCCCAATCGGCTCCAAACAGGGGCAAAATGCACTTAAGTGCACGCGGGTAAAAGTATAGATCGTACGGCATTCAAATTCGGGAGTTAAGGGTTTTTTGACATTTCAGATCATTTGGCATCAATACGCATGTCCATTTCCCTTTAAAAATAGCCTTTGCAAGCTTTCGGTCCCTTACAGTCGGATCCAATTAAGGCAAAATGCATTTGGAGCACGCAGGTAATGATACGCATCACTCGATTTTGAAACTTGCAGGTTAAGGGTTTTTGGGTATTTCAGATCATTTGGTGGCAATTTGTATGTCCGATTTCGCTCCAAAATGACATTTGTAGGTTCTGGTCACGACCGCGCATGTTAAGGTTACGCGGGCATTTTTCGAGTATTCTCGATCTCGAAATTGGTTCGAATCGTCGTAGATGGACCGCTGGATGTATTTTATAGTGGGTGCGAGTTTGAGCCCCAACAAGCGCCCCTCCAGTGTGCTGCGCTGAATGCTTACGTCACGCCAGTGTGGTGTATCGGTCCCAGGCTCAAGTATAAATACGGGGACTCACTGAGTCATTTGGACATTTTCGGGTCAAAATTAAAAAATTTCTAGAGGTGAGAGAGCTCTTCATGGGGGAGTGGGCACATGTGGCCCCTATGTGGGCGCATGTGCCCGTCTAAACGGTAATGGGCGCATAGGACTTTACTCCCAAGCGCATGTGGGATTTTCCTAGGGGTCAGGCGCATGTGGGATGCTGTTAGGATTGGGCGTATGCCTTAGGCACATGTTGCCTCTCTTCATAGGGTGCCAGGTGCACGCTGCTTTTCTTTAGGGTGTGGGCGCATGTCCTCACACCCCAGGTTCATGTTGCCTTTCTTCTCATGGCATGGGCGTTTGTTATTGCTCCCAGGCACATGTTGACTCTGACATGCGCCCATATATTGTTTCAACACTTCTCTTTCCAGATTATTCACATGGTGGGCGCATGTGGAGGGGCACATGCGCCTGCCATCTCTCCCTTGGGTCCATGCAACCTTATACTTAGCCAAAATTTCTGAATTTTGGCATCACTTTGCCCTTGGTGAAAAACTCATGCATCTGACTCCCTTCTCGGCCAAATTTGATGCCATTTGTGGCTATCTCGCTCAATGCTTAAATATGATTAGGGCTTAGTACCTTGGATCCACAATATGCTGCTCGTATTGGTCTTTTACGACCTGTAACCACTCTTTTGAATGGCTTATGATGTGCACTTCCGAGCGAGTGCATATGCATAAGTCAGGGTTAGTGTGAATTTGCACGCACTCCGAGTGTACATGCAGGGTTGCTATTGTATTTGGTTGCGCTATGACATGTGTGCATTTGTTTGTCGGATGTGTGCACGAATTTCACTGTTTTCATATTCTTGTGGATCATGACTTTATGCATGTGTTTATCGATGTGATTTGTGTGTGAAATCTGTGATTGGATGATGCGATGCTTACCTTATTGTGTTGCCTGTTGCAACCATTGGTCTTCTGTTTGATGTTCTTTTGTTTACGTGTTGCAGTGAATCATGGCGACAACAGCAGGATCTTCTGGTGAAGCTTCCGAGTCGCACGTTTTTGGCCCTTCGTCTGCACGACACAGGAAGAAGAGGGTGGCTAAAGATATTGCCGATCCATCCTCGGTAGAATGTCGCTCGCACTCCTTTGGGACAATTGAATTCGAAGTGAAGGATTTCTCCGATTGTATTAAGCAGCTTCCCCATGAAGTATTATTGCGTATCTACGTGGATAAGATCGCATTGGAGCATCCAACACAAGGGACTGAACAGGAATGGTCAGCTTGGTATTGCCAGTTCACTAATGCTTCGAACGTCGTTGAGGCAGATCCTTCTAGTGTGTGTGTCCAACATTCCGGGGATGATCAGGAAAGTCAGAAGAAGAGGAAGAGATCAAATTGAGGTAAGAAGCCGGCTAAGGAAGTCGACCAGGTGGAGCGATCGCCGCAGTTGTTGATTTGAAGAATGACCGGATGAAGATCGGCCGGAATAGAAATAAAATCATCGCGATGTACGGTTTCATCATCGTAAACCCCTATACCGACCGAGTCATCACGCACAAAAAATATCTTGTGAGGCACAGGCCTTTCCCAAGTATCGAACCGTTCAACGTTCAAGGCCCTTTTCAGTTCTACAGGGTTGAAAAGTGAACATCCGCCCCTGAGCAGTTGTTAACTACCTTACTGGTTGACGATGGGAGAGAGCAGCGGGTAGGTCTTCCGAGAGAAATAGTTTTCCTTGCGCCTACTTCTGATCCTCACGCTCTTTCTCCAGTTCATTATTTTGAGACCGTGCAGCAAAGGTTTCGGCATATGGACAAGACGATGATGTGGGCGACGAGAAGTTTTCGTACGGGAGGCCATCTGAACGAGCGAGTTGGTTATAAGCAGTGGGCAAAAGAGATTTTGGTCGACCACGAGAGAGTTTTGAAATAAGTCGGCCTGTATCATGCTATCGATGCAACTTCTGGGCATTTCTTCCGAGATCGAACAATTCTTTGAAGCTTCTTGAACTACTGGTCTTCCATTACCAATTCGTTCCACTTTTCATATGGAGAGATGAGCATAACTTTATGGGATCTCTGAATGATGGCTGGCTTGTCCATAATAGGAGATTACTACCAGGAATACATCCCAACTGATGAAGATCTGTCTTCGTCTCGGCTTGAAAGTCCTCGAGATGCTTATCATTCAAAGGCTTATTTAGAGTTATTCACTGAGTTGTCGCAGTTTGACAATATTACAAAGATTCATTATGATGACTGGTTGGTCTACTTCAGCCAGAGGATGAAGTAATATTTCTTCTTATACCTCCTTTTGTACTTTGCGTTTTTCATGCTTTAATTGCTTTACTTCTGACATAGGTACTTCTTTCTTCTTACAGTATTGATTACGAAGAGTATGAGATATTGCCAGAAGACCAGGCCTTAATGAGGGAACATTTCAAACAGAAGTTTCGCAATCCGAATGAGCTTACGCCAGCTTGTGAACTGGCGGGATTCTTAGCATATTGGCTGTTGGCAGTTATGTTGCCTAGTTCTAAGAGTGCTGATGGGGTTAGGGTTTCTTGCTTTGTTGTGACAGGAGCTCTTACAAATGGCCATCAATATTCTTTAGCACCGCTGGTGTTATGCAGTCTATATAAGGCTTTTGGCAATATTGCAAGTAATAAAGATCAACCCGGGTGGGAGATGAATATGGCTTACTGCCCATGACATTTCTTCTGCGGGTGGCTGGGCATATATTTCCTGTGGACATATGGAATGGATCTCTTCCGGTATCTCCATGCCAATCACGCGCCTCTTTATCGCTATAGAAAACTTGACATGATAACGCAGTCATCTGATTGGATAACTTCCAAAATTGGCAGTTGGGCGGAGATTTGTTTCTACCACTTTCCTGCTTCTAACATCGAAGAGGATCGTGAAGTCGTTGACGATGAACATTCTGTGAATACTATTGATAGGGAGTTTCTGGTGTCTATTCATACTGCTTCACTTCTGCTGCACGAGGGAATAGAGTTCTGGCGGAACCTTATTATTCTAGCCGGTTTGTCAGGCAATTCTGATATGATCAGGGTGTTCCGATTACGTTACCGGATGTAGCCAAAGTAGAGCGTACGACACAGGTCCTGCTCACTGGGAGTGGATATGGCATCAACTTCTGATGACACGAACGGGTTCGAGGTTCATGCTTCCTGGCCTTTATTGGAAGACTGGGGGTCCTTATAGTTGGCTGAGATGGTGGGTGCATCAGTATGCTCTGATTCGGAATAACAACTTTATTGATGATCCACTCTACATTCCTCCTCCGAGGCTGATAGAGGTCCTTGCTGATGGATTGGGTTATTATAGAGAGTATGCTGAAGCGTATTTGTTGTCAGGTATTAGGCATAAGACTTCCCTGAGTGTGTCAATTGACTATTGTATGGAGGATACAACATTGGACGATTGACATACTTTCGGACTACCTTTGGTGAAACGGTCACAAGAAGCAGGGTTCACACAGTCTTCTGGTGGTTGAAGGTGATAAGGATGACAATCGGTTAATTAGTCAAGTGGACCCGACGATGACCGGACTAGCGAATGAAACGTCGGACCATGTTGGCGTGAGAGAGCAGGTCGGGCATATTGGAGAGGATAATCTACAAGGGACCACTATGTCGGGGAATGACACAACTGCATCTGTGACCCCTGGTGTTTCCAATGTTGAGGGTATGACGGAGTCGCCGGCGGTAACTGAAGTGATTGATACTGATAGCGATACTACTGAACTTCTGGATGTGACCTCGACGTTACTGACTGAGATCATCGAGCCATTCACTGACGCGACGATACATACTGTGGATTCCTCGAAACCTATCATTGACTCATCTTCCGGTATAGCTCTTTCATAGCTTCTTGGCGTATTCTTTTTCTGTGCTTATCATTTCATTACATACTTGCTCTGTTTCTTTTGTTGTAGATATTGCCAATTCTGATGCTGCTGCTCACGGAGTGTTCGACCTTCCTTGTTTCGATCGTTTAGACTGTTTCAGACAGAGCATATTGAAAGATCTACTGTCCAATATTTCAAAGGTGTTGGCTGAGCCATACGAGTGGCATATGTTGAGAGCTGGAGTGAAGGCGTTGGAAGCTTGCACAGGAGTAATCAGGCCTGATGTATCCAAAATAGTCTGTCACATTTCTTCTTTCGAGGATTCTGTTGCATAGGTTACTATGACTGAACGGATTGAACCTGACCCTACGGCTGAAGAGAAGCGGTAAGTGCTGTCTTCTTTGCGGCCTGTCGTAGAGTAGCGAGAACACTTGACAGTTGATGCTAGAACAACTTTAGAAGATAGTGAGACTCAACGTTTGGGGCGTATTAATCATCTTGCTGATATCATATTCGAGATCGTGCAGCTGTAGACAGAAGAAGCGGCCATAAATCTTGAGGTTGCCCGTCTCGATCTTATCGTCAATCAGAATCGTGTTGAGGTCGCACGACTTGAAAGTGAAGGAGAGGCGGCGCGCAAGCAACTGGTAGACTTAGAAACCAAACTTTGTGATATTTCGGATCCTGCGCTGATGCTAACGGAGGCAAAGGTTACAATGGAAGCAACACAGAAAAATGTGATACAGTTCATAACAGAGTGCCTGAAGAAGCTGTAACTTTGTTCTTTTGCTCTTTACAGTCATTGTCAGACAAAAGTAGTATTAGACAGTTGTCCTGAATACCTAGCTGCTACTTATATCTGATGTAATTAACATAGGAACTTGTTAACTGTGTGCTTCATGATCCAACATAATGACAATGATTCTTTTGCCAAACTACTGCTTGGTGTTATGTGTTTGAGACTAGCAGGCATAAAATGATGCGTTATATGTGCGTTTTAATGTGAACAGAGAATATTAAAGCATAAAAATGTAAAAATATGTAAAAATAATACTTCCCTTTTTACTTAACCTGTGTATCCTTAGGTCATTGCTTTCAAGAGATGTTCGTGTCATAAGTCCAAAACTTTGCGGCCTGCCCCCAATCATTTCTTTCTGCAAACTTGAGGTTTTAATCATATATTGGGGCTTGCCCCCGGTCATCTTTTTCTATAATATTGAGTTTCTCATAATATATTGGGGCTTGCCCCCAGTGCTTTTGGTTCGTCACTTTGCAATACCACTTCATTCTGATAAGAAAGGTCTTATGCTTTAGGAATTCATATGGAATACTCGTCTGATCATATTCTTTAATCGCACATTCTTGTTGCAGAGTCATTTATAAGAGAAAGCTGTTGATGTTTTCAAGGCAAAGTGATATATAATAGAATGCCCTGATCATCTTCATATAAGGTTGTATGTACACACACACACACACACACACACACACACACACACACACACACACACAGGAGATTCCCAGCCTTGACTAATCTTTATATAGCTTAGAAGAATAATACAATAGTACTGAGGAGGGGATCCATGATAGAATACGAAAGTCGAATATATATAGCGATGTTCCGACCATCTTCATATAAAACTGTGTATGTAAGTATAAGAGATTGCTAGTAATAGAATGTCCCTGTTGTCTCTATATAGAACCATACATACATACATACATATGTGTGTGTGTCTATATATATATATATATATATATATATATATATATATATAAGAATCCATTAATTCTAAAGCATTTTCCTATTAAGCAAAGGGATGCCAGAATACCCAGATAAAATAATAAGAGAGCCTGTGACGATGATACAATAATATGAGGATGTCGTGCTTCACGTGGACTTTCTATGAGGTATTTGCTTCTGGTTCGACTAGTTTGATAGGAATATAATGAGTCATGTTGATGATTTATGGAGTTGATTCTCTGATATTCTTTGACCATGGTACCTGTCATCAAGAAAAGCTCTACGAACATTTTATATTCATATGCATAATAGTATGATATAAGTAAACATGTGAGTGAGTATGAAGTATGGCATGTAGATGAAATAGATGCATGAACGAGCATAAGTATATCCATATCTACTTTATAACCTGTCAGAACTATTTGTAAGCGTTTACGATTATTCAAGTTTAGGAAATGGAGTCCTAGAGTGAACTTTTTTCCTTAGTGATATCTATTGGAACTGTACTGGCCGGGGCTCTATCAGACTCTTCAATCCTCAGACTGACAATGCCATGATTTATTATCTTTTGTATCTTTCCTTTCAGAACGAAGCATTGCTCGGTTTTATGGCCTATGCATCTATGGTATTGGCAGTAGTTGGGGTCATTCACGCGTCCTATTTCAGTTAGTCGAATAGACTTTGGGAGTCGTAATTTTCCTTCTTCAATTAAATGCTCCATAATTGGGACAAGGTCTTTAATGTCATATGTATACGGTCCATTCCTTTCGTCTCGGTCACTGATTGTCATGTGCTACGGCTTTTGAGGTTCTTTGCCCTTGTCTCATGTCTTTATTACACTAGTCTCTGCCTCATGCCCTGGATTCGGTCGTTTTCGGTTCCTAGGGTTCTTTCTTGCGTCAACCCATGTCCTCTTTCTCATTTCATGTCTTGACGTTTCTGCTTAAGACTGTGTTTTCAAAACAGACTGCTCTACCCTGCGAATATCTACAACCAAGTTACGAAGGGCAAAAGAGATGTTGCTTAGCAGTTCATATGGGATCATAGAGTCTGAATCCGACATATGCGCATTCGTTTGTTCAGGATGTGTCTGTTGTCTCACTTTAACTGCTTCATGGACTGCCCCCGGTGCTTCTTCTTCTAACTGTCGGGTAGGCAGAGTGATACTAGGTGTCACATTCTGTGAGATCAAGGTGGCTAGAGACTCTTAAACTTCTCTCATTTGCCTAGATAAATCCTTGTGGGCTTGGATCAATTCGTTGATCTGCTCTCGGATCGCTGACAGCTCGACGTCTTGTCCTGTCAGTTCTCTTTCTTCAACGGCCTGCACCATCGCGACTTGTACCGACCTTTCGTGTATCATGGGTGCTATCGACATTACGTCTGACATAACCTGACCGGTCTCTTTTGTCTTTAGCTTAATAGTACCTTGGTTGATTGGTCTTTGCACTTTCCCTTTCAAGATTAGGCATTCTTCTATCTCATGTCCTAGGATCCAATGATACTTACAATAATTGGGGGCATCCACTTGCCCTACTTCATCTGGTCGGATTGATTCTGGCAATTGCATCTCCCCTTCTTCGACCAGTTGTTCCATTATCGGAACGAGATCTTCTAGGTCAAACGAATAATGCCCGTCTACCTTGCCCCGTTCGACGATCGTTATCTTTTTCGGTTTTTGTGGCCCTTTAGCTTTGGACTAAGTTTCTGCTAGCTTGCCTTTGGTCTTATATTCTGAATGCGGGCATTTCTAATATTTCGAGGCCTTGCTCTTGTCGACGTAATTTGACGCAGTTGTCTTTTTAACTTCTCTTATGGGCTTTTCTGCTTTGAACTGCACTCTGAACGCGGCTCCTTCCACCAAGTGAGCCTTCATAGCAAACTCTCAGAACGTTGAGAAGTTATGCCCGGATAGATCGAACGAAATCATCGCGTCCATGGTCTGCATGCACATCTTGACCTACTCAGTCTCGCTAGGCAACTCTCAGCACTGCATTGTTATGGTTCCCCATCTATCAATAAACATCTCGACTGACTCTCCTTGCCCCTGATGGATGTTGAGCTCTTAAATGTGCATATTTTAACCCCATTTTATCACTAACTATGCTTGAAATACATGATTAAAGACCAAACTAATGCATGGTTTTGTGGTTATAGGAATGAGAGAGAAGATTCATCAATAGAGGGCTTAAAGACACTATTTATAAGCATTGAAGATCACAAGACCAAGCGTCAAAGGATGGAAGAAAGAAGCAAAGGAGAGAAGAAAGAACGTAGAAGAATCACTGAAGACCAGTCGTCTGACCGATCGTCCATAGCCCAAGACCAGTCGTCCAACCGGTTCGAACACTCAACAAAAGGGGGCCCTTTGCAAATCTTATTGGACCATTCACGACCGGTCGTCCACTGCGCAGACTGGTCCTTGAATTAAGTTTCTGGGGTCTGAAATTATGAAAACTCTTTGGACAGTTTTTGCACTTTTGAGACCGGTCGTGCGATCGGTCGTCCAGGAGCTCAGACCGGTCGTCTGCATAACAGAGTGTGTCCCACAAGCTCCGATTTTTTATGCGCAGTCCGGGATTCCTTGCGCAATCTGGAACTCTCCACACTATTCTATAAAAGGGGACCTAGGGCTCGTTCCTAAGGCATCCTAGAGGAGATTAAGCACGGTGGGAGACGGCGGAAGTCGGATTTGGAGTTCTACAATTCCTCCTAGGTTGTTTTTTTTTTTTAGTTTTATGCTTTGTTTAGTTGTTTTCATGTTTTCTTAGATCATGAACGGCTAAACCTCTTAGCTAGGGCTAAGAGGTGAAGCTTGTAGTGAATCTAAGATATTTCAATTCGTTTGATTTGGTTTCAAGTTGGATTATTAGTGAAGAATAATGGTTTGAAGTTTAAATAAAATTCTAAGTAGTTTTTCTTAATCTTATGATGGCTCATCGATGTTTAGAAGAATTGCTTGAGTTCTTAACTGTTTTGAGTTATTTTAGACCTGTATGATCTGAATTGGATTCAATATGCTCTAGACATATGATCCTCATGTGGGAACTTCATGCTAAAGGTCTATTTTTCTGGAATTTCTGAAGTATGTGAGATTGTGTATGTGATTGGATCAAGTTTAAATCATGATCTAGTTTTATCTTGTGACAGGATTTGATGATGATTATGGTTGTGATCTTAACTTATTGGAATTGGGACTGACCTATACAATTGAGTGTGCTCAAGTCCTAGCTTGCATTGAGAGAATCATGTACATGAATCATAAATGTGACAGATTGATTGTTTTAATGCTCTATTATCCGACTAGATAGAACTTAATTTCGATTCTAGTTGAGAAAGTGAGAAACCACAGCGAATTGAGCATCAAGGATTGCTACAAGTGGATCCTTGAACCCCTAGTGCCTTTTTATTAATTGATTATGTCAGTTTAGTTCAAAATTGTTATATTCATCAAATTACTAAAAATCTGTTAGTTAGCTCTTCAGTAGAAACCATTAGAAGTGTTTTGTGAATTCCTACACAAGTCCCTGTGGATCGACCTCGGTCTTACCGAGATTATTACTACATCGCAACCCTACACTTGGGGAAGCGAACAAGTTTTTGGCGCCGTTGCCGGGGACTTCGACGATTTTAACAGAATTTCTGAAGATAGTTTCTATTGGAATTTTTAGGAATAATACTAACTTAGTTTGTTTTATTTTGATTTTTCTTTTGCAAGGATTTTAGGAAGTTGAAGAAGAAGCTAGGGTTCTTAAGTTCTCAAATCAGGTTTTATCTTTCTAACCTTACTCTTCTTCTTCCCCCTATTCATTCCTATCATATTCATCTCTTGTAGAGTGGGTGGAGACTCCTTTTTGGATCTTTGATAGGTTGGACTTGTGCCACCTTGATTCCTATTGGTCGGTACTGCCGTCTTGGATCACGTTGTGCTCAGAGATTTCTCTTCTCAATCCTATTCCTCTTCCTTCTTTTTCTGCACTTTTCTCAAAAGACTCAAAGAGTGGGTGGGGAGTTCTTTGAACCCCTATTGACCATGAGAAATCGGTCTCTATCCTTACTTCTGGCTCAGCCATTGCAAGACACCTTGTGCTTCGGTCTTAGAGAGAAGTAAAGGAAGGAAGGAAGAATTCTTTTTTCTTGTTTCATTCCTTTAGGATTTGCATGCCACATTGAGCTCGGGATTCTAATAACCGACTCATTAGTGAAGGGGGAATAGTTGAAGGAATTGATAGAGAGCCATGTGCTAAGAGACATTTAAATTCTCCAATTTTGTCTGAAAGTATGGTTGCAAATCAACCCAACCCTATGGCCAATCAAAATCTGGGCCAAAACCAAACCGAAACGGGAGAGAATGTGGTTGAGAATGTTCCCCGACCCAGAACATTACGTGATTACTTGCAACCAGTAAGAGCGAGCACTCCCTCATGCATAGTTTTTCCACAAAATGTAGGGAACATAGATTTGAAACCGGGAGTAATCCAACTCCTCCCGAAATTCCATGGACTAGACAGTGAAAGTGCCTATCAACATCTTAAGGAATTTGATGAGGTGATAGCCACAATGCACTTTGCAAATGTAATTGATGATATAGTGAGACTTAAATTATTTTCATTTACCCTTAAAGAGAAAGCTAAAGGTTGGCTTCATGCATTAAGGCCAAGATCAATTGGCCCATGGACTGAGATGTCTAGGGAGTTCATTAAAAAGTTCTTCCATACTCACAAAACGAACATGTTGAGGCGCCTTATCATGAATTTTGCCCAAAAGGAGGATGAGACCTTCTTCCAATGTTGGGAGAGGTTTAAGGACTTGTTAAATGCATGCCCACATCATGGCTACGAAATTTGGCGGGTTATAAGCTTTTTCTATGAAGGACTGACTTCACCCATGCACCAATTCGTAGAGATGATGTGTAATGGGAGTTCATGAATAAGGAAGCCGAGGAAGCAAGGGACTATTTGGATGAATTGGCCGAGAATGCACAGTCTTGGGATACATCTAGACCAACAAATTCTAAGACTAGCCAACAAAAGGAAAAATGAGGAATTTATGTCCTCTCAGAAGAGGATGACATACGTGCACGTGTGGCTAGCCTCACAAGAAAAGTCGAGGCCATAGAATTGAAGAAAGGAGATACGATCAACTCAAAAGATGTTGAAACTGTTTGTGGAATTTGTGCCAGGAAATCAACAAGCAACACAAGATTGTCCCACAATTTTAGCATTCCAAGATATCTTACAAGAACAATCAAATGTCATAAACAGTTATCAACGGCCATTTAGTGCTCCAAACTCAAACACGTATAATTCTAGTTAGAAGAACCATCCCAACTTCAGTTGGAGGAATGGACCCACTGCGAATGCAAATAATGCTCCTCAAGTTCAACCTTTACTAGGCCCATCCCTAGTCATTACACCAAAAGCTACACTAGAGGAGATGTTGGGTGCATTTGTATCGGTTCAAGTTGAATATAACAAGACTAATTCTCTGAAAATAGATGGGTTCATGCAAGAGCAATTGAAATTTAATCAAAATTCAACTCAAGCCATCAATGACTTGAAAACCTCAATTGCTAGAGTTGAATCTCACCTCAGTGTTAGGGAGAAAGGTACACTTCCTACCCAACCTCTTCCTAACCCAAGGACCCAATTTGAGATACAAGCCGCAAGCTCATCCTCCCAACATATGGAGCATGTTCAAGCTATCACCACTTTGAGAAGTGGAAAAACAATCGATAAATCTCATCCGGTGAAGGCCCTAAAGCCTAATGATCCGAAAATTCCCAAAGAGGATGATAGCCCAAACAACACTCCATAAGAGAAAGAACCGGAAAGGCAATACAAGCCGATTGCCCCGTTTCCCCAAAAGTTGATTTCACCCAAACCTTTAGACAAAAACCTAGAAATTTTAGAGGTTTTTAAGCAAGTGAAGATCAACATCCCGTTGTTGAATGCCATAAAGCAAATACCATCCTATGCCAAATTTTTAAAGGAGTGGTGTATAGTCAAAAGGAAACACAATGTTCACAACAAAGTACTTTTGACTGAGAATTTGAGTGCTATTATTAAACAAGAGGTGCCCCAAAAATATAAGGATCCAGGTAGTCCAACCATCTCATGCATCATAGGAGACTACCGGATTAAACAAGCCTTACTTGATTTAGGAGCAAGTGTCAACCTCATTCCATACTCGGTTTATGAACAACTTGGGTTAGGTGAATTGAAACCCACCAAAACCACACTCTAACTTGCTGATAGATCTATTCGTATACTAAGAGGAGTGATTGAGGATGTCTTAGTTCAAGTGGATAAATTCTACTACCCAGTAGACTTTATTGTCTTGGATACACATCCCGTGATAGGTATCAGAGCTCAAATTCCCGTCATACTTAGCCGCCCTTTTCTAGCTACTTCAAATGCAATTATCAATTGTAGAAACGGGTTTGTACAAATGTCCTTTGGAAATATGACACTTGAGCTGAATATATTGATTTATGCAAACAACCACGGGAAGTTGATGATGAAATACACGAGATAAATTTGATTGAATCATTCGTGGAGGATACATTCCCCTTGACATTATATTCCGACCCTTTGGAGTCATGTTTGGCCCACTCTCATGAGATAAATGATGACACAATACGAGAGATGGATACCATTTTAGATGTGATGTCGACACTTGATAACCAAAGATGGAGGGCACTATTTGAACCTTTACCCTTAAACGAGAACAAGCCCCTCCCATCCAATATCAAGGCACCAACGCTCGGCCTAAAACCATTACCAAGTGATTTGAAATATGTATATTTAGGTCGAGGAGAGACATATCCGGTGGTGATTTCTTCCCACTTGGATGAAGAACAAGAGAGTAGGCTAATAGCCACTCTAAGAGAGCATAAGAGTGCCATTGGACGGTCGATTGCGGATCTCAAAGGCATAGACCCACTGACTTGTACTCATCGCATACACCTTGAGGAGAATGCGAAGACATCTAGGCAACCACAAAGATGCCTCAATCCAAATATGAAGGAGGTGGTTAAGGCCAAAGTGTTGAAACTATTGGATGTGGGTATCATTTATCCAATATCCGATAGTCAATGGGTGAGTCTGACTCAAGTAGTGCCTAAGAAATTCGAAATAACCATCGTAGCCAATGCCAATAATGAACTCGTGTCAACCAGAGTCACTACTGGTTGGAGAATGTGCATTGACTACAGGAAGCTAAACACAGTTACGAGGAAAGAACACTTCCCCCTACCGTTTGTTGATCAAATTTTAGAAAGGTTGGCGGGTCATTCCCATTTTTGCTTCCTTGATGGTTATTCAGGGTACAACCAAATAGAGATCGCCCTAGAGGACCAAGAGAAGACAACATTCACATGTCCATTCGGCACTTTCGCCTATCGAAAGATGCCATTTGGACTATGTAATGGCCCTGCCACTTTTCAGTGTTGTATGCTGAGTATTTTTTCTGACATGGTGGGGACAATTCTTGAAGTCTTCATGGATGATTTTTCTGTATTTGGTTGTAGCTTTGGTGAGTGCCTTACGCACTTGAAATCTGTGTTGAAAAGATGTGAAGAGAAGAACCTTGCCTTGATTGGGAGAAATGTCACTTCTTGGTTTAAAAGGGAATTGTACTTGGTCACATCATCTCACAAAATGGAATCGAGGTGGACAAAGCGAAAATCGATCTTATCTCTAACCTTCCACCACCCAAGAGCATACGAGATGTGCGGTCCTTTTTGGGACATGCCGAATTTTATAGACGGTTCATAAAGGATTTCAGTTCACTCTCCCGTCCTTTATGTAACCTACTTCAAAAGGAGAACTCATTCGAGTGGGATGAAGATTGTCAAAATGCCTTTACTAAACTTAAAGGTATGTTAACATGTGCTCCCATAATGCAACCACCTGATTGGAGCCTTCCTTTTGAAATTATGTGCGATGCGAGCGACTACGTTATTGAAGCTGTGCTAGGCCAAAGAAAAGAGAAGAAGACATGTGTTATCTACTACGCAAGTAGAACCTTAAATTCAGCTCAAGCAAACTACACTACTATAGAAAAAGAACTTTTAGCCGTAGTTTTTACCTTAGACAAGTTTAGGTCCTACTTGATTGGATCCAAGATCATCATATTCACCGACTATGCCGCGCTTAAGTACCTTCTCTTCAAGAAGGATGCTAAGCCACGTTTGTTAAGATGGATCCTCCTACTCCAAGAATTTGACATAGAAATACGTGATAAGAAAGGAGTAAAAAACGTAGTGGTTGACCATCTCTCTCGACTTGTTCTCTCCGATTCCCCTAAGACGACCGCGATCAATGACATGTTCCCTGATGAATAACTTTTTAAAGTCTCCCAATTGCCTTGGTATGCGGACATTGCTAACTATCTTGCTATAGGTACAACTCCAATACATTGGAAAAAGCAAGATAAAGATAAGTTCTTCAACGAGGTGAGGAAATTCTTATGGGACGATCCTTACTTATTCAAGTATTGTCCCGATCAAATTATAAGGAGATGTGTGCCGGATGATGAGCAACATAGTATCATCTCCTTTTGTCATTCTCAGGCGTGTGGTGGCCACTTCTCGGCTAAGAAGACTACACCCAAAATTCTGCAATGTGGGTTTTATTGGCCCACCATGTTCAAGGACACCCATGAGTTTTGTAAAACATGTGAGCCTTGTCAGAAATTGGGAGGAATCTCCTGTAGAAATATGATGCCACTCAATCCCATTTTAACAATCGAAATTTTTTATTGTTGGGCATCGATTTCATGGGTCCATTCCCATCTTCTTTTGGAAACTTATATATCTTGCTTGCTATCAACTATGTGTCAAAATGGGTCAAGGCAATTCCATGCCAGAATAATGGCCATAAAACAGTCATTCGTTTCTTAAAAGAGAATATTCTTTCCCGGTTTGGAACACCTCGAGTCATCATAAGTGATGGAGGGTCTCACTTTTGTAATCGCCCATTTGAAGCCTTAATGAAGAAATATGGCGTTAATCACAAAGTGAACACTCCCTATCACCCACAAACAAGTGGACAAGCTGAGATATCCAATAGGGAGATTAAACATATTTTGGAGAAAACGGTGAACCCCGATCGCAAGGATTGGTCGCTTCGACTTGCCGATGCACTCTGGGCTTACTGTACCGCTTTCAAAACCCCCATTGGAATGTCTTCCTATAGACTTGTCTATGGAAAAGCTTGTCACTTGCCTGTGGAATTGGAATATAGGGCTTACTGGGCAATAAAGAAGATGAATTTTGATTCTGACAACGCAAGCTCGTTGCGCAAACTTCAATTGAATGAACTTGCTGTAAGAACCGTACCCTGAATTGCCTGCCATATGTTTAATTTTCGGTATCGATAAGTCCCGGATGGACTAGAATAGCGAGCCTTGATCGCGACCCTATTTCAATATCGCATCGACCCAAGACGTATACCCTTGCAACCGCGCGGGCGCCACGACTCTAATGCCGCGCGGAACGCCCCATTGCGATACCCGGTGTGAAAGATGCGTACTTTTGCGCAATTTGATGTGGGCCGCGCAACGCGCATGTGACGTGGGCCCCACTTGCACAAATCCCAACAATGTGTCAAATCAATCACCATCACCCTCACCCATACCCCCCTCATCACCCTAGTCTACACACACCATACCCACCCCATCACTCTCTCACCTCCAAAGTCAACACAACCCATTCCTCCCATGCCCTCTCCCATCATCATTATCATCACCTCATGCACTCCCCTCTCTACCCATACAAGTGCATACGTAGGGGTTGAGGAGGGCTTCTCATTTTCCAAAATTGCAAGAGAGAGAAAGGAGAGAGAAAGAGAAAGAGAGAAAGGAGAGAGAGAGAGAGAAGAGAGAAGTAGAGAGAGATTTAGAGGGAGATCAAGAGAGAAAGAGAGAAATTGAAGGAGGAGATCAAGCTTGGAGGATCCCGATCATCATCCGGACCGTCCGATCGGCAATCCAACCGTCCAACCATCATTGTGAGTGCAAACTTCCCCCCTTTTTCTCGTTTACCTTTCATTTTATTTCCTTGGGCCCACCTTGTGATGGGCAATGAGATGGATGGGCTGGATCATCCATGAATGGTCCCCACTTGCTAATAAAATAAATAAAAATAAAAAATAAAAAAGGGGAGAGAGTGCCGCTGGACAAACAGCGTCCAGAGGACGCTGCTGCCCAGCAGCGCGTGGGCTAAAGCCCCTTTTGGGCCTTGAGCAGGGTCCCCACTCGTGGGACCCACCTTGCTGCATATATTTGATCCACGCTGTCCATCTGTTTCTCCAGCCCATTTTAGGGCTGGACGCCAAAAATGAAGAAGATCCAGATCTCAGGTGGACCACACCATAGCAAACAGTGAAGATAATGATGTCCACTACTGAAACTTCCTTGGCCCACTGTGAAGTTTCTGGACCAAATCACCTGCCCAATATTAGACTTATTGGGTCCGCCATGAGACGGGGAACCTGATGAACGGAGTGGATCAGACCCATGTGGGCCCCACTTGATATAAGCACAAAAAAAAGGTATGAACGTCCAGACGCTGGACGTTCACAGCGTCAGAGACGCTGGAACAGTCAAGCGTCACGTGGACGCCATGATTGGGTTCCCACTCGTGGGACCCACCTTGATGTTTATGTGGTATCCACACCGTCCATCCGTTTTCCCAGATCATTTTAGGGCTAGGGCCCAAATATGAACCCGATCCAAATCTTAAGCGGACCGCACCACATGAAAACAGTGGAAATAATGATTTCTACTGTCAGAATTTCTTTAGCCCACATTAATGTTTCTAGGCCTCGTAACCCGTCCAATATTGGGCTCATTGGGTCCCCCACGAGCCGGTGAGCACGATAGACGGACTGGATCGTCCTCATGTGGGCCCCACTCGATCAAAACCACATAAAAAAGGAGAAGAAAGAAAGAAGCAGGAGAGCCTCTTTGACGCGCTGGGAGTACCCAGCGTCCATGGACGCTGGGCTCCTCGGCCCGCCCAGTCAGTGGCCCACTCGTGGGTCCCACCATGATGCATGTGCTATATCCTCACCGTCCATCCATTTGGGGAGATCATTTTAGGGCATGATCTCAAGAATGAGTCAGATCCAAGTCTCAAGGGGGCCTCACCACAGAAAACAGTAGGGACAGTGACCTTACCGTTGAAACCCTCCCATGGCCCACCATGATGTTTATTTGAGATCCAACCTGTTCATAAGTTCACACATGCATGGGAGAAGGGAGAGCAAAAATATCAGCTTGATCAAAAACCTCTGTGGGCCCCACTTGATGAGAACATAACAAAAAAAAAGGACGTGGCCGCTGGACAGACAGCGTCCAGGGGACGCTGCTCCCGAGCAGCGCAGCCCTCTTTGGGCGTTGGCAATGGGCCCCACTCGTTGGGCCCACCTAGAATGTATGTGCCTTATCTATTCCGTCCATATGTTTTTCCAGCTCATTTTAGTGGCTGAACCCAAAATTTAAGCATATCCAAATGACAAGTGGACCATGCCATGGGACAACAGTGGGAATAATGATCTCTACCGTTGAAACCTTCCCAAGCCCCACAGTGATGTTTATTTGTCATCCAACCTGTTCATAAGATCACATGGATATGGATGAAGGAGAAAACAAAATATCAGTTTGATTCAAAACTCTTGGGGCCCGTCTGGGTGCCATGCTCAAGCAGCGTGCTTTGGCACGCTGCCCAGCAGGTGGCCTACCCTGGGGGTTCCACCACGATGCATCTGTTTTATCTATGTCGCCCATCTGTTTTTCCATATTATTTTAGTCCATGGGCCCTCCAAGAAAAGATGAGGCAATCCAAACCTCAAGTGGACCACATTGTAGGAAACAGTGACCATTGATGCCCACCATAGTTTCTGAAGGAGAGTTGGTTTTTGGAGAATTGAATTTGTTTCACGCATGTTTTGCTTGAGACTAGCAAAATGCTGGTTGGGGTGTGTGTTGAGCTCTTAAATGTGCATATTCTAACCCCATTTTATCACTAACTATGCTTGAAATACATGATTAAAGACCCAACTAATGCATGGTTTTGTGGTTATAGGAATGAGAGAAAAGATTCATTAATAGAGGGCTTAAAGATGCTATTTACAAGCATTGAAGATCACAAGACCAAGCGTCAAAGGATGGAAGAAAGAAGCAAAGGAGAGAAGAAAGAAAGCAGAAGAATACACTGAAGACTAGTCGTCTGACCTGTCCGAACACTCAACAGAAGGGGGCCCATTGCAAATCTTGCTGGACCATTCACGACCGGTCGTCCACTGCTCAGACCGGTCGTGCGACCGGTCCTTGAATTAAATTTTTGGGGTCTGAAATTGTAAAAACTCTCTGGACAGTTTTTGCACTTTTGAGACCAGTCGTGCGACCGGTCATCCAAGAGCTCAGACCGGTCGTTCGACCGGTCGTCTGCATAACAGAGTGTGTCCCACAAGCTCCGATTTTCTCTGCGCAGTCCGGGATTCCATACGCAATCTGAAACTCTCCACGCTATTCTATAAAAGGGGACCTAGGGCTCGTTCCTAAGGCATCCTAGAAGAGATTAAGCACGGTGGGAGACGGTGGAAGTCGGATTTGGAGTTCTACAACTCCTCCTAGTTTGTTTTTCTAGTTTCATGCTTTGTTTAGTTGTTTTCATGTTTCCTTGGATCATGAATGGCTAAACCTCTTAGGTAGGGCTAAGAGGTGAAGCTTGTAGTGAATCTAAGACGTTTCAATTCGTTTGATTTGGTTTCAAGTTGGATTATTAATGAAGAACAATGGTTTGAAGTTTAAATAAAGTTCTAAGTAGTTTTTCTTAATCTTATGATGGCTCATGGATGTTTAGAAGAATTGCTTGAGTTCTTAACTATTTTGAGTTATTCTAGACCTGTATGATCTGAGGAATTGGATTCAATACGCTCTAGACATATGATCCTCATGTGGGAACTTCATGCCAAAGGTCTATTTTTCTGGAATTTCTGAAGTATGTGAGATTGTGTATGTGATTTGGATCAAGTTCAAATCATGATCTAGTTTTATCTTGTGATAGGATTTAATGATGATTATGGTTGTGATCTTAACCTATTGGAATTGGGACTGACCTATACAATTGAGTGTGCTCAAGTCCTAGTTTTCATTGAGAGAATCATGTACATGAATCATACATGTGACAGATTGATTGTTTTAATAGCTCTATTATCCGACTAGATAGAACTTAATTTCAATTCTAGTTGAGAAAGTGAGAAACCACAGTGAATTGAGCATCAAGGATTACTACAAGTGGATCCTTGAACCCCTAGTACCTTTTTATTAATTGATTACCTTCGGTTTAGTTCAAAATTGTTATATTCATCAAATTACTAAAAATCTGTTAGTTAGCTCTTCAGTAGAAACCATTAGAAGTGTTTTGTGAATTCCTACACAAGTCCCTGTGGATCAACCTTGGTCTTACCGATGTTACTACTACATCGCAACCCTACACTTGGGGAAGCGAACAATGGACTGAGGCTAAATCTGTCAACGAGACTTCTCGCTCACTGGAGAAAAATTTAGAAATGAACAGCTCCTACATCCAATCCCAGTTCCTGATAGACCCCGCAGGTAATGACATGTACCATTTAAATGCCTTTCCAGTCAGCGTCGACCCAAACAATTTGAGGCAATATTGAGGTACTGCGGACAAATTCCCTAGCACTGTCATGAATTGGATCATATGCTCCTTGGGTGACCCTTTGTCTTCGAATTGTGGAAAATCAGGATGCTTAAAGTGGTCAGGGAACGGAATTTCATTAACTTCGGATGGATACGGTATCTGATAGATGTATTTTCATCTTTTCTCCTTCTCTTTTTCCTAACGCATCAGGTTCGAGATTGTCTGGGATAACTCTTCCCTCATGGCATAAGATGGTTGTGGTGGCGCATGCTCGAATGCAACATTCCTTTGGCGAACTTGTGGTTCTACGGCTATTGGTTCTCCTGTTGCCTCCTACGACTCTCTCAGTGGTTATCCAATGGGAATGGTTGGGCTTCTTACTGCCCCTTGGGCGATTAGAGCCACCAATGCTTCTTTTATCTCTCTTATCTCTCTGGCTGTGTCTTCCCGTAGCTAAATGATCTCATCTATTTGCTATTGGATCGGAGGCAGCTTGGCGTCTCGCTCGCTCGCCTCCCCTTCTATGACTTGCACCATCGCAACCTGTACTCGCTGTGGCCTTGCCCTAGTCATGGTGATTTCAGCAGAGAATGTCTTTATCGCTGTCTTGGTCAAGTCCCGGATAGTGGACTGACTTGGTATTTTGACTGGTAGTGTTGTTCTCAGCATTACTGGGAAGTCGGTAACGACAAAGGAGAATTCTGGCCTGGATGCTACAGTGACTTTGTTGACATTGCGAGCTTCATTCCTGTAGGTTGGCTTCCACTATTTTCTCACAATGCTCTGTGTCTTTACTGTCTTTGCTCTGACTGGAGTCACTTGCTTGTCTTTAGCCTTCTTTGGTGATTGGCGTTTCTAGACAAGTTGCTAATCAGCTTCGAGAATTGCTGCTTCTGCTGTAGCGAGGTGAGGGAAGTAAAACCCTCTAGAAGCTAGGAAAATCATAGTGGATGCCATTTGTGTAATTTTGACGGTTGGTTCTTCTTCTCTCTCTCTCTCTCTCTCTCTCTCTCTCTCTCTGCACGGTTATACACACATTAGAACACTCGGTGCCCTTGAAAAGGAGAGAAGATGTGACCTACCAATTGCGATATGGCTCAACGATCGACATAAATACATAAGTATGAATCATATACATGCTATGCGAAATTTTGAAATTATTTTAAAAAACTTTTTTGAGATTCTTTTGCCTTAAAGATGAAGGGAAGAACGTTACCATTGAGAGTCGCTAGTTTGGCGCCCGTGAAGGTGCCGAACATTTCTCCTTACGATAATCTTTCTCATGCATACGTTTATGTTTGTAAATGATTTATCTTAGAATATTTCTTTACTCAGAATCTCTAGTTTGCAAAACTAGATTCCCAGCAGAGTTGCCAGTTTGTTAAAACTAGAAAAATGCTCGAAGGGCTGTTTTTCCTGTGTTTCGTTATTATGGGGTTTTGAGTATAGAAGCATTCATAGACAATCACAAGCAATCACAAAGTATACATGAGAAAGCACCTCAAGGTGAATTTTATTTCAGATATTCTGAGATCTTTTACATTCCAGGCTGTGAATTGGTCACAAACCCTTAATTCCATCAATGGATGATCACCCTTGATTAAAAGGCAAAAGTAAATGCACGCATGCATCATAAATAAGTTAAATAAAGCATTAAAAGAGCATGGATGTAAATAAAGCACAACATGGACAACACGAAGATTTTTACGTGAAAACCCATGCGGGAGAAAACCACGGCACAAAGCGACAAGATTCCATTATGAATTGTATATGTACAATATATAGAATATTAGGGATGAGGTAAGGATAGATCGAGCAAGTAATTTAAATCATAAGGGGTTATAGTTTTGAATTCATGGTCGTAAAGACCAAGTTTGGTATTTCTTATGGACCAAGCCATTACTAAGACAAGTTAGATGTTGGTCCCATGCTCTTTCGGGTGTTCCTAGTTAAGTAGCAACTAGGATTTTAACCGACTCATGGATCACAGTGTCATCGGGAATCTCTGTGGATGGAATGACTTTCAAGAATACACTCCACAATTTTCATTTAGTGTAACTAGTGCCATGGACCGTCTCAATTTGGGACGGGTAACCTGCTGGAAGACACTATGGTTTCTTAGCGCAACCAGTGCCATAGACCGTCTCAGTTTGGGATGGGTGACCTACTGGAAGACACTCCATGGTTTCTTAGCGCAACCAGTGCCATAGACGTCTCAGTTTGGGATAGGTGACCTGCTGGAAGACACTCTATGGTTTCTTAGCGCAACCAGTGCCATTGAACTTCTCAGTTTGGGACGGGTGACTTGTTGGAAGACACTCCATGGTTTCTTAGCGCAACCAGTGCCATTGATCATCTCAGTTTGGGACGGGTGACTTGCTCGAAGACACTCCATGGTTTCTTAGCACAACCAGTGCCATTGACAGTCTCAGTTTGGGACGGGTGACTTGCTGGAAGACACTCCATGGTTTCTTATCACAACCAGTGCCATTGACCGTCTCCATTTTAGACGGGTGACCACAGGATGACGTGCCGCTATTACCTTAGCTAATCAACTGACGGATCCCGCTTTGGATGGGACGCACATCAACTGGTCTTAACGATGAAGTATTTCAGATGTTTTAAAATCTTTGATTACGGTTTTCGATGAGAGCCGTAGTCCCTTTGATTTAGTTTTGTATTTCAATCCGGGATGAATGAAATTCATGCAATGGATGCAAATGAATACAGTATAAAGTAAATATACTTGATGCATGCTTGAGAGAGGATTGCACTTATGCTAGATGTTCAGTGTATTAGACGAATTATGCATTTGATTTGATTAATCCGTTTTGTGTATATCTTTACGTCATCGATACTGCAAATGACTGGATCATTTAAAGAAGCTGTATCGAGCTATACTTCTTTGAGAAATTTAAGTTTGATGGGATGGATCAGCCATGTCTGATGCTGCGAATGGCTAAGTGTTGGGTCCGATAAGCACCCGTTTATACCAATTTCTGATAAATAGTAGGGATCAATGTCCTGTAAATGTTAGACTCAGCTGTTTTATAGCATGAGGACATTAGCTTTGCCTTCACATCTTTGAGATCGCGGTTGGTTTTACTTGGCAGTAGTCGATTTTTTAGCCAACAGGGCACTTCCCAGGGTTGAAAATGACTAAGTACTGGGCATGTTTATCGCTTAATTAGGGTTTTTAAGGATCCTGAGATCATATAACCTCGTTGCGATGCGTCATTATGATGTATCATATTATGGTGAATAAAAGTCCCACTCTCAGGGTCGGTCGGATTCCGCCTGAATCTTCTTGATTTCGGCTCTTTCGGATGGATTTTCGGAGTTGTAAAATTGACCAAGTGTTGGTCATTTTGATCGAATTGCTGATTTGGCCCACTTAACATTGACCGTTGGAAGATCTGACCCGGGGGATGGGTAGACATCACTGTTGTGTGTCCAGGAGAGTCGGTTTGATAAGAAGGTGGGCTAGATCGAAGGCAGACCACACCACGAAAAGTCCCACCTCCCAACCAACGTCCAGGTGCATGGGAGAGGTGCTGGGCACATGTTGAAGCTGGTGGGCACATGTGCCCTAGAGGTGGGCACACGTGCCACCTCCCGGGCGCATGTCCCCCTACACTTATGAAGAGAGAGAGAGAGAGAGAGTCTCACGTGCATGTGCTTTTGCACATGTGCCCAAACTCAAGTTACTGGGCGCATGTGGGCATGACACTTCACCAATTTTGTGGATTTTCATGCTACAGAGAGTGGGCGATGTTAGTGCACTTTTCCGTGGCATACTAGTGCACCTTGTTTGTCAATCACTTACGTCAGTGAGTCTAGTGTCGGTTGAGCCCAATGAAGACGAAGACTGAAGACTCAAGACGGATCGGCCGCATCAAGGAAGAAGTTTCAGGTAAAAGTGATGCCTTGGTGCCTTAACCTTGACCAAATCCCATCTCCTTTGTATCCTTGATGTCCTTGACCATATTAGGAATCTTTTAGGCATCATAGATAGGCCCTAGGTGTCCCATTTGAACACCCAAACCTTGGCTATAATGGACACACTGAAGCATGTCGAGTTCAGCATCAAAAGGGGTGAACCAGGCTGGTCCGACCGGTCAGGTCCGGTCGGCCAGCAGCCTTGTTGCCTTATGCAATGGCCAGCCGACCGGTCATGACCGGTCGGCCTTTACAGATCAAAGAGGCCAGCAGGTGTGGCCGACCGGTCATGACCGGTCGGCCTGGTGAGTTGAGGCTGTCCAGCAAGGGTGTCCGACCGATCATGACCGGTCAGCCTATGTATTGGCCCTGTACACTTGATATACTTCAGCAGGGGGGTCCGACCGGTCATGACCGGTCGGGACAGGTCGGCTCATAGCCGTTTTATGACCGTTGGAGCCATTTTTCTATATATATGGGGCCCCGTTTTTGGGCATAGGTAGAGGGATTTTAGAGGGAGTAAAGCCACCATTGAAGGAGATCTTTTGAGGCTCATTCCTTGACCTATGCAAGGCATCTTCCTTGTGCTTTAACACAAGATTAGAGCATTCCAAGCTCATGAAAAAGATGACCTTCATCCCCTCTTGATCTCTAGAGTTAGGAAGCTTCTTGATTGGCAAATCCGTGTCCTAAACTCGAAGATGAGATCGTTGTAGGTAAGAGACTCTAGGAAACTCATTCCCTTTAAGTTGTAGAGCTCTTAAACCTACCCTCCTAGCACCTTGGGCATTTCAAGGCATCGCATGCAAGGTGTTTGATCGAATGTGGCTAAGGCATTGGCGACGCAACGGCGACACGATCGTGGGAGCAAGGGAAGCGGATTGAAGCACGGGAGAGCGGAGATCCAACAACCCAATCCGGCGCTAAACAAGGGGCTCATCCGACAAGTAGGTTGTCTTATTTGAGAGTCCATTCTAGAGTTTGTTTTTCGAACTCGACCTAGGGACGTTAGTCGTTCCTTGGCCCATCAGCCGGGCCTAAACTAAGTCTCCAAGGGGGAGCCTCTGACACGGGAGTAAACGTGCGATTGGGTTGAGAGTTAGCCTATGTCTAAAACTCCGGATACGGTTGAGAGGTGAACCGATAAAACCTCCGTGTAAAGGTTGAGAGGTGAACCTCATTTAAAACCTCCGATAGTGAATGCCGGTGTGCTCAAAGGGGTTGAGTACTTGAACCGGGAGTGGAGTAGACACATAGTCGAACCACTATACATCCTTGTGTTTGTGATTGTTCTTGAGCACATTTATATCTTTGCATTGTTAGTTTAATTGCTTAATTATGAATGCTTGATAGGAATGCATGCTAGGCTCCTTTAGGCTCATCCTCACACAAGATGTACCTTCACTAGTTGTGTAGACTTGAGCTCATTGATCCACTCTCATAACTCTACACTTGTTGCATAGGTTAGAAGCTTAATTAGTTGAATCATTTACTTACCTATGCATGCTTAGACTAGGACTATTCATTGCTTATACTTTTGCTAGTCATGTGAATGGACCCACCTAGGCTTGGAAGCCGAAGTGTTCTTGCTTAATTTGTTGAATTGCATAAGTAGGCGAAAAGAATTTCAAAAAGGTCCTATTCACCCCCCCCTCTAGGTCCATTGACATATCTCCAAGTGTCTCTACAAGCGGTAAAACCGCAATTTCAGGCGAATGTCCCCTCCACACCCAATCACTTTTACGTTTTCTCCCTCCGGCGGATGAAATCCCTTTCCGGCGAAGGCATCTGGCAAGAAAAACCCTTTCTAACGAGGGATTTTGGTGAGGATTTTACCTCTGTGGAGTGCTCTGGCAGTGATGAAGATGATGTCCCCCTTTCTCAGTGAGTGGAGGTGCTATTTATAGCAAATTTATTGGGTCTCGGGTCTGTTGGGGCTCAAATTTGCACCCATTATAAAACAATATCCCATGGTCTAGTGGCAATGATTTGGATAAGTTTTGAGGCCAGGAAAGCCCTGAAAACGCCAGCACAACCCTGATCGCTTGGTAGCGACCAAAATCCATAAACAGCATTTCAGAGCAGGAACTGGACATGCGCTTCACTTCCAAATGATCTGAAATGTCCTAAAACCCTTAACCTGCAAGTTTCAAAGTCATCCAGCGCATATTTTTACCTGCGCACCTCGAAATGCGTTTCGTCCCTGCCCGGAACTGACAAAAAGGGGTCCGTAAGCCTACAGCTACCATTTCAAAGTGGAACTGGACATGCGCTACACTGCCAAATGATTCGGAGCGCCCCAAAACCCTTAAATAGCAAGTTTGAAGTCATTACAATGAATATTTCCATGCGCGCGCTCCCCAGAGCAACGTTCCTATACGACAAGCCGACCCGGAGGCTCCAAATTAGGAAGAAAGTACCAAAATTAGCAACATCTAGACTTCCACACCCCATCTCGTTCATTCAGGAGGTTAATCATAGCCTAGAAGTGGCTTGGCGATAGTGAGTGCATGTCTAGAAAAGGTAGCTGTCCTTTGGAGGTCCCCCGTCGGAGCTGAAATGCTGAAATTTCTAAGTGCTGGAATCCTGAAAATTTGGCTAAGTAGTGGGAAAGCGCCGGCAAAGGACATGCACCTGGCCTCTAACCACATGCGCTTGCACCCTAGTAGTGAAAGGAAGTGATCCGAACACTTTTCCGAAAAGCGTCCGGGAAATGGACCGGTAAAGCACATGCGCCCGGATCCACCACATGCGCCCGGTGCATTTTTCTGACATGCGCTTGACATTGTTTCTAGGCACATGCACCGGGAAATACCCGCCGGGTAGACCCGAACCCGATTTCCCTCCTATAAATAGTGAAGTCACTTCATTTCATCAGCACGAGATCATCCCCTGCCGACCTTAGAGTGATGTAAGCACCACATGCGCTTGCTTTCTCTCCCCTCGCCGGATGCCTTGGCCGGAGTGGATTTCCTCGCCGGAAACCCTCGCCGGAAAGGGATTTCCTTGCCGGAATCCCAAGTTCAGGAAGAAAATCCTGAAATTTTCTAAGTGCTGGGCACATGCGCCGGCATATCCCCCACATGCGCCGGCTTATTCCATCACATGCGCCGGCTTTTCCCACCGGAAAATCTTAAAAATCTGCTAAGTCCAGGAGGGACATGCGCCCACTCTTTGAGTCCAGGCACATGTGCATTGCCACATGCGCCCGGAACACCTCTTCTCCATCTGTTTTTTCATAAAAAACACTTCACATGCGCTCGGAAGATGGGACATGCGCCCACCTCCCTACCACATGCGCCTGGAACCTTGCTAAAAATGCCACATGCACCTGCATATCCACCCCTCCATGCGCCTGGACGCTGATGGGAGGGGTGGACCTTCGATCGCTTGCCCCGCCTTCGTCCGGAATCCGATTTTGATGAAATCACTTCCGCCGGATGCATCTCGATGAGATCTATCCATCCATCGGATCAGATTCTCCAAAGGTCAATGATAAATGGCCCAAATTAGTATTTTGGTCCAAAATGACCAACACTTAGCCAATTTGGTAGCCCGAAAATCCTTCCGAAAGAGCCGAAAACGGCTGAAAACGAGAAGAATCGGGCGGAATTGGACCGAGCCCGAGAGGGAAGCTTTTCTTCTACATGACATGATACACCATAATCATGCACCGCGATGAGGTTATCCGATCTCAGGACCCTCGAATACCCTAATCAAGTGATCGGCAGGTCCACTACTTAGTCATTTCTAGCCCTGGGAAGTGCCCTGTTGGCCCTGAAATTGACTTTTGCTAAGCAAATTGAAATGTGATCGCACCGTGATCTTCGTGGACATAATCCACCCCTGTTCAAAGATGGTCATCGGTAATACTCACCGATTTCCCTGATCGGACCTCAAGCAGGTCCATTATTTAGTCATTTTCAGCCCTGGGAAGTACCCTGTCGGCCCGAAAATCGACTTCTGCTAAACAAATTGAAATGCGATCGCACCGCGATCTTCGTGGACGTAATCCATCCCTGTTCAAAGACGGTCATCGATAATATTCATCAATTTCCTTGATTAGACCGCAGACAGGTCCATTATTTAGTCATTTTCAGCCCTGGGAAGTGCCCTGTTGGCTCGAAAATTGACTTTTGCTAAGCAAATCGGAATGCGATCGCACCGCGATCTTCGTGGACGTAATCCATCCCTGTTCAGAGATGGTTATCGATAATACTCTCTTGTCTCTCTAATCAGACCGCGAACAGGTCCACTACTCAGTCATTTTCAGCCCTGGGAAGTGACCTGTTGGCTTAAAAATTGACTAATGCCAGTTGAAATCAACCGCGATCTCGAAGACGCCGAGGCAAAGTTGAAGTACTCAGGCTATCCAACAGCCGAGTCAAGCATTCACAGGGCACCGATCCCCATTATTCATAAGAAATTGGCATATGTGGGTACCCATCGGACCCTATACTTAGCCACTTACAGGCATCGAAGCAGCCGATCCAGCCCATTGAATTTGGATCCTCAAAAGATCTTGGCTCGATAAAGCTTACTTGATCCCAAATAGATCACTGAAAATACTCAGAAGAAAGAGTGTTCTTGAAGACGAGTCGCCCAACTCCAGAAGAAATACATTTACTTTATTGTACAAAGCTCTATTCATCCCGGATAAAGGTCCGAGGCTAAACCTAAGGGGTTATGGTTTCCACGAGAAACCACAAACAATGAGTTCTAACTAAGCTTGAAACATCTTGCTATGGACTGCCACTATGAAAAAGACCGTCGATGCCCTACCCATCGACAACGGGTCCGTCGGTTGAGCTGATGAGGTAGTTGCGGATTGCTTTCCTAAGGTCACCAGTCATAAAAATACAGGCGCGGGCTTTAGGTTATGCCGACCAACATTTCGAGGTTTGTGTATTCCAGCGGTCACCTGTTCACAGTAACAGGCGCGGGCCCCGAGTTGCACCACTCGATTAAAACCCTCGTTCGGGAACGTTGCGGAGTGCTTTCCTAAGGTCACCTGTCATAAAAGTACGGGCGTGGGCCTTGGGTCATGCCGACCAACATTCGAGGTTCGTGTATTCCAGCGGTCACCTGTTCACAGTAACAGGCGCGGGCCCCGAGTTGCATCACTCGAATCCTGACAGTCTCTCAACCCGGACATACCGAAAGAAAATGGGACATAGACATCCGGTGTGTCTAACAAATATCGCTCAGTCCATAACAAGAAAGCAAAGGTCTACACGACCATGAACTCAAGACCATAATCCCCGGCGGATTAGTCTTTTGCCTTCCAATCAAGGGTGATCAACCGTTGATGTAATTAAAGGCTCGTGACCAGTATCACAGCCTGGAATGTAAAAGATCTCAGAATCTCTGGAATAAAATTCACCTTGCGATATCTCTCTTGTGTACACTTTGTGATTGCTTATGATTGTCTATGAATGTCTCTATACTCAGAATTCCCCCAGAATAAAAGAAACACGAAAAAAAGAAAGAAGGACTGCTGACGAGTAGATCTGATCTTTCCCCTTTTTCTAAAAAGCGTTCTAACAAACTGGCGACTCTACTGGGGAGTATTCAATACCAGAATCTCTGGTTATTTCTGAGTAAATAGACATTCTGCGATAAATCATTTGCGGACACTAATGTGTACATGGAAAAGGTTACCGCAAGGAGAAATGTTCGGCGCCTTCACGGGCGTCAAACTGGCGACTCTCAACGGGAACGTTCTTCCCTTCATCTTTAAGGCAAAAGAATTTCGAAGCTTTGCATAGCATGCATGTAGTTCATACTTGTATGTTTCTGTCTATCCACTGTCGAGTCGTATCGCGATTGGTAAGGTCGCGTCCTCTCTTTCCCAAGCGTGCGGAATATTCTAATGCATGTATGACTGTGCAGAGAGAGAGAGAAAGACAGAGAGAGACAGAGAAAGGAACAGAAAGACAGAGAAAGAACCAAACAAATGGCATCTACGATGATCTTCTTAGCATCCGGAGGATTTTACTTCCCCCATCTGGCAGCAACCTGTGAAGCCGGATGGCAGATTGTTCAGAAGCTCAAGACCGTCAAGAAGACTGAGAACAAGAAAGTTATTCTAGCTGAGACAGAGAGGACAGCAAGGGTGCAGGGCAGAACAAAGAGACAGTGGAAGCTAGTCTACAGGGGCGACGCCCGTGACTCCGGCAGAACTACCGTGTCAGCCAGGCCAGAGTTCTCCTTCGCCGATATTAACTTCCCAGCGATACCGAAGAAAACATCACCAGCGAAGATACCGAACAGATTCGCTGTTCGACAGTCGACTGAGACGACGATAAAGAAAATCCCTACTAAAGCTGCTGTGATTAAGATGAGGCCGCAGCGAGCAGCAAGTAATGATGGTGCAGGTCACTGAAGGAGAGGCGAGTGAACGATACCCAGAGCTGCCTCCGATCCAAGAACAGATAGATGAGATTATCCAGGTTCAAGAGGACACGGCCAGAGAGATGAGAGAGATGAAAGAAGCACTATTGGCTCTAGTTGCCCAGGGGGCAAACAGAAGCCCAGCCGTACCTACTCGACAGTCTGTGGAGGAATGCCAGGGGGCAGCAGGAGAACCAGCCACCGCCGAACCACAAGCTCGCCAGAGAAACGTTGTGTTCGGACGTGTACCGCCACTGTCGTCTCAAGCCACGAGAGAAGAATTGTCCCAGACAGTTGCGGACCTGATGCGTTAGGAAAGAGAAAAGGAGAAGAGAGGGAAATATGTATACCAGGTGCCGTACTTACCCGAGGTCCACGACCTCCCATTTCCCAACAATTTCAAGCGTCCAGACTTCCCTAGATTCGATGGCAGAGGATCGCCAGAAGAACATATGGCTCAATTCATGACAATGATGGGCAACCTGTCGACAATACCCCAATACTGTCTCAGATTGTTTGGCTCAACGCTCACGAGCAAGGCATTCCAGTGGTACATGTCACTGCCCGTAGGGTCAGTCAAGTCCTGGGAGCAGATGCAGGACTTGTTCATCTCCAAATTCTTCTCTACCGAGAGAGAAGTCTCACTGACAGATTTAGCCTTGGTTCGTCAAAGGCAGGGAGAGTCGGTCGAGAAGTTCATCGACAGGTGGGGGACTATAGCAGCCCAATGCCGGGAACTGCCCAGCGACTCTGAGCAGGTCAAGATGTGCATGCAGGCCATGGATGCGATGATCTCATTTGGCTTATCTGGACACAACTTCTCGACGTTTCGAGACCTCGCTACGAAAGCCCACCTGGTGGAGGGAGCCGTGTCCAGAGCGTAGTTTAAGGCAGACAAGCCCAGGAGAGAAGTCGGAAGGATGATAACCTCTAACTATGTTGATAAAGGAAAAGGTTCAAATGACAGGAAACGCCCAAACGCCGAACGTAGAGTTGAGGCCAGGCCAGTAACCACGACTCAAGACAAAGGCAAGAGTTTTCAGAGGCCGCGACATCTCACGATAGAAGAGCGTAATCGAGCAAATGGGCCTTATACCTTCGACATGGAAGATCTGGTTCCGATCATGGAACAGCTGGTCGAAGAAAGGTTAATAAGATTGCCGGAATGCACACGCCCAGAGGAAGCGAAGATGGTCGATCATCCCAACTACTGCAGGTATCATCGTGTGACCACCCACAAGACTGAAGACTACTTTGTCCTAAAAGGCAAGATTCAACGGATGATCAACGATGGCACCATCAATATGAAGGCGGAAGAGGCGAGCCGGAACACTGCGACAGTAGTGTCTGCCCTCCCTGTGCCAGTTCAAATTCCAACGGCGAATCCATTCCCAGAACCGGAAGAGCCATGGACACTTGTGAGCAGTAAGAAGAGGCTAGAGAACAAGAGAAGACTCTTGGAGAAAGAGAGGAAGATGAAGAATAGAATGAGAAGAAGAAATGTTGGACAAGAACAGCCGCGTGCACAGCCCGTTCAGTGCACCATGGTCTCAGTGGTCGCTCAACCAGGGGCTAGTGACAAGGACCAAGTCCTAGAGAAAGGAGAAGTCAATGTGGTGGCTCTGCGGTCAGGAAAGCAGGTTGTACAGAGAGAATTTTCGAGGCGACCAGACCCTAGAAGGACGAATGCGGTCATAGGTGAGCCATCAGGGACACCTCGAGAAAAAGAACCAGCAGAAGAGGTCAATGAGCCAGCAGTTGACCAACGAGATCACACTCAAGATAAGGCACCGGTGATTTATGATGTGGTGTCTCATTTGAAGAAGGTTCCAGCCCGACTCAGCATCTACGACGCCCTGTGCCTTTCGAAGAAATATCGGGAAATGTTGCTCAACGCGTTGCTCGATCAAGAAGCTCGTGAGGTCATGATAGCAGAGATCGAGTCAGAAATGGAAGGAATGAGGATAACAGGAACTGAGGATCGACCCGTAGAGCAGGTAATGCAGATTGACCGATCATCCATGATCACATTCTCTGAAGAAGACAGAATGATCAGCTTGATAGACCACAACCGCCCGCTGATGGTGACAGGTGTCATCCGAGACATAGAGGTCCGAAGATGCATGCTGGACGACGGATCCGCTGTGAATATTATGTCTCTGAAGACATTGCAGCAGTTGGGTTTCAGACAGACAGCACTCCGCCCAAGCGCCATGGTTATCCAAGGGTTCAATCAGGACGGTCAGCGTGTCCTAGGGTCCATTACTGTCATGCTGGAAATAGAAGAATTGAGCACCAAAGTCACCTGTCAGGTGATCGATGCAATGACGACATACAATATCTTGTTGGGACGACCATGACTTCATCAATACGGCATTATTCCCTCGACATACCACCAATGCTTCAAGTACAATAGAGATGGCGTCCAGTATAGAGTGGCGGCAGACCCGAGGCCGTACTCCATCACTGAATCTTTCCTAGCAGATCACAATACTATCGGGAGAGTGAGGAGGCCAAGACCGCCAGAAAAGCCAACGAACCGACAAAGGTGGCACAAGGGGCAGAATCCCAGGGCGAGAATCCAAGACAAGCGGACGAAGCTCCGCGAGTGGTGGCTGAAGCGACAAGGGCTCACAGAGGAAATCCGTTGCAAAGGAAGAAGTTTTACCTAATCCCGAAGCACCTCCGGAAGAAAGGGCAGTCAGTGTTGAAGCAGATGACAAGCTAACAGATGAGCGTGTTGCAGTCCAGCTTCAATATGCCGATGCCAAAGGTTGAGAGGATTCGTCCCTTCCCTAAAGCTCTGAGCCAGTTCTGCGTGCCGCCGACAATGGGAGCCAGGCATGAGATAAGGTTTCAGGCTGGACTCCACAACCCATTGCAGATCGAAGAGAACGCGAAGAGAACACCGGTAGAGACACCGCCCATTGAAGAAGAAAGATATAGCAAGGCCAGTAGAAACATTATGAGGAATATGGGGTTCATCTGTTCAGAACAGCTAGCTCGGAAAGGCATGCTAGCACCCTTCGAAGTAAAGACGAAAGTATACAGAGGAAAAGAAGCCCTGGGGACAGGATGTGAGACAACATGGTGACAATTAGTCCCGTGGAAGAGGTGAGGCCCGTTGGACCGAATGAAGTCATACAGCCGAGTGCCGCGCCAGAGCAGATCGAAGATGGAGGTCAGCCCACGATAGATGAGCTACAAGAAGTCAATCTGGGGACCACTGAAGAGCCGAGGAATACTTATATCAGTAAGAATATTCCCGAAGAAGAGAGGGAGAGCTACATTCAACTCCTGAAAGAGAACAGGGACGTGTTTGCATGGACCTATTCTGAGATGCCAGGACTGAACCCGGCAATCGCGATGCACAGGTTGAATATCGCGAAGGAGAAGAGGTCGGTCAAGCAGCCACAGAGGCGCTTCCATCCTGACATCGTCCCGAAGATAGAGGAAGAGGTGAAGAAGTTGCTTCAGGCCGGGTTTATCAGGGAAGTTCAGTATCCCAAATGGATCTCGAACATAGTACCTGTAAAGAAGAAGAGCGGCCAGATCCGAGTGTGTGTTGATTTCCGCAACCTGAATGAGGCTTGTCCTAAAGATGACTTTCCTCTACCCATCCCGGAGCTCCTGATCGATAGCACATCAGCATATACGACGATGTCCTTTATGGACGGCTACTCAGGGTATAATCAGATCCGAATGGCTCCAGAAGACGAAGAGTCCACTGCCTTCCCCACATCTCTCGGGATATTCTGTTACCGGGTGATGCCGTTTGGGCTGAAAAATGCAGGCGCCACGTATCAGAGAGCAATGCAGGTGATCTTCCAAGACATGATGCACAAGCATGTGGAATGCTACGTCGACGACCTAGTAGTAAGGTCCGATGGACATCAACAACATCGCGAACATTTGAAGCTAGTATTTCAGAGGTTGAGGAAGAAGAGCCTCCGCATGAACCCGTTGAAGTACGCCTTTGGGGTGTCCTCCGAAAAATTCCTTGGTTTTGTGATCAGGCATCGGGGAATCGAGATTGACCCCGTAAAGATCAAGGCGATTCGAGAAATGCCTCCTCCAAAGAGTTTGAAAGAGCTAAAGAGCTTCCAAGGGAGAGTCGCTTACTTGCGGCGGTTCATCTCGAACCTGTCAAGTCGCTGCCAGCCTTTCTCTCGGCTAAACAAGAAAGACGTCCGCTTCGAATGGGACGAAGCGTGCCAGAAAGCCTTCGATTCCCTCAAAGAGTTACTCGGGAAAGCTCCAGTTCTCGCGGCGCCAATCGAGGGAAAGCCTCTGATACTGTATGTAGCAGTGGGAGAGAACTCACTGGGGGCACTGCTAGCCCAGAAGAATGAAGAAGGGAAAGAGAAAGCTCTATACTATTTGAGCCGCACGCTCGTCGGCGCTGAGTTTAATTACTCACCGATTGAGAAGATATGCCTGGCCTTGATATTCGCTGTGAAGAAGTTGAGGCATTACTGTCTGTCATACCAGATTACATTGATCTCCAGAGCAGATCCTATCAAGTTCCTGATGAACCGACCTATGTTGTCCGGGCGTTTAGCCAAATGGGCCCTACTGCTATCCGAGTTCGACATCACGTATCTGCCGTCTCGAGCTGTTAAAGGGCAGGCGATAGCCGATTTTCTAGCAGCTCACCCGATACCAGATAACATGGAAATGGAATGTGATCTGCCTGACGACCAGGCCATGATGGTAAAGGTCACGAAGCAGTGGCGGATGTATTTCGATGGAGCCTCCAGAGCTGCAGGGTCAGGGGCCGGTGTGATCTTCATCAGTCCTCAAGGCGACTTGTTGCCCTACTCATTCACAATAGTGCCGTCGTGCACAAACAACGAGGCAGAGTATCAGGCCCTCATCATTGGGTTACAGTTGGCACGAGCCATGCGAATCCGATCACTACAGGTATACGGTGATTCTCGGTTAGTTGTGGGACAGCTTATGACGGAATATGAAGTCCGCAAGCCAGAGCTGTCATCTCTTTGTCATCAGGCCCGAGCCCTATTCGATCGTTTTCGGGACAGTACAGTGTCACACGTCCCAAGAGCTGAAAATTCTCAAGCAGACGCATTGGCTAACCTGGCCGCGGCTCTCGCGCACCCAGGGGGCAGCCCACTTCAAGTCACCATAGAAGAAAGGAGAATACTGCCATCCCTCACAGCAGCCGAGAATGTCACGAGTGCAAGTCCCGTACATTGCTTTGAGATCACAGAAGAGGAAGATTGGAGAAGACCATTCTCTGGTTACTTGAAGTATGGGTTCTTACCCGAGGATCCGCAGATGCACACTCAAGTCAGAAGGCGTGCCAGCTCATCGTCCTCTTAGAAGGAGTACTGTATCGACGCTCCAGCGATTGGAATGCTGTCAAGATGCCTGGCCCGAGAAGAAATTCATGATACGCTGAGAGAGGCGCACGGAGGAGAATGTGGTGCCCATCAAGGCAGATGGAACCTACATCATCGAGTGCGGCACATGGGCTATTATTGGCCCACCATGGTGAAAGACGCGATGGACTACGTCAAAAAATGCCATCAGTGTCAGATACATGCTGACATCATACATATACCTCCAGAAGAATTGCATCAGTCAGTGATGTCTTGGCCTTTTACGGCCTGGGGTATGGATGTGATAGGCCTCATTAGCCCCTCTTCCTCTCAAGGACACCAGTACATACTGGCAGCAACAGATTATTTCTCTAAGTGGGCCGAGGCTTTGGTCCTGAAGAACGTGAAAGCTAAACAAGTGGAGGGCTTCATCCGGAATGCCATCATCTATAGACATGGTATTCCCAATCGGATCGTCATGGATAATGGCACGCCCTTCCGAAATGCTGTGATCGACAAGCTGTGTTCCAAGTTCAAGATCAAGCATTGCTACTCAACACCTTACTATCCTCCTGCGAACGGGCTTGCTGAGGCATTCAACAAAACCATCGTGAAGATTTTGAAGAAAATGGTGGCAGAGAATAAGAAAGATTGGGACAAACGATTGCCTGAAGCGCTCTGGGCATATCGTACTACGCACCGCACAGCAACGCGGGCTACTCCCTATTCACTGGTATACGGCACGGAGGCCATCATCCTAATGGAGGTTTAGGTCGAGTCCCTGCGGGTAGCACTTCGGAACTCCTTGACAGATGAACGTAATGCCGATCTCAGGATGGTCGAGCTCGATGCCTTGGATGAGAAAAGGCTCGCGGCACAACAACGGCTAGAGATGTACCAGAAACATATCTCAACAGCGTATGACAAGCGAGTCAGGGGTAGATCCTTCAAGAAGGGTGACTTGGTGCTCGTAATGAAGCGACAGACAGCCGCGCACACTACAAAGAGCAAGTTCGACCCTAAGTGGGACTCGATATGCATCATAGAAGAAGTTTACTCCAACGGGGCCTACCGTTTAGTGAATTTCGACGGTGGCGAAGCCGGTTTTGCAATTAATGGCCGGTTTCTGAAGAAATATTACCCCTAACAGTCCACCTGTTACTTTCCTTTACATAAATAGGAGAAATGTAAACTCCCCAAGAGAGGGAATGTAATAAGTAAGAATAGAAATGGAGAATGAAATGGAGTAGAATACAGTAGATAAGCCTGTAGTTACAAAAGCTAATCAGTTATTTTGTATTCTTGCAAGTCTTCCTTGCCCTTGCTATGGAGAAATAACTAAGAAGGACCATTCGTCTATGACACGAGCATATCACGAGTTCAGAAACCCTGGACACTCCCGAAATCGACGACAAAGGGAAGTATTACTCTTTTCATTTCATTCTACATTCATCACTTACTAGAATTGCGATTATTATTGTTATTATTGTAGACCATTCTAACACACATCACACAAGCATAACACGATAGAAAAGTAATTGCTATTGTCATTTCATTTAACAAAAGTTTGATTGACATCTTTTCCGACGTCGTATACATGAATAGTCACAACCGGAGACGACGCGACGGAAGTAGCAGAGGCAGGTATTGACCCAATAAGATCTGTAGAAATAAGATAATAATGAGAAAATATGTTTAGTATGATTATGCAGGAATTAAAGAAGAAAAGTAAAAAAGCAGAACCACAATCGCATTTCTTACCTTGTGCTCGCGGAATGTTGGGTCCGACTTCGACTGCAGCAGGGCATGACGCATCCATGACCTCTAACTCAACAGAACAATTCACTTGCAATGAACAGCCTAATGGAAAGACCGAAGAAGGATCGACGTTCCCCTCACGTATCTCAAGCCCAAGAACAGATCCCTCGGCGTTATCAGCACGAACGGGCAAACAAGGATGAGCATCCGTCGACAACCCCGTAGTCGGTGCCGTAACAGCCCGAGAAACAAAGACTAAAGGCTCGGAAGAAGGTTGGACCCTGACGTTGTCGTAGAGTTGTGCTTTGAGCGCTGCCATGGCAGCATCATCAAGATCACCTACGCCCCCGACTCCGGCATCGTTATCATAATAGTTCGCGAGGGAATCATCGTTGCTGTGATCATTAGCACGATCCGCTCCCCAGTCATCGTCGGAATAATCTACAGGCTCACCTTCGAGCCGTGACCCCGAACCATCATCGGCTTCAGAACCGTCTTCGGCATTGTCCCCCTTGACGTCTGCAGGCTCGGACTCACCTCCGTCACGATTGTCGGCAATCATATCTTCTTCGTCTGCAATTTCCTCTATAGCACCAGACCGAAGCTCACCTTCTTCACGACTATCGGCAGCAGTCGCACCCGCCACTACTTTCGAAAGATTGATCTGCAACGACGGATCCAAACTCCCCCACTTCTTGATATGTAATATTTCTGCCTTTCTTAAGTTCTTCTCAGGTGCGGACGGGCGAACTCTTGGTGTGAGTCTTATCTTGACTCTCAGCTGATCTCTCGCGCGGCCCGGTGGAAGATTGTCAACAAAATCATCAGAAGGTCTAACTCCTGCCATGCCTTCCGTAGGCTCATCCTCTTCGACAGACGGAGGAGCATTCTCTGCCGGAGGACTCGAAGATCCGACCCCTTGCTGACGTCTCTGTATAGGGACCCCAAAATAATACCATCCGTCTAACGCTCCACCTTCTTTCCTACGAGTGATCGGCACGTTCAAGGAAGTCAGATGGCTGGTACCGGGAACTCCGACGGCCTCACGCTGCTCACGAAGATAACCAAGACCGTCCTCAGGAACGTCAGTCAACTTTGGAGGAGAGAGATAGAGAGGGAAATCGACGAGTTTGGCGTCCCGGATGCGCGCATACTGATGCACCCACCATCTCATCCAACCATAAGAAGTCGCAGGACGTCGACTACCGCCAGGCAACACGAACCTCGCGCCAGTTCGCGTCAACAAAAGCTGGTCCCACATCCACTCCCAATGGACAGGACCCGTGCCATGTGCTCGTTCTATCCTCGTTACGCTCGGAAGAGTCGACAAAACACCCTGATCGTAGCCGAACTGTCTGGTGAACCTGCTCGGATAATAAGGCTCGCGCCAGAACTCCATGCCTTCGCGGAACGGGAGAGAGGCGGTCCGGATTGATAGTAGGAATTCTCTGTCAGAAGAGTCAACCGAATCCTCATCATCGACGACTTCAATATCTTCATCAGCAATGGAAGCAGGAAAATGGTAGAAGTCAACTTCATTCTCGCTGCAGATCCTTGAAGACACCTATTTTGGCGTCTTAAGCACCATCTTGGCCTTCATGAACCTGATAAGAGGCGCTCGGTCCGGAAAGAAGTAGGCGTGAGGCTTCATGCCATATACCCATGGAAAATAAACGCCTAACCAGACACAGAAATAATGTCACGGGCAATAGGCCGCATCCATCCCATCAGCAGGTTTGTCCGGATTACTGGCAACATAACCAAACGCTCTATATATGCTGCAGAGTACAGGTGGCGCTATAGCAAGACGTCGGCCACTGGCAAGGGCACCTGCCATGACGAAGCAAGAAACCCTGACGCCATCAGCACCCTTCGAGCTGGGAAGCGCGACTGCGGACAACCTAGTAAGCGAGGAAGCCTGCTAGCTCACAAGTGGGAGACAATACGTTTGGGCAAGGAAATTTCCGTTGAAAGCGTTGTCGTAAGGCTCTTACTCTTTTAACATCAACCTTATATTTTTCGTAGTCGATCCTGAAAGAGAGAAAGGAGAGAGAACTTCACATAAGAAGCTACGCAAAAGGAAAGAACATACATCAGGAGAAGAAAGAAAGAAGACGTCCTGCGAAGACTTACTTCAAGCCGTGGCTGAAGTAGACTGACCAATCTTCATAGTGTATCTTTGTAATGCAGTCAAATTGTTGCAGTTCATTGAACAACTCCAAACACGCCTTGGAATGATAGGCCTTCCGATCACCTTCGCGCCTGAAGCCAGACAATTCTTCATCAGAGGGGATATATTCGTGATAATACCCTCCGCGTATGGGCAGGCCCGCCATCATCTTAAGATCCCAGAGGGTTATGCTCATCTCTCCTTAAGGAAGATGGAAAGAGTTGGTAACGGAACTCCAGCAATTTAAGAAGCCCCTGAGAATCGTCGGATCTCGCGGAAAGAAGCTGGCAGTCGCCTCGATGGCATAGTAGAGCCCGACCTCCCTCAGCACAGCCTCGTGCCGGATCAAAATCTCCTTCGCCCAGGGGATGTAGCTGTCACGACGATTCAGATGCCCTCGGGTACGGAAGCTCGAAGTCTCCCACATTGCGGACGTGCTCATAGGAAGGAATCTTTGACGCACCGTCTCAAAGAAATGAGTCGGATAAGGTGCATGCGGATCACATGTAGGCATGAGGAAAGTCATTTCCTTAATCCCACCAACCTTTTGTTGCTTCCCGTTGCTTCCCAGGGTGGCGGTGAGTAATCTCTCAGGAACTGAAGACCATCTCTCCACTCCATAGAACTGACTAGATCTACGAACATCAGATGGCTCGATGCTCGGAAAAGGTTTACACCTCATAAGAGACTTCTGGTGCAAGATGACTTCGCCATTGTAGGGGTTCGTGATGCAGATGCCACGCTCAGCAGTGATCTTGTTGCTCTCCCATCCAATCTTCATCCTTTCATATTTCGAGTCGAGGAGCTGTGTCAATCGCTCCGCTTGACTGAGCGCCTTGATCGGTTGTTTTCCTCGTCCTCCTTTCTTCTTACCTTTCTGACCTGTCAGATTCTCTTCTACATTTTGAACAGGTATATCTTGAGGACCTGCCTCGATGGCACTCGCCACACCAGCAAGTTAGGCATACCAATAGACCCACTCTTGTTCTGTTCCCCGCTGCGGGGGTTCAGGCGCTGTCTTGTTGACAAAGATGCGTACTAGCACTTCATGAGGAAGCTGCCCAATACGCTCCGAGAAATCCTTGATCTCGGGTTCGACCGTAGGAAAGAAGCGAGAGTTACGTCTTGGAGGAGGAGGGTTAGAAGGACCTTCAGCTGTTCTTTTCCGACCGTGCTTCATCGGCGTCGGACCAGAAACATGCGACCCAGAAGTTTCACCAGAAGATCCCATTGTCGCTACTGCAATTTACTGCAACGCGCAAACAGAACAACATTAGAAAACAACTCGATACACACGGGCAAATAGCCTAACGAAATCATATCACAAACACAAGCACAGCATGTAGAGCACAGCATGAAGAGCATGAAAGCAACAAAATCAAGAGCATAGCATCTCAATCATCATACGCATTTCATAACAAAGCAACTGCCATCATACATGCACGCACACATATGATTGATGCACACACAAAATCATAGATTGAACCCACAATACATCCATGCATTTAGTCTAAAAGCAATCTTGACAAGTCCAGGTGCTTATAGACAAATACTGGACAGAGTCAGGAAACAGTTTCAGCATCATATATATGCAGCTGTTCGCACACAGCAACTTTACAAGCAATCGGGACGCTATAAGCGCACTTTGGCAGACATATTCTGAACCTGCCTAAAATAGACAGTTGCAAGCCGTGACAGGCCAAAGTAGGCAGTCAACTGCAGGCCCAAGGCACTAAGCTCCAATTGTGCTTGAATTTTAAGTGATCTAGCCTCAAACAGCACTGAATTTGACTGAGAAACGGAGCTGGAAATGCCATTTCTCCACCAAGTGCAAAGCAGGGGCTAAAAATGGGACTTTTGGCTAAGTGTTGGGCTCACATGCGCCCAAGGTGGAGCCCCAGGCGCATGTGGCCCCTCACATGTGCCCAATCTATAAATTTCACAATCTGAAGTTCATCATACAAAGCATCAGGCGCATGTGCAATCCGACATGCACCCGGCTTAGAAGAAGAGGATGAACGAGTTTGAAGCTCAAGCCCCAGGCGCATGTGTCAGCCCCACATGCGCCCATCTCTAATGTTTTGAGAAAACACAAGTTTCGGGAAGTGCCCTGGGTGCATGCCCAAAACCACATGCGCCTGGGACATGCGCCCACATCCTCAGAGGCAGTTTGACATGCGCTTGAGGGAGTTCTCTGTCAAAAAATGAATGGCAGGCCACATGTGCCCACAAGGGGACAACATGCGCCTGTACCCTGAGGGTGATCTCTCTCACCTTGGGAGAAATTAAGTTTTCTGACTCGAAAAAGTGTGGAATGACTCAGTGAGTCAACTATTTATACTTGAGCCTGGGGGACCGGTGCACTGCACTGGCATGACGTAAGCATCCAGCGCAGCACACCGGGGGGGCACTTGTTGGGGCTCAAATTTGCACCCATTATAAAACAACATCCCATGGTCTAGTGGCAATGATTTGGATAAGTTTTGAGGCCAGGAAAGCCCTGAAAACGCCAGCACAACCCTGATCGCTTGGTAGCGACCAAAATCCATAAACAGCATTTCAGAGCGGAACTGGACATGCGCTTCACCGCCAAATGATCCAAAATGTCTTAAAACCCTTAACCTGTAAGTTTCAAAGTCATCCAGCGCATATTTTTACCTGCGCACCTCGAAATGCGTTTCGTCCCTGTCCGGAACTGACAAAAAGGGGTCCGTAAGCCTACAGCTACCATTTCAAAGTGAAACTGGACATGCGCTTCGCCGCCAAATGATTCGGAGCGCCCCAAAACCCTTAAATAGCAAGTTTGAAGTCATTATGATGAATATTTCCATGCGCGCGCTCCCCGGAGCAACGTTCCTATACGACAAGCCGACCCGGAGGCTCCAAATTAGGAAGGAAGTACCAAAATTAGCAACATCTGGACTTCCACACCCCATCCCGTTCATTCAGGAGGTTAATCATAGCCTAGAAGTGGCTTGGCGACAGTGAGTGCATGTCTAGAAAAGGTAGCTGTCCTTTGGAGGTCCCCCGTCGGAGCTGAAATGCTGAAATTTTCTAAGTGCTGGAATCCTGAAAATCTAGCTAAGTAGTGGGAAAGCGCCGGCAAAGGACATGCACCTGGCCTCTAACCACATGCGCTTGCACCCTAGTAGTGAAAGGAAGTTGATCCGAACACTTTTCCGAAAAGCGCCGGGAAATGCGCCGGTAAAGCACATGCGCCCGGATCCACCACATGCGCCCGATGCATTTTTCTGACATGCGCTTGACATTGTTTCTGGCACATGCGCCGGGAAATACCCGCCGGGTAGACCCGAACTCAATTTCCCTCCTATAAATAGTGAAGTCACTTCATTTCATCAGCACGAGATCATCCCCTGCCGACCTCAGAGTGATGTAAGCACCACATGGGCTTGCTTTCTCTCCCCTCGCCGGATGCCTTGGCCGGAGTGGATTTCCTCGCCGGAAACCCTCTCTGGAAAGGGATTTCCTTGCCAGAATCCCAAGTTCAGGAAGAAAATCCTGAAATTTTCTAAGTGCTGGGCACATGCGCCGGCATATCCCCCACATGCGCCGGCTTACTCCATCACATGCGCCGGCTTTTCCCACCGGAAAATCCTGAAAATCTGCTAAGTCCAGGAGGGACATGCGCCCACTCTTTGAGTCCAGGCACATGTGCATTGCCACATGCCCCCGGAACACCTCTTCTCCATCTGTTTTTCATAAAAAACACTTCACATACGCCCGGAAGATGGGACATGCGCCCACCTCCCTACCACATGCGCCTGGAACCTTGCTAAAAATGCCACATGCGCCTGCATATCCACCCCTCCATGCGCCTGGACGCTGATGGGAGGGGTGGACCTTCGATCGCTTGCCCCGCCTTCGTCCGGAATCCGATTTTGATGAAATCACTTCCGCCGGATGCATCTCGATGAGATCTATCCATCCATCGGATCAGATTCTCCAAAGGTCAATGATAAATGGACCAAATCAGTGTTTTGGTCCAAAACGACCAACACTTAGCCAATTTGGTAGCCCCGAAAATCCTTCCGAAAGAGCCGAAAACGGCTGAAAACGAGAAGAATCGGGCGGAATTGGACCGAGCCCGAGAGGGAAGCTTTTCTTCTACATGACATGATACACCATAATCATGCACCGCGAAGAGGTTATCCGATCTCAGGACCCTCGAATACCCTAATCAAGTGATCGGCAGGTCCACTACTTAGTCATTTCCAGCCCTGGGAAGTGCCCTGTTGGCCCTGAAATTGACTTTTGCTAAGCAAATTGAAATGTGATCGCACCGTGATCTTCGTGGACATAATCCACCCCTGTTCAAAGACGGTCATCGGTAATACTCACCGATTTCCCTGATCGGACCGTAAGCAGGTCCATTATTTAGTCATTTTCAGCCCTGGGAAGTACCCTGTCGGCCCGAAAATTGACTTCTGCTAAACAAATTGAAATGCGATTGCACCACGATCTTCGTGGACGTAATCCATCCCTGTTCAAAGATGGTCATCGATAATATTCATCAATTTCCCTGATTAGACCGCAGACAGGTCCATTATTTAGTCATTTTCAGCCCTGGGAAGTGCCCTGTTGGCCCGAAAATTGACTTTTGCTAAGCAAATCGGAATGCGATCGCACCGCGATCTTCGTGGACGTAATCCATCCCTGTTCAGAGACGGTTATCGATAATACTCTCTAGTCTTTCTAATCAGACCACGAACAGGTCCACTACTCAGTCATTTTCAGCCTTGGGAAGTGCCTGTTGGCTTGAAAATTGACTAATGCCAGTTGAAATCAACCGCGATCTCGAAGACACCGAGGCAAAGTTGAAGTACTCAGGCTATCCAACAGCCGAGTCAAGCATTCACGGGGCACCGATCCCCATTATTCATAAGAAATTGGCATATGTGGGTACCCATCGGACCCTATACTTAGCCACTTACAGGCATCGAAGCAGCCGATCCAGCCCATTGAATTTGGATCCTCAAAAGATCTTGGCTCGATAAAGCTTACTTGATCCCAAATAGATCACTGAAAATACTCAGAAGAAAGAGTGTTCTTGAAGACGAGTCGCCCGACTCCAGAAGAAATACATTTACTTTATTGTACAAAGCTCTATTCATCCCGGATAAAGGTTCGAGGCTAAACCTAAGGGGTTATGGTTACCACGAGAAACCACAAACAAAGAGTTCTAACTAAGCTTGAAACATCTTGCTATGGACTGCCACTATGAAAAAGACCGTCGATGCCCTACCCATCGACAACGGGTCCGTCGGTTGAGCTGATGAGGTAGTTGCGGATTGCTTTCCTAAGGTCACCCGTCATAAAAATACGAGCGCGGGCTTTAGGTTATGCCGACCAACATTTCGAGGTTCGTGTATTCCAGCGGTCACCTATTCACAGTAACAGGCGTGGGCCCCGAGTTGCACCACTCGATTAAACCCTCGTTCGGGAACGTTGCGGAGTGCTTTCCTAAGGTCACCCGTCATAAAAGTACGGGCGCGGGCCTTGGGTCATGCCGACCAACATTCGAGGTTCGTGTATTCCAGCGGTCACCTGTTCACAATAACAAGCGCGGGCCCCGAGTTGCACCACTCGAATCCTGACAGTCTCTCAACCCGGACATATCGAAAGAAAATGGGATATAGACATCCGGCGTGTCTAACAAATATGGCTTAGTCCATAACAAGAAAAAAAAGGTCTACACGACCATGAACTCAAGACCATAATCCCCGGCGGATTAGTCTTTTGCCTTCCAATCAAGGGTGATCAACCGTTGATGTAATTAAAGGCTCGTGACCAGTATCACAGCCTGGAATGTAGAAGATCTCAAAATCTTTGGAATAAAATTCGCCTTGCGATATCTCTCTTGTGTACACTTTGTGATTGCTTATGATTGTCTATGAATGTCTCTATACTCAGAATTCCCCCAAAATAAAAGAAACACGAAAAAAAGAAAGAAGGACTGCTGACGAGTAGATCTGATCTTTCCCCTTTTTCTAAAAAGCGTTCTAACAGGGTCCAAGCAAGAAGCTTCTGGGTGTATGTGTTTGTAAGAGGGGGGCATGCACATGTGGAGGGGTGTGTAGGAGCATGTGGCCTTGTGGCATGCGCATGCCATGGGGTGTAGGCACATGTGCCTTCTGGTGTGGGCACATGTGGTCACACTTAGCTTAAATTTTTTATTTTTATAAATTGCATAATTCAAAAAATGGGAAGATGGGTCTTACATGCACATGTTGCATGGGTGTGGGCGCATGTCCCCTCATGGCATGCGCATGTCTCCTATGTGGTGTGTGCATGCATCCCCAACACTTAGAATATTTTTTTGGATTTCAGGCTCCGATTGTCTAGAGGACAGGTACCTTTTCGAAGACCGAAGTCACCGATGCCTAAGCACTTTAAGCCTCTCATCGGACTATAAAATGAATCAGGGGGGGGGGGGGGGGGGTACGGATGATCAACTGTTGTGAATTTTGGTGGTTCGTTCCCAATTTGGACCCTCCCGATCGGCTTCAAATAGGGACAAAACTCATTCAGTGCACGTGAGTAAAAGTATACATTGTACAACATTCAAATTCAGGAGTTAAGTGTTTTTTGACATTTCGGATCATTTGGCTTCAATATGCATGTCCAGTTCCCTTTAGAAATAGCCTTTGCAAGCTTTCAATCCCTTACAGTCGGATCTAATCAAAGCAAAATGCATTTGGAAGCGCGCAGGTAATAATACACGTGCGATTTTGAAACTTGTAGGTTGAGGGTTTTAGGGCGTTTCGGATCATTTAGCGGCAATTCGCATGTTCGGTTTCGCTCCGAAATGACATTTGTAGGTTTTGGTCATGACTGCGCATGTTAGGTTTGTGCTGGCATTTTTTTGGTATTCCCAATATCGAAATTGGTCCGAATCGTCGTAGATGGACCGCTAGATGCTATTTTATAATGGGTGCGAATTTGAGCCCCAACAGTGCCTCAAATAATGAAGCAGAATATGAAGCCTTAATAGTTGGTCTCGAATTAGCAAATATACTCACGATAAGGAACCTGTTCATTCACAGCGACTCACAGCTCGTTGTAAATCAAGTGCTCAATGAATTTGAGGCAAAAGAAGAGAGGATGGCTTCGTATAAATCTTAAGTACTAATCTTACTTGCTAAATTAAACAAGTATGAAATAATTAGATTCCTCGAGAGGGGAACAAGCTCGCAGATTATTTAGCGAAACTAGCTTTTGCACCTGAGTCCGATTTGACGCTAGTTGCTCCTATCGAGCATCTCTCTGCCCCGAGTATCAATCAAGTCACTCTAGAACGAGTCGCTACAATACAATTATCTTCATGTTGGATGGATCCCATCATCCTTTACCTCCAAAGCGGACAACTCCCAGATGATAAAAAATCAGCCCGACAAATTCTCTATCGTGCTGCCAAGTACATCTTACAAAATGAAAAATTATTGCATAGAAGTTTTACTTTACCATATTTAAGGTGTCTCTATTCAAAAGAAACACAACATGTTCTAGATGAAATACACCAGGGGGCATGCGGTAATCATCCCAAAGGACGTTCTCTAGTGTACAAAGCAATGAGACAAGGGTACTATTGGCCCACTATGAAGGCAGATGCCATCGAATTTTTAAAGAAATGTGACAAAAGTTGTAACGCCCCGGATTTACCGTAGTTATCTTATAATTTTCTAAATTTTTTATATTAAATATCGACCATTAATATTGAAATTTGAATAACGGGATATCCGTAGGAGATCATATAGAGTACTCTTTATTAAAGTTGCTTAGAATGACCTCATTAACAACGTAGAAGAGTTAGATTTTGTTAAACCCGAAGATTTGCAAAAATTACAGAAATGCCATTAGTTAAAGTTAAGTTAACATGCCATTTTAAAGTACGCTAGTTTCTACATTAAGACGCAATACCCTAGATATAAGCGTTTAGGCATATTTTAACCGTACACTTCGAATTTCAACCCTCCAATCATCCTACAAATAAGTAAATCAGAAATCGGTCTATAAGTAGGCCATCCGATCTCGAATCTGGCCAATTTTTTGTGTCACTCCCTAAAGCTCCATTGCCGACCTGTTGGTTGGAGTGGATTTTATATATACATCACAGTGGGACCCACCGTGGCCAAACCCACTTACCGGGCCAATGGGCCCCCGACCGGCTCGCGTCAGGCCCGACAGAGTTGTTTTTACAGCATATGCACTGTACGTCCGCTGCCCTATCCACGGTCCATCATGTGGGCCTCGGTTCAGAAATCCAAGCCGTCCATCTTCTTCCTTATCCTCCAAAACCCCCTCTTAGCAAATTTCATCTCATTCCATCGCGAATCCAACCTGATCTCCTCTTCCCTTCCAACCTTGGAAACTTGGATCTTTCAATCCGGGAAACCTCTTCGCATGAGAACTTAGAAAAGTTTCTAAAGGATCCTAAAGATCCTTTATAGTTAATCAATGCGGAGAATCACCTCAAAAGCAGGAAGTTTCTCCCACCATGTGTAGAAATTCTCTAGAACCTTCTCTTGCGCTAAAACCCTATTAAACGGCTATGCACCCTCAGTTTGTGGACCCTACCTGCCTGATTGGACCCATCTAAACCCACCATAGGTGTCCGATTGTCAGATAAATCGCTCGTTCAAAAGTGTCTAATTCTAAACTCATTACTTCCTATTTTCTTCTCATAAACTGTTTATCACTTTGTGCGCCTCATTCCAAAATCCGTCACGACCATTTTGTAGCCCATACTTGACTTAACAAACATGTGGAATCTCTCTTCAAACCATGTTGTGTATACTTTCCAAAATGGCTCGAAAGATGATGTATTTCTACTTTAAACCGCAACCGTTCATCCGAAGATGGTGTAGCTTCCCTAAAACCCTAATTCTGACCCTACCTCTATATATAGGGCCTCTCTTAGCTAGAGGTGACCCCCACCCACGAATTTGAGATAGAGAGAGAAAGAGAAAGAGAAAGAGAGATAGAGATAGAGATAGAGAGAGAGAGAAAAGAGAGGAAGGAGAGAAAGAGTGTCATCTTGCTATTCTTTTATCATTATATATCTCTAATAAGCTGAAAATCATAAGGTGAGAACTCCTTTAAGATTGGGTTAATAATCTCATGTTTTGAAAGTTGATAATTTTTATATGCTTTTGTTTACATGTGTTTCTTTGTTCTCTCCTTAGTTAGCTATATATGAATGCTTTTAAATACATTTTCCATCTCATGGTGATGAGGACATTCATTGGACTTAGAGAACCAGTAAGGAATAGAATGTTTGTTGCACATATGGGATTTGTGTAACCCTCTTTAAGGGGACCACCTTTCCTTTCATATTGTATAAAAAATAGTTATGATTCTCTAATAGAGATCCTTATTATATTGTATTCATTTTTATATATGTGGATGGACCCTGATCTGTGGTAATGAATATCGGAACACCCGGTTAAGAGGTTACCTTAACCTGGGACGGTGCTTTTAGCTTGTCCGGTTAAGTGGCCACCCTGATTTGTGGTGGTGGTATCAAGATCGCCCGATTAAGTAGTTGTTAAATCTATTTATTACTATTATTATTATTATATTTACTATTATTATTATTATTATTCCTCAAGTTGTTAAGGATCTCCATAAGACTATAATTGAGCATGGGTGTTATGAACCTTAGTAGTACGGGCCGCCATCTTGGGATGTGATGCGTCGGTTACGACTGTTTTGATGAGTGATGAACCATGAGGAAGGATGTGGTGGTACCAAAGGTTGGTTAAACATTAAGTGGCTTGCTGTAAATTGGTAATAATAATAAAGAATGGTTAACTCATGCATGCACGTGGCTCCATGTGGGTGTATGGAATTGAGAATAGGCTAGAGCGTCATACTTCTCCCATATACTGTCACGTGTAGATTTGGGCTATAAGCGTTCCGTTTCTCACGTGGTCAGGCAAAACTATGGGCTTGCGTGTCCCAAAACCCCTGGCAGCATGTCGAATGATTCCTAGGCTAGGTCATGCATTATTATGCATTGCATTAAGTAAGAGTAATTGATGTTTTGTTATGATTTTTATGCGATTATTATTCTAACCTTAAAGTAGTTCTTCATTATGCCACTTTTGACGGTGTTTTTGTGGAAAATAATTTAGAACATGTGGGTAACGATCCTTAGGAGCCCGAGCCTTAAGGAGACAATTATGATGGCTCGTGGGAGCAGATGGTGGAAGACGAGACCGCATAGTCATTCATAGTTCTAGCAGTTATTAAGTATTTGAATTGTAATAAGTCCCAATGGGAGGACGTAGTTATCAACATGGTGATTGATTGAATGACTGTTACATGGTTTGATGATTTAGTTTAGTTAATGAAATAATATATAAGTTTGGTTCCACCATCTTGCTCATGGTTTTCCAAATAGTATGAAATGTGCATGTTTGTGTGAAAATTATGTTTGGGGTATAACCCTCACACATTCCAAATAACCTTGGGAATTCGGCCGTTGTGACACGGGAGCCGAAATCTTGGGGTGTTACAAATGTCAACGATATTCTCTAGTCCCTCATTTACCATCTGAACAAATGATACCAATGAATGACCCTTGGCCTTTAGCTCAATGGGGAGTCGATATAATCGGACCACTACCTATGGAAAAAGGACAAAACAGGTTCTCAATTGTGGCAGTTGATTATTTCACTAAATGGGTCGAAGCGGAACCTCTAGCCACCATCACCAAAAAAACAAACTACTAAATTTATATGGAGGAATATTATATGCCGTTATTGACTTCCTCATACCATAATTTCTGACAATGGAAGACAGTTTGATAATGCCGCGTTCTCCGAGTTTTACGAGAAATGGAAGATACGTAATATTCGAACTTCCCCATATCATCCTCAGGCTAACGGACAAGTAGAGGCGGTTAATAAAATTATCAAGCACCATCTAAAGACTAAGCTGGATGAACGTAAAGGTATGTGGCAATAACTTCTACCAAAAGTTTTGTGGGCATACAGAACGACAACCCGCATGTCAATGGGAGAAACACCTTTCTCTCTAGCACTTGGTACTGAAGCAGTTGTACCAGTGGAAGTCAAAGTACCCACTCATCGAGTAGAACATTATAAGGTAGCGCATAATGAAGAAGACTTAAAACTTCACCTCGATCTCCTAGAAGAAAAGAGGGACACATCTCGACTTCGAGCATCGGCCTATCAATAACGTATTGCCCATTACCACAATTCAAAGATCAAACCCAGGGCTTTTCAGCTCGGTGACTTGGTGCTTAGGCAAAACATTAAAACAGCCACTCGGTCGCTGGATCCTAATTGGGAAGGCCCATATCGAGTCATCAAAATCGTTCGATCAGGCACCTACTATCTGGAAGACATACGAGGAAGACCCTTACGTCACCCTTGGCACGTGGAACACTTACTCCGATATTTTCTATAAAGCATTCCTGATCTAAACGCTAAATCATATTTAAATAAAGGCGATCTCTTTCATTTTAACTGATCAGCTATAAAACCTATAACTTGGTCGCTACTCCATTTTTAGACCTGAATAGTCCTAAAGAGAATACAAACGTTCTCTTGACTAAGTCTTCTGCTTACCACAGAGCTAAAGACTCAATGGATAGATCAATCTATCTCTATGCTGATGTGGTCGCCAAGACTTCCCTAATTGAGCCCAACTCATTTCCATGGGTTGAGTAATTACACATTCAAGCATAAATTCATTTTCGTGAATTAGAAAAGAGAAGACAAAATGATTTTTTTCTATTTAAAGTGCATCTAATTACAAAAACATTAAATTGTTTTCTATCAAAAAGAGAAGGGAGAGATCAAGATCAACATTTAGTCGCTCATTCTTAAGCATCGCTTGGAGGAGGTGCACGACTCTGTACTTTAGGTTCCGTCTCAGGAACTCCCGCAACTTCTGTAGCCTTCATGACTTCATTTGCAGTAGCTGCTCTTTCTTCAGTAGCGACGACGGCTGCGACCTTTTCAAATTCCTCCAGGTTGAACACTGGAGAAATTCGTTGCATCACTTTGATCGTAAAATCACGACCAGTGTCGTACGATTCATACCGTTCGTCTTCATAAAGCTGCGAAGTACGGAACTTCAGAATGGCATGAGGGCTGTTAACACCAAAAATTGGCTAACAGATGTTGGTCAGAGACCAACTTTGATTCTTCGTCGTCTGACCTCTAATCGGAGATGAATGGTGTAGATTGGGGAACCTGCAATCACCAAGAAAGGTTAGGACCACCGCCGGTTGGCCCGGCTTATGGCCCTCCGATGGCAAAGTTAGTACGGGTATTGTGATAGTAAGATGAAGTGTCAAACGTAGGCTTAGAGATTGTGTACCTTTATCATCTGTGAGGTCATCTATTTATGCAGATCCGGGTGATCCAGTCTGTTACGCAAGCTATTAAGATTAGTACTGATTTCAGGGGATAAGGCACTTATCCTGTTAATCCTTAGATAAGGGGATAGCCTAACCACTTTACACGTCTAACTGATTACGTCTCTTGATGGAGATCCCTTGAGACACGGAGCCGTAGTCGGAGATAAGCCCAAAATCGGCCTATACGTGCTGCTGGTACTATAGGCTAAGGGATGTTATCACTGATCATCAGTAGTTAGAGCTGCTCGCACGTCGGAAGATGCTCGCGAGACAAGCTGCTCGCATTATAGGCTGCTCACATACCAGAGATCAGAGACCAGAGACCAGAGAGCAGAGAGCAGAGACCAGAGATTAGAGAGCAGAGACCAGAGACCAGGGCTGCTCGCATGACCAGAGACCAGAGACCAGGGCTGATCGCATGACCAGAGACCAGAGACCAGGGCTGCTCGCATGACCAGAGACCAGAGACCAGAGACCAGAGACCAGAGACCAGAGATCAGAGAGCAGAGACCAGAGATTAGAGAGCAGAGACCAGAGATCAGAGAGCAGAGACCAGAGATTAGAGAGCAGAGACCAGAGACCAGGGCTGCTCGCATGACCAGAGACCAGAGACCAGAGACCAGGGCTGGTCGCATGACCAGAGACCAGAGACCAGAGCTGCTCGCATGACCAGAGACCAGAGACCAGAGCTGCTCGCATGACCAGAGACCAGGGCTGCTCGCATGACTAGAGACCAGAGATCAGAGACCAGGGCTGCTCGCATGACCAGAGACCAGAGACCAGGGCTGCTCGCATGACCAGAGACCAGAGACCAGAGCTGCTCGCATGACCAGAGACCAGAGACTAGAGAGCAAGGCTGCTCGCATGTTCGAGAGCTGCTCACATGTCGGGAGTGCTCATGACGAGAGTAGTCATATGTCGGGAGTGCTCATGACAAGAGTGGCCATATTCGGGAGTGCTCATGAAGAGAGTGGTCTTATGTTCGGAGTGCTCATGACGAGAGTGGTCTTATGTCCAGAGTGCTCATGACGAGAGTGGCCATATTCGGGAGTGCTCATGACAGTAGTTGCTCATGAGCCGAGCTGCTCGCATGTTGATCAGATGGCATTGCTTGGGGATCTGAGATGAACTATAAACGGAGGAGGCTCGCTATTGAACAATTTGATAATGACTTCTCTCAATCACTTTCTGATCACATCTTTCGACGACCAACTTTATTCTACAACAGATGCCCCCCAAGTCCTTCGTGTTGAGGAGCTACGCGAAGGACTTGTATGTATATGTAACCGCCTATTTTCGGAGGAGAAGCCTAGCATGATTGAGCATGCATTTATAAGTGCCAATTTTCTGCATAGAGATAGGCTGGCCTATCAATTGAGTCTTTGGCCCTGCGGTAAGTAGGTGACTTAGTCACTTCATGCTATAATGTTTTACTCAACTCATGAAAATGAGTTGGGCTCAATCTGGGAGGTCTTGGCGACCATGTCCGCATAGAGATAGACTGATCTATCGATTGAGGCTTTGATTCAATCTGGGAGGTCTTGACGACCATGTCCGCATAGAGATAGACTGATCTATCGATTGAGGCTTTGATTCTACCAAGGGCAGAAGATTGGCCAAGAGAATGTATGTATTCCCTTCGGGGCTATTCGGGTCTAAAAAATGGAGTAGCGACCAAGTTATAGATTCCATAGCTGAACAGCTGGAATGAGAGAGATCGTCTTTATTTTAGAATGGTCCAATATTCACATGCTTTATGAAAAATATCAGAGTAAATGTTCCATGTGCCAAGGGTGACGTAGGGGTCTTCCTCGCATGTCTTCTAGATAATATGTACCTGGTCGAGCAATCTCGATGACTCGATACGGGCCTTCCCAGTTAAGATGCAATGACCGAGTGGCTGTTCCGATGTTTTGCCTGAGCACCAAGTTGTCGAGCTAAAAAACCCTGAATTTGACCTTTGAATTATGACAACGGGCTATACGTTGTTGATAAGCCACTACTCGAAGACAAGATATGTTCATTTTCTCTTCTAGGAGATCGAGGTGAAGTAATCGACTGTCACATCCTTTTCCCATAGGTAGTGGTCTGATTATATCGATTCTCCATTGAGCAAAAGGCTAAGGACGGTCCATTTACTCAGATGGTAAATGAGGGAATGGAGAATATCGCTGATATTTGTCACATTTCTTTGAGAATTCGATAGCATCCGCCTTCATAGTGGGGCAATAGTATCATTGTCTCATTGCTTTGTTTGCTAGAGACCGTCCTTTGGGATGATTACCGCATGACCCCTGGTGTATTTCATCTAGAACACAGTGTGCTTCTTCTGGATGGAGACACTTTAAATACAGTAAAGTAAAACTTTTACGTAACAATTTTTCATTTTGTAAGATGTACCTGGCAGCACGATAGCGGATTGTCGGGCTGATTTTTATCATCTAGGAGTCATCCGCTTTGGAGTAAAGGATGATGGGGTCCATCCAACAAGAAGATAAAAGTAATGTGCGAGCTGCTCAGGAGCAACTTAATCGACACTCGGGGTAGATAGATGCTCGATAAGAACAGCTTGCGTCAGATTGGACTCAGGTGCAGAAGATAATTTTGCCAAAGAACCTGCGAGCTTGTTCTCCTCTCGAGGAATATGACTTATTTTATATTTGTTCAATTTGAGCGAGCAGGATGAGTACCTGAGATTTGTACGAAGCCATCCGCTCCTCCTTTGCCTCGAATTCATTGAGCACTTGATATACAACGAGCTGAGAGCCGTTGTGAATGAGTAGGTTCCTTATTACATGTATATTTGCTAATTTGAGGCCGACAATTAAGGCTTCATATTCCGTTTCGTTGAGGCACGAGAGCTTTAACGCTACAACGATGGAATCCTTATGAGGGAAATGGATTCCTTTAGCATCTTCGTGGGAGAGAGAGATTGGATGATGGCTCCAAACTTAACGTGCTGGATGATTTTTTCACCCAATAAATATGCTAAGGCTTCTGGCATGCCTTTCGAGTATATGCTTTCCTGAGGCTTGGGAATCTCCTCCACAAGCCGGACCACTTGCAATGGATGGAGTGGATGACCGCTAGCTGGATGATGAAGATCAGCTGGGCGGCGTTGATGGTTGCTGGCCCCACACGTGATGTAATCTTGATTCAGAACGAGCCCAGTTTGCTGAATCATCCATGGCTGGATGGTGATGAAAATGATGATGGAAGAGTTGGACAATTGGCCCGATGATGGTGTACAAGTACCGGAGAACTGCAACCATTGATTTGTTGGGGACCGTTGGACTGGACAGATGGATTGCTGGCTGCACTTGGAGATGTTGATTTCGACCATCTTCCATTAATGGACGTACATGATGTCCAACTACTGCAAGTCGTGTGAGAGCATGCTAGAATCGAATGGTCAAAAGGGTGGAATGCTTTGAAGAAGGTGAAAGAATGGTCGAAGATCGTTGCAGGACTGCTGGTTCATTAGATCTTTGATCCACCATTGCTATATGTTGTATGACTTGGATTGACTCTGGAGGTTTCGCTGATATGAAGAATTGAAGGAATCAAAATTGGTTCCGTGCCTTACGCGATTTGTGATCCTCACAGTCGTTTTCCTGATCGGCGGATGCCATGAGAGAGGCCGAGATGAAATTGTGATGTGTGAGGACCACGCCCTTGTTGATGCCGGTCATGCCGGAGGAGTAGAGGAGTGCGGTAGTGTTGGACTGCCCGACGGGCACTGGCAGGAATTCAGATAACGGCCCCGAGATGAGATCTTCGAAGTAGGTGATCTTATTATTGGGGATGATCGGAGGGGTGTAAAGAGGGTTGAAGGTCTCGATGCGTTCGAAGACGTCAGAGAGATCAGCGGTGGTGATGCTATGCACATGAGATGGACGGTTGGGAAGAAGACGTGGTCCACATGAAGAGGTGTTGCTTGTTTGGAGGAGCTGTTGAAGGTGGAATCCACTTTGATGGACGTTGATTGCTGGAATTAGAGTAGTAAGGTCCTCAGTTGGACGACTGATGATGGGCTGTAGATGCAGATATGTGCATAAGATTGTACAGTGGAATCTGATGGACGGTGATGATGATAGAGGTCCCAAATTGCTGCTTGGCTTCAACTAATCACGTGAGATGGAAGCACACTGTGTGAGGCCTGGTCGTTCACCAGCTTCTGGATGATGATTGCCCTGCTGAACGGTGGGGTCAATCTGCTAAAAGTTAGATGGTGTTGATCTTTTTTTTTACGGTGAAGATGATGGACGTCCATCTGCATCGTTGGTTGATTAGGTGCTGATGATTGAAGATGGCCCACCTGTTGGGCGTTGATGATGTCCACCATTAGGTTGGATGTTTACACTTATGAAGGCTAGGTGACGTGGAATCAGGAACGTTGGATGAGGGGTTGTACACTTATGATGCCCTGGTCTTTGGAAGACGGGGTGTACGTGCAAGATGAAGGCCATCGATGATAGGTGCGACGTCCTCAATTGATGGACGACTGAGCGGCTTGGTGGAGACGTGGGCCCCTCTTGACGTTGGAGTGCTGGAGAGGAAGATGAGACTGGTGGAGATGTGGGCCCCTCCTGACATTAGAGTGCTGGAGAGGAAGATGAGATTGGTGGAGATGCACGTGTGAAATGATCCACCAACTCTTGGTTGAGCATGTGCGGTAGATGATGCTGACCATTGATTAGGTAAAAGGGAGAAGATGACTGAATGATGAAGGAAGAAATAGGCGAGAACAATTTAGTCATTCCCACAGACGGCGCCAATCTGTTAACGCCAAAAATTGGCTAACAGATGTTAGTCAGAGACCAACTTTGATTCTTCGTCGTCTGACCTCCAATCGGAGATGAATGGTGTAGATTGGGGAACCTGCAATCACCAAGAAAGGTTAGGACCACCGCCGGTTGGCTCGGCTTATGGCCCTCCGATGGAAAAATTAGTACGGGTACTGTGATAGTAAGATGAAGTGTCAAACGTAGGCTTAGAGATTGTGTACCTTTATCATCGATGAGGTCATCTATTTATGCAGATCTGAGTGATCCAGTCTGTTACGCAAGCTGTGAAGATTAGTACTGATTTCAGGGGATAAGGCACTTATCCTGTTAATCCTTAGATAAGGGGATAGCCTAACCACTTTACACGTCTAACTGATTGCGTCTCTTGATGGAGATCCCTTGAGACATGGAGCCGTAGTCGGAGATAAGCCCAAAATCGGCCTATATGTGCTGCTGGTACTATAGGCTAAGGGATGTTATCGCTGATCATCAGTAGTTAGAGCTGCTCGCACGTCGGAAGATGCTCGCGAGACAAGCTGCTCGCATTATAGGCTGCTCACATACCAGAGATCAGAGACCAGAGACCAGAGAGCAGAGACCAGAGATCAGAGAGCAGAGACCAGAGATAGAGAGCAGAGACCAGAGACTAGGGCTGCTCGCATGACCAGAGACCAGAGACCAGGGCTGCTCGCATGACCAGAAACCAGAGACCAGAGCTGCTCGCATGACCAGAGACCAGAGACCAGAGCTGCTCGCATGACCAGAGACCAGGGCTGCTCGCATGACTAGAGACCAGAGACCAGAGACCAGGGCAGCTCGCATGACCAGAGACCAGAGACCAGAGCTGCTCGCATGACCAGAGACCAGAGACCAGAGCTGCTCGCATGACCAGAGACCAGGGCTGCTCGCATGACTAGAGACCAGAGACCAGAGACCAGGGCAGCTCGCATGACCAGAGACCAGAGACCAGAGACTAGGGCTGCTCGCATGACCAGAGACCAGAGACCAGAGCTGCTCGCATGACCAGAGACCAGAGACCAGAGAGCAAGGCTGCTCCCATGTTCGGGAGCTGCTCACATGTCGGGAGTGCTCATGACGAGAGTGGTCATATGTCGGGAGTGCTCATGACAAGAGTGGCCATATTCAGGAGTGCTCATGACGAGAGTGGTCTTATGTCCGGAGTGCTCATGACGAGTGTGGTCATATTCGGGAGTGCTCATGACCGGAGTTGCTCACGAGCCGAGCTGCTCGCATCTTGATCGGATGGCATTGCTCGGGGATCTGAGATGAACTATAAACGGAGGAGGCTCGCTATCGAACAATTTGATAATGACTTCTCTCAATCACTTTTTGATCACATCTTTCGACGACCAACTTTATTCTACAACAAGGGCCTTCTTCGGATACCATCTTGACGTAAGCCACCCTTTCCTCTTCCCAGTGTATGGAGTCGACTTTCATTCCGCAAGGGCAGTCTTCTCCTTCTCTAAGCTTTCACTGACCTCCTTGAGTCGCGACTTGCTCTCTACGAACTGCTCTTCTAGAGAGATCTTATCATAGAGAAAGATCTCTCTTTCTTTCTCAATCTTCTCCTTTACCTCAGCAAGTCTCGCGAACTTTAGATCGAGCGATTGATACCTCTCGGTTAAGGCCTGGATCTTGCCAATGAGGATCTTCTTCTCCTCATTTATTTGACAATTAAAGTCTTGCGAGCCTTTATGACTTGATCCCTCCCTTGGATAGCATTCCCCATGGCCTTCTTATTTTCTTCGGCCTCATCTATAATACGACGAGCAACAATGATGTCGCGTCTTGTCCGAATGGTAAGGTCCAAACCCTGCTCAAAAATTAAAAGAAGTGTCACCAAAGGCATAAAAGTTTCTTTAAATAAATAAAAGAAACGATGAAGTATTTTATATATACCTGGACCATCTTCATCCTCTCATCTAGAGAGAGATCCTCCGGATCGGGCACAGGAAGAGCACTAAAAGATTGCAGAGTAACGTAATTGAACAAAAACATACAAATAGGGTGCAAGTGACCCGGAATGGTAAAAATCCCAACCCCAGAAGGCTGGACCACAACCATCTCAACAGCGCTCGATTCACGAGTAAAAGATGACTCTCAAGCAGGTGCCAACTCTCAAGCAAGAGCTGACTCCCGGGCAGGGGCCAACTCATGAGTAGCAGCAGGCCCACGACTCCCTTCATCCAAAGGATGACTTGGTCCCGCCTCATCACCCCTCAGGGAATTATCAATTATATCAATAATCGGTTGTTCATGAGGAACAATTGGAGGGGTCACTGCAGCTTTAGCTTGGGGAGGGTTGTGTGGTTGTGAGTCGTGGGCAGGCTCATTTGTTCGTTCGGGCGGATTGGAGGGACCAGCCGCTGTCCTCTTTTGCCTCTTCGAAGCAGTACCCTTCAGACGGGGCAGCACCCCCCCTCTTTTCACCAACATTCAGCATGACTTCTTCTTGGGAGATGAGGCCGGAAGCAGCAAGTCCTGGAAGCGAAAGGGTGAAGCTAATATCTTTGTCGTCCTCCGACAGCTTGAAGACTTTGACAATCTTCTCGTTAATTCCTCCTCTCAAGCTGGGTTTCCTTCCATCCCGAATACCTGTGAACACGAGAAAAACTGAATAAATAAAAGAAGTAGAACCATGTCTGTACTCGTACAGAAGTGAAGATTCACCCACCTTCACAAAAGAAGCGACTGACGTTATGACTCTTAGGGTTGGACCCCACGTCAGATTCCCAGTTACCAGAGACATAAAACCACTGTCTCCTCCATCTGGGATAATTCGAAGAGGAATTCCCCAAAATAAAATTCTCAGGGTGCCAGTAACATAGATAGTACCAACCCTCACTAGATGGGGCCTTCTTGAGTTGGAACATCTTCAAGAATTCATCGGCCATCAACTCCTCATTACCGGCTTGCTTCTAGAGGACATAGGTGCTCAGCACAACTCTCCAGCCATTTACAATGAGTTGTCCAGGGGTGATCTTATAAATACGGAGCACATCTCGGATAAAAGGATGAAGGGGGATATGCACGCCAAGCTCAAAAAAGTATTTATACAAGGCCAAGCAGCCCGGCGGTGGAGAATCCAGAGTTTCTCCCTCCTCGGGTAATCAGAGAATGGAGTCGGGAATCTAGTATTTTTCCCTTAAACTATTTAAATGTTCCTCCGTCATTATAGAGGGGTACCCAGACGCAGAGTACCTCCCTGAGGGCACCCTTGCGTTGTTTGAGCAGGAGGAATCTAGAGTTTCATCCCCCAAAGAAACAACTTCATTGTCGGAATCCCTCGCCATGAAAAGGAAGAAAGCAGAAAAGAAGAAGGAAAATACCTCAGGAACGAGGTCACGCCAGAGGAAGAAAAAGGAAGAAGGGATAATTTTTCGAATTCTCTAGGAAACTTCGAAGTGAAGAAATCATTCGTAGGTGTTTGGATATATATATGCAATCATTTCTCTGAAGATTTGATTGACACGGGGCGACCCTTCGTTTGACACGATAGTTGAATGGGCATGGGCATTAACTCCTGAAGACATGTGGCGAGCGCCGCTTCATTTCTTTCAGCCGAAAAGCTGGTGCTCATCAATGCAGGCTCAATCATGTACGACTTCTCCCCTTCGAAAGACGTGCTAGGCAGTTACACGCATGGTCAAGTCCTTCACTTAGCTGCTCAAAACAAAGGACTTGAGGGGCATCTGTTGTAGAATAAAGTTGGTCGTAGGAATTGGTAACCTGTAAATCTCGAATATCTTTATGATCACTTACATACGACCCACGAGCGCCTCTGAGTATCACAGGTCACGAGCAGATAAGCCGTCTAGCGAGCCAAGGTGGTCACATCTCGTAAATTGAGGAAGCTTACTCATGAGCTAGTCGCCGCTTGCCTCGGAGCAACTCTGGTCTCTGGTCGTTTGGTAGGAACGTCCACTGTCTCATAGTCTCAGAAGCCCATATAGGCCTATCTGGGTTTGTTTTTTGTCATAGTTTCGAACTGATGGGGACCTCCATCAAGGAACGTAATAAGCCAGATGTCTAATTCGATCAGATAAACATCTTATCTAATCTAATAAGATAAGCACCTTATCCCCGAAAGTCAGGAGAGATCTTAACAGCTTACATAACAAACTGGATCACCTGGATCTGTATAAATAGATGTGCCACATGTGATAAAGAGGGACGACCTTTAATCTCACGTTTCACTACTTCATCTTACTTTCAAGCCATCTCTAACTTAAGCTTCGGAGGGCCAACGGCCGAGCGTCGGCCACCCTTAGTTTCCCTCTTTGATTTTCAGGTGAGGAGGAGAGCCACCTTCGATAAGATCGTAGATTAGGGAGGAGGGAACTTGTTACCAGAATCTGACGTTAATAGTTATAAAGACAGAAGTTGACAGGTTGCTGGCGATGGATTTCGTTGAAGAGATTGATTACCTTGACTGGATCGCAAATGTTGTCCTTGTTCGTAAAGCGAATGGTAAATGGAGGATGTGTGTAGATTATACCGATATGAATAAAGCATGTTTGAAAGATAGTTTTCCAACCCCTCGGATTGACCAGTTAGTTGATTCAACGGCTGGACATGCTTTGCTCAGTTTCATGGACGCCTATTCTGGTTATAACCAGATCATGATGCATCCACTGGATCGTGAGAAGATAACTTTTATTACGGATCGTGGTCTACATTGTTACAAGGTAATGGCGTTTGGTCTTAAGAATGCTGGAGCAACTTACCAACGACTAGTCAACAAGATGTTCGCTGCATAAATTGGCAAAACTATGGAGGTATACGTTGATGACATGCTCGTCAAGAGTGTTATAGCAGATGATCATCTCACCGACCTTTGTAAAGCCTTCAACCTGAGGCGTAAATTTCGATCAAATTAAACCCAGAAAAATGTGCATTTGGGGTCTCCACTGGGAAATTCCTTGGATTTATGGTTGGACAACGAGGTATAGAAGCTAATACTGAGAAGATTAAGGCCTTGGTAGAGATGAAATCAGCCTCCACTATCAAAGAGGTCCAGTGTTTGGCCGGACGCATTGCATCTTTGAATCATTTCATCTCACCCGCATCCAATAAATGCTTGCCCTTTTTTAAAATACTTCGAGCCACCTCGAAGTCCAATTAGGCATGGAATCCACAATGTGAAGAAGCTTTCCAACAACTGAAACAATACATGGGTTCATTGCACATCCTGTTTAAACTTGTCTCGCATGAGCAACTTTTCCTTTATCTAACTGGGTCCCCTACAACCGTTAGTGCCGCTCTAATAAGAGAAGATTCTGGAGTGTAAAAGCCCGTTTATTACATCAGTCGTGCAATGGTGGATGCTAAAACTAGATACCCCAATATCGAGAATCTTGCTTTGGCTTTGGTAGTTGCAGCACGAAATCTACGGTCTTATTTTCAGGCACATCCTATAATAATCCCTACGGATCAACCATTAAGACAAGTTCTTCAAAAACCTGAAGTATCTGGGCGATTAACTAAATGGGCGGTTGATCTCGGCGAACACGATATTACTTTCTGCTCATGAATTGCTGTAAAGGGACAAGCAATTGTAGACTTCATCGTTGAATTTATGTATTCGATCCTTACTCATATCGACACTGCAATTCCTCCAATTGTTTCTCCTGAAACTGAATTTCCAGCAAGTGAGCAACCATCCTGGTCGCTTTATGTAGACGGATCCTCTTGTTCATCCGAGAGCGGCGTTGGATTGATCCTCATCGCACCCGATGAATCACAGTTTAAATACACTCTACGATTCGACTTTCATGCTTCAAATAATGAAGTAGAATATGAAGGTTTGATTGTTGGTCTTCAATTAGCTAATATTCTCGCAATAAGGAACTTGCTCATTCATAGTGACTTGCAGCTCATCGTTAATAAGGTAACTAATGAATTCGAAGCAAAAGAGGAAAGAATGGCTTTCTGTAAATCCAAAGTATTAATACTGCTCGCCAAATTTGATAAATATGAAATTATTCATATTCCTCAAGTGGAAAATAAGCTAGCCGACTCTTTGGCAAAATTAGCATCATCATCTGTTGTAGAATAAAGTTGGTCGAAGATGTTCGTGACCAGTAGCTCTCGAGCAGCTTTACATGGCTCACGTACGATACGCGAGTGCCTCTCGAGTATCATAAAATGTGAGCAGATAAATATAATATATTGTCTAGCGAGCCGGGGTGGCCGCATCTCATAATTTAAGGAAGTCTGCTCACAAGCCAATCGCCATTCGTATCCGAGCAACCCTGGTCGCCTGTCATTTGGTGGGGACGCTTCCCGGGTCGTAGTCTTAGCAACCCATATAGCTCATGAGTTGGCCCAGATTACAGGCCTACTTAGGTTTTGTTTTTATCCATAGCCTCGGGTTAGATGGGACCTCCGTCAAGGGGCTTAATCAGCTAGGTGTCTAATCTAATAAGATAAACACCTTATCCCTTGAAATCAGGGAGATCTTAACAGCTTACGTAACAAACTGGACCATTTAGATCTGTATAAATAGACTGTTCCATGGATGATAAAGGTACACAACATCTCAATCCACGTTTTACACTTCATCTTACTTTCAAACCCATCTCTAACTTAAGCATCGGAGGGCTAACAGCCGATCGCTGGCCACCCTTAGTCTCTCTCTTTGCTTTTCAGGTGAGGAGAAATGATTCGTCTTCGGGAGGATTGTACATTTAAAGGAAGGAAAGTTGTTACCAGAATCTGACATTAACAGATTGGCGCCGTATGTGGGAACGACATTCAATTCGTTCTCACCATGTATCCTTACCTTCCATTATACCCTCCAAGAAGACAAATCATCCTTGGACCTTGAGGCAGACGTTGCCTCCGGTGGAAGTCTCCGAACCAAATCGGAATCCCCCTTAATCCGCGTCAGGAGTTCCCCTGTTGCAACCCAATCCATCTGATCCTGTGGCCCAAAATCCGTTCCAAGATATATCTGGCTGTTTGGATGGTGTTATGCGTTTTGTAGGAGATACTCTCCTTACTCTCCAAGCTGGATTTCAAACTCTTTTTAATCGGTTTGATCAACACTTTCCTCAGCCACAACAAATGCCAGAGGGACCACTATTACAACCAACACCTGCGACTTCCAAGCACTCCCCTGGCGAACCTCAATAATAGCATAATTCTCCTCCAAACCGTATCTCCCGCGACAATCAAGCCCCGATCCAATGACCGCAATCTATCCGCTCCAATGTCTCCTGGCAACGCAGCCCAAAGAACTTAACACTGAAACGTCTAGTTATACTTTACCCTGTGAAGGAGACCTCAGAAGAATCGAGGATCGTTTCGCTGATATTAAACAACGATACCAATCCAACCTCCCAACTACAGCTTTTGCATCAATTCATCGAGCTAAACCTCCCTTTACTCGTGAAGTCATGGAAGCCCCTCTGCTTAAAAAGTATCGAACGCCTAGCATTGTCTCGTGTACTGGTATCGGTGATCCTCTCAAACATCTAGAAATGTATAGATCTCTCATGGAGCTAGAAGGATATAGCTCGGAGATTATGTGCAGGGCTTTCCTTTTAACCCTGAAGGACTCGGTGCGTACCTAGTTCTATGGCCTGAAGCCTCAGTCTATAGAGTCCTTTTTTCAGCTATCAGATCTCTTCCTTTCTCAGTTCATGGGAAATATTGGCACAAAAAAACCCGCATCTCATTCATCAGATCTGAAGCAACAACATGGGTAAACAATAAAAGAATTCACGGTTTGGTTTATAGTCGAAGTAGTTCAAACATTGGGTTACACGGAAGACAAAGGCTTCACCGTCCTTATAGCAGGAGTTACGAGCGAAGGGTTCTGGTTCACTATGGATAAAAATCCTTCTAAAGCCATGGCTGAATTTCAAGCCAAGCCTCAAAAGTATATTAATTCTGAAGAAGTAGCCCTGGCCCATCACGGCGGTCAAGGAAAGAAGCGAAAATATGAAGAAATCTCTCCATCTGATAGAAAATATCGACGTGATCGACGAGATTGTTCTCCTAGGAAATCTTATACTGGCAGATACCGCAATTATACACCTCTCAATCAATCTCCAGAAAAAGTATTGATGGAGATCAAGCATAAATCTTATGTAAAATGGCCTCCAAGAATCAAATCGGATCTAGAGAAGAGAGACAAAATGAAGTTCTGTTACTTCTATAAAGACCACGGGCACAACACCCAGGATTGCATCTCTTAAAGATAAGATAGAAACTCTCATTCGAAGGGGACATCTTCGAGATTACGTTGCACATCAAGATCGTTCACCCAAAAGATCCAGCGCCCTAACACATCGTGAAAATCAAATACGGAGGCAAAAGTCACAACAACGTCGTCCTTCACATGAAGATGTCAAACCAGCAGGCGAAATTAGGACCATTGCAGGCGGCCCGGCCTGTGGAGGAGACTCCTAAGCCTCAAGAAAAGCTTACGCTCGCAAAGCATGCCAAAAGCCTCAACATATTTACTGGATGGAAAAGTCATCCAGCACGTCAAGTCCAAGCCACCAACCAATCTCTTTCTCCCATGAAGATGTTGAAGGAATCCACTTCCCTCATGAGGACTCCATCATGGTAGCATTAAAGGTATTAAATTACTTAACTCATCATATCATGTTGGATACAGGTAGCTTTGCAGACGTCCTTTATCTTAAATCCTTCAATAAGATGACTCTCGCTAAAAATCTGTTCTAAGCCAATATCCACTCCCCTCGTCGGTTTTGGGGGCGAGGTGGTCGCACTAGAGGGAAGTATCGACCTTCTTGTCACTTTTGACGAAGCTTTAACCAAGGTCACAGTTTTTATCAACTTTCTCGTAGTTGATAAAAAAATTGCATACAATGCCATGCTAGGCCGAACATCGCTCACTAAGATAGGAATAGCTCTACATCCCCTCTACTTGTGCATTAAGTTTTCCACTCCGAATGGAGTCAGAGTAGTTTGAGGGAATCCGAAAGAAGCTCGAGCATGTTATGAAATCGTAGTTCAAGATCAGAAGAACGCCCAAGCAGCTCCTATTATGACGATTTTAGGAGATTCAACAGACTCTCCAATCACAATAACGTTGGACCCAAGGGAGGATACACATCAAGCAGGAGCTATCAAAGAAGAAATAGTCGAAGTTCAGCTATCTAAAGATGATCCTTCCAAGAAGGTTCACGTCGGATCATCTCTAGACTGCATCTTCCGAGCGTACCTGACCAGCTTTTTGGTCGAATATCAAGACGTGTTCGCCTGGTCTCATAAAGATATGCTGGGTATCGACCCGAAAGTTGCTGTTCATCGTTTGAATGTTGGCCTAAAGTTTAAGCCCGTCCATCAACGTCGACGCGAGTTCACAGAAGCTGACAAACTGCTGGCTGTCGATTTTATAAATGGTTATAAAAACAGAAGCTGATAAACTGCTGGCTGTCGATTTTATCAAGAAAGTCGATTATCCTGAATGGGTCTCGAATGTCGTCCTCATCCGCAAGATGAACAGCAAGTGGAGAATGTGCGTTGATTATTCCGATCTGAACAAAGCATGCCCAAAGGATAGCTTCCCAACTCCACATATCAACTAATTAGTTGATTCCACAGTAGGACACGCTCTACTCAGCTTCATGGATGCCTATTCTGGCTATAACTAGATCATGATGCATCCACCTGATCGTGGAAATACCGCCTTTATCACCGATCAAGGTCTATACTGCTACAAAGTGATGCTGTTCGGTCTTAAGAACACTGGGGCTACTTATCAATGCCTAGTTAACAGAATGTTTGCCGCATAAATTAGCAGGAATATGGAAGTATATGTTGATGATATGCTAATCTCCAAGAAGCCTTTGATTTGATGAGAAGACATTATATGAAGCTGAACCCAGAGAAGTGCGCTTTTGGAGTTTTCGCTGGAAAATTTCTCAGGTTTATGGTTGGTCAACGGGGGATCGAGGCAAATCCTGAGAAGATTAAAGCCTTGATAGAGATGAAATCTCTCTCCACCGTCAAAGAGGTCCAACGATTGGTCGGACGATTTGCGTCCTTAAATAGGTTTATTTCGCGTGCCTCTGATAAATGCCTCCCCTTCTTCAAGTTACTTCGTGCAACTACAAAATCCGACTGGGCATGGACCCAATAATGTGAAAAAGCATTTCAGCAGTTGAAGTAGTACAGGGGCGCGCCTCCCGTTCTATCAAAACCTGTTCCACATGAGTAGCTTTTTCTTTACTTATCTGTATCTTCCATGGCCGTTAGTGCCACCTTAATAAGAGAAGATTTTGGGGTGCAGAAACCCGTTTATTATGTTAGTCGCGCAATGGTGGACGTTGAAACTAGGTACTCGGATATCGAGAAACTTGCTCTGGCATTAGTGGTCGCAGCACGGAAGCTATGGCCTTACTTTCAGGCCCATCCTATAATGGTCCCTACAAATCAACCTTTGAGACAAGTTCTTCAAAAACTCGAAGTATTTGAGTAATTAACTAAGTGGGCAATCGAACTTGGTGAACATGATATCACCTTCTGCCCACAGACTGCTATACAAGGACAGACCATAGCAGACTTCATCACTGAATTTACGTATTCGACCCCCAATCTTATTGACACTACAATTCCTTCAAGTAGTTCCCGTAAACGAATTTCCTATGAGCGAGTAGCCATCTTGGTCGCTTTATGTAGATGGGTCCTTGTGTTCATCAGGAAGTGGGGCCGGATTGATCTTCATAGCACCCGATAAATCGCAGTTCAAATATTCTTTACGTTTTTATTTTTGTGTGTCAAACAATGAAGCAGAGTATGAGCCTTTGATCGTTGGTCTTCAGCTGGCTAATATTCTCACAATAAGGAACCTGCTCATTCATAGCGACTCGCAGCTCGTCGTTAATCAGGAAAATAATTAATTCAAAGTGAAAGAGGAAAGAATGGCTTTGTACAAATCCAAAGTATTGATATTGCTCGCCAAATTCACCAAGTATGAAATAATCCATATTCATCGAGAGAAAAATAAGTTGGCCGATTCCTTGGTGTTGAACCTCCAATTTATACATTGCATAAGCCACTACATCACATTATATGCATGGTTTTCATGTTTAAAAGACCCATCTAACGTATGTTTTGTGATTGTAGGGATGAGAGCAGACTTCACCAAATTTGGGATCAAAAGAATACATTTAGATGCATGGGATGAAGATTGAAAAAGGAGCAAAGAAAGAAGAAAGCAAGGAGAAAAGAAAGTTGAAGAAAAAGAAGAAGAACAGCAAGTCCGACCGGTTCGTCTGACCGGTCGGCTACACCTTTGGAAACCACTGGAAGAAGGACTAGTTGGTCCGATCGGTCTTGACCGGTTGGCCAACCGGTCGGTGCCTTCTGTTGAGCTCGCTGGAACAAGACCAGTTTGGTTCGACCGGTCTGCCAACAAGTCGTCCTCCCCTGCGTGCTTGCTGGATTGATTACAAGGTAGATCCGACCGGTCGTGACCGGTCGCCCGACCGGTCGGCCATGCAGAAAATTAGGCAGTTTCTATTTCTGCTCCGAAAAACACTGCACACTGCGTAAACCGTACGTGGTTTCTGGAAGATTCTGACGCAACCGAGCGTCCTCACTATAAAAGGACACCTAGGGGCTCTTCCTAGGGTATCATAGAAGCCAAGGGATGTTGTGGGAGAGGAAGGAAGTCGTCGTGGAGCGTCTGCAACCCTCCAAACTCTGATTTTTCTATGTTTTCTAAGTTTTTCATGAGTTTTAGTTATAGTATGACAATGCTCGGCTAGAATCTCTCAGCTAAGGCTGAGAGGTGAAGCTTGTAGCTAATTTCATGATTTGATTCAGTTAATTCAAGTACTTTCAATTCAAGTTTGGATTTTTATCTATTCTAGTTCTTAAAGTTGATAGTTTTAGATGTTTTCTGAGAGTTCATGTGCTCCGGACATGGATTCCTTACAATTCTCTGAGATTATCATATGGTGATTGTTTAGATTCGAATTATTGTAGTCCTTGAGCAGGCCATAGTCCATAGGCATGGCTGTTACTCCGAAGGCTATGATTCTGAATTCCACATTGTTGAAAGGGACTAGAACTTGGAAGTTCAACTTGAATGGAATTGAATGTGTTTAATGCTTTATTTTCCAACTAAATGAGAGATAGGAATTCAAATCTAGTTGTGTATCTTGCTTGGATTATTGGATTGACATGAGATTGCTACAAGTGGATCCTTGAATGCCTTAGTGCCTTTAAACTACTGTTTTCATTAAAGTTACTATTTTAGTATAATTGCTTCAATTGAATCTCCTATTTATTGAAAAATTGAGTTGCTGGAATAGTTTGGAATTTGTTTTCCAATTCCCTGTGGATCGACCTCGGTCTTACCGAGATTTATTACTACATCGCAGCCTTACACTTGAGGCGAGCGAACAAGTTTTTGGCGCCATTGCCGGGGAATTTAGATAACGGTTTTCAAATTGTTTTAGTGGCTGTAGAAGTGGAATTAGATAGGGTTTTTTTTTTATTTCTTAGAACTAATCAAAATTGTTTGTTTTATAGGATTTCTTCTCTCGTTCAAGCACATCGGGTAATATCCTTCTAACTTAGCTTTTTACAGAATTTTCAATTTCCAGATTAATTTCAGATTTCTAGGATTTAGGAATAGTAGTTGTTAGTTGAGTGGTTTATGTCCCGTTGGGAACATGACCACTCTAATCATCTCCAATCTGAAGGAGGTTTAGTTGGACCATTGTCAGCCCATAGACGAGTCCGGAATTACCAAGAATGTTGTAAAAGTTTGGGGAGTATGGATCAAACACCTTTAAGGAATCCTCCCCCTCCTACTCCAACGACAAACGCAAATCAAGAGGGAGTAGGAGAGAATGAGGTACATAACGTTCCTCCAATGAGATCACTACGGGATTACCTACAACCAGCCCATGCAATTACACTCTCTTGCGTGGTTCTACCACCAAACGGCGGAAACATTGACATAAAGCCGGGTGTAATTCAACTTATACCAAAGTTCCATGGGCTAGACTCTAACAGCCCATATCTGCACTTAAAAGAATTCGAAGAAGTGGTGGCTACCTTGCAATATATCAATGTTTCTGAAGATACCATTAAGCTTAAACTCTTTCCCTTTTCATTGAAAGAAAGAGCCAAAAATTGGCTTCACTCTCTTAGACCACATTCGATTGGGTCATGGAATGAGATGACCCAGGAATTCTTGAAAAAGTTCTTCCCGGCTCATAAAACGAACACCCTTCGAAGAACCATAATGAGTTTTTTGGCTAAAGAGGGTGAATCTTTCTTCCAATGTTGGGAGAGATTTAAGGACCTCCTACTTGCTTGCCCACATCATGGCTATGAGAGTTGGCGAATTATAAACTTTTTCAATGATGTATTAAGTTTCAATATGCGCCAATTTGTGGAGATGATGTGCAATGGCGAGTTTATGAGCAAAAATCCAGATGAGGCTTGGAGTTATTTGGACATGTTGGCTAAAATGCCCAATCTTGGGATACCACAGAGAAACCCAACAACCCCAAGCCTACTCAAGAGAAACAGAAAGGAGGGATCTATATCCTCAAGGAGGAAGACGACGTGAATGCAAGGATAGCCAACCTCACAAGGAAGATCGAGGCCATGGAATTTAGTAAAAGTGGAGTTCCAAAGTCCAACGAAGCTATTGGGACCATATGTGGGATTTGTCACACCGATTTACACGCTACGCAAGATTGTCCCACAATTCCTGCATTTCAAGAAGTGTTACATGAACATGCAAATGCCACATATGGGTATCAACGACCTTTCAATGGACCGGTGGGTAATACGTACAATAACAGTTGGAAGAACCACCCAAATTTTAGTTGGAAGAATGCTCCTACGGGCAGTCCTACCAACTCTCAAGGAGGGCTACCCATGCAAAATATGGCCCCACCTCAATTCTCAATGGAGGATACGTTGAAAACATTTATACAAGGGCAAACACAAATTAATCAAACGAATCAGCAAATGTTCCAAGAGCTTAAAGTCTCGGTTAATGAGATTAAGGGACGCTTGAATGCTAGGGAAGGGACCTTTCCGGCCCAACCTCAGCCCAATCCAAAACAAGTACATGAAGTAAGCATTCCTGATCCTTTCAACCAACATATGGAGCAAGCCAAATCCGTCACCACTCTTAGAAGTGGTAAACAAATCGACAAATCTATTCCGGTGAAGGCCGACAAGACTAATGATCCGGTAAATTCTGAGGATGATGACGGATCCAACTTAGCCCTACAAGAGAAGGAACGCATCTATAAGCCCGTAGCACCATTCCTTTCGAGATTGGTTGCCCCAAAATCTCTTCCAAACTCTCATGATATTCTAGAGATTTTCAGACAAGTCAAGATAAACACTCCTTTGCTTGATGCCATCAAACAAATCCTCTCTTATGCCAAGTTTCTAAAGGACTTATGCACAACTAAACGCAAATATAACGTGCAACAAAAGGCCTTCTTAAATGAGCAAGTGAGTTACATTCTCACTCAAAAGATCCCCCCAAAATTCAAAGATCCCGGTAGTCCCACAATCTCATGTATCATTGGAGACTACCGGATTGAGCGAGCATTGCTAGATTTGGGGGCAAGCGTAAACTTGATCGCATACTCGGTATATGAGTAATTGGGTCTTGGTGAGTTAAAACCCACCAAAAGCACGTTGCAACTCACTGATAGATCTATCCGTGTACCGAGGGGGATAGTTGAGGATGTTCTAGTCCAAGTTGACAAATTCTACTACCCAATAGATTTTATCGTCTTGGACACACAACCAGTTTTAGATGCTAGCACTCAAATACCGGTGATCTTAGGCCGCCCATTCCTTGCTACATCAAACGTAATCATCAATTGCTGGAATGGAGTGATGCAATTATCCTTTGGGAACATGACATTAGAGGTGAATGTGTTCCACTTGGGCAAAAGACATAGGGATGTTGATGATGACGAGTTATTCGAGGTAAACATACTCGAATCTCTTGAAGAAGAAGAACTCCTCCAACTTGAACCACTAGAAAGCTTGGAGATATGGTTGGCACATTTCATGGATTTCAAAGACCCCATTATTAGTGGAATTGTGCAAGCATTGAATATAGATAGACTGGTAGTTGGTACTAGCCGGTGGAGGCCCCACTATAAAAAATTGCCACCAACCACATCAAGGCCTCTACTGTCTAACATCAAACCACTGAAGCTTGACCTTAAACCATTGCCATCCGAGCTTAAATATATATATTTGGGTTAAGATGAAACTTTCCCAGTTGTCATTGCCTCTCACCTAGAGAAAGATCAAGAGCTCATGTTGATTGAGCTACTCAAAAAACATAGGGAAGCCATAGGTTGGACAATAGCGGATCTCAAAGGGATAGATTCTTCGGTTTGTACTCACCGTATGCACCTTGAAGAAAATGCAAAAATGACTAGACAACCTCAAAGACGGTTAAATCCAAACATGATGGAGGTTGTCGAAGCCGAGGTGTTAAAGCTATTAGATGTGGGTATCATCTACCCCATCTCGGATAGCCAATGGGTGAGTCCTACCCAAGTTGTCCCCAAGAAATCCGGTATTACCATCATAGAAAATGCCAACAACGAGCTTATACCGACTAGGGTGACCACCGGTTGGCGTATATGCATTGATTATCGGAAGCTCAACACGGTTACTAGGAAGGACCACTTCCCCCTTCCATTCATGGATTAAATTTTGGAGAGGTTAGCGGGTCATTCCTATTACTGCTTCCTAGATGGCTACTCTGGCTACAACCAAATTGAGGTAGCCCCGGAGGACCAAAACAAAACCACATTTACATGCCCGTTTGGTACCTTCGCTTACCGAAGAATGCCATTCGGGCTATGTAATCCACCCGCCACATTCCAACGATGCATGTTGAGTATTTTCTCGGACATGGTGGGTGAGTTTCTCGAGGTATTCATGGATGACTTTTCTGTTTTTACTTGTACGTTTGACGAGTGCCTCAATCACTTGAAGTTGGTCTTGATGAGGTGTGAGGAGAAGAAACTCGTTTTAAATTGGGAAAAGTGTCATTTCATGGTACAAAGAGGAATAGTCCTTGGACATATCATCTTGTCCAATGGAATAGAGGTAGACTGGGCAAAAATTGACATAATTTCCAATCTACCACCACCCAAAAGCCAGAGGAAGCAGGGCAAACGGATGCCCCCAATTATTGTAAGTATCATAAAATCCTGGGACATGAGACGGGAGAATGCCTCATCTTGAAAGGGAAAGTACAGAGATTGATCAACCAGGGTACCATTAAGCTAATGACAGAAGAAATCAGTCAGGTTATGATAGTACAGCCGTAGTGAAACCAGGGTACCATTAATGAAGAAATCAGCCGTAGTGAAAATAGCACCTACGATACCACAGTTCATGACGAAAGACTGGTACAAACAACGATAGTACAGGCTGTCGAAGAAAGGGAATTGGTAGGACACGACGTCGAATTGTTGGCGATCCGAGAGCAAATCAGCGAATTGGTCCAAGCCCATAGGGAGCTATCCAAGTAAATGGGAGAAGTTCAGGAGGCTTTAGCCATCTTGATCTCACAAAAAGCGACCCCTAGCACGGCTTTGCCTATCCGACAGTTGGAAGAAGAAGCACCGGGGGCAGCCCGTAATGTTGTTGAAGTAAGACAACAGAGCCACACCGAACAAACAAATGTGCGTATGTCAGGTTCAGACTCCATGATCCTGTACGAACTGCTAAGCAATATCTCTTTCACCCTTCGTAACCTGGCTGCAGAGGTTCGCATGATAGAGCAATCCATTTCGAAAACACGATCTCAAGCAAAAAAGTCAAGACACGAAATGAGAAAGAGGACATGGGTAGACGCAAGAAAGAACCCTAGGAACCGAAAATGACCGAATCCAGGGCATGAGGCAGAGACCAGTGTAATGAGGACACAAGACAAGGGCAAAGAACCTCAGAAGTCGTGGCACATAACAATCAGTGAGCGAGACGAAAAGAATGGACCGTATACATTTGACATTAAAGACCTCGTCCCAATTATGGAGCGGCTGATCGAAGAAGGAAAATTGTGACTCCCAAAGTCTGTTCGACCAACGGAAGTAGGACGTGTGAATGATCTCAACTACAGCGAATATCACAGATGCATAGGCCATAAGACCGAGCAATGCTTCGTTCTGAAAGAAAATATACAAAAGATGATAAATCAAGGCATCGTCAGTCTGAAGATGGAAGGGTCTGTTGGAGCCCCAGCCAGTGCAGTTCCAATAGATATCACTTAGGGAGAACGTTCGCTCAAGAACTCCATTTCCTAAACGTTAATAATCGTGAACGCTTATAAATAGTTCTGACAGTTTATAAAGTAGATAGGGGCATACTTATGTTCACTCATGCATCTATTTCATCTGCATGCTACATTCCATACGTACTCACATGTTCACTCACATCATACTGTTACGCATATGAATATAAAATGTTCATAGAGCTCTTCTTAATGACAGGTACCATAGTCAGAGAATATCAAAGAATCGACTCCATGAATCATCAATTGGCTTATTATATCCTCATCAGACCGGTCGAATTAGGAGAAAATATCTTATAGAAAGTCTACGCAAATCACAACATCCTCATATTATGGTATCTTCGTCACAGGTTCTCATATTAAGTATCCTTGTACTCCGGCATTCCTCTGCTTAATAGGAGGATACTTGAGAATTGATGGATTCTCATATATATATGTATATGTGGTTCTATATGAAGACAGCCGGGATACTCTATTATTATCAATATCTTATACTTATGCACAATGTTTTATATGAAGATGGTCGGAACATCGCTATCTATATCCAGCTTTCGTATTATGTCATGGATCCCCCATCATTATCGCATTATTCTTCTACTGTATATGAAGATAAGTCAAGGCTAGGAATCTCCTGTATATATATATATATATATATACACACACACACACACACACACACACACACACACACACACACACACACACACACACACACACACACACACGACCTTATATGAAGATGATCAGGGCATTCTATTATGTATCATTTCACCTTGAAAATATCGACAACTTTCTCTTATGAAGAACTCTACGACAAGAATATGCAATTAAAGATTATGATCAGATGGGTATTCGGCACGGATTCCTAAAGCACAAGATAAGTCTCATTAGAATGAAGTGGTCTTACAAAGTGACGAGCCAGAAGCACTGGGGGCAAGCCCCAATATATTATGAGAAACTCGAGTTTATAAGAAGAAGACGACTGAGGGAAAGCCCTAATATATTATCAAAATCTCAAGTCTGCAAAAAGAAATGACCGGGGGCAGGCCAAGAAGGATGACAGATAAACCTGAAAACATGGAGCTAAAAGAAAGTTTTGGACTTATAGCACGAACGTCTCTCGAAAGCAATGTTCCAAGGGTACACAGGTTAAGTAAAAAGAGAAGTATTATTCCTATGGGTTCGTCCATTTTTGTACTTTGATATACTCAGTTTACATTAAACTCATATATAATACATCATTTTATGCATACTAGTCTCAAACACATAACACCAAGTAGTGGTTTAGCAAAAGAATCATTGTCATTATTTTAGATCATGAAGCATGCATTTAACAAGTTCTGGTGTTGATTACATTAGATACAAGTGACAGTTAGGTATTCAGGACAGCTATCTAATACCACTTTTGTCTGGCAATGACCGTAAAGAGCGAAAGAACAGAATTACAACTTCTCCAGGCACCCTATTATGAACTTCATCACATCTTTCCGTGTTGCCTCCATGGTGGCCTTTGCCTCCGTTAGTGTCAGCGCAGGATCTGGAATATCACAAAGTTCGATTTCTAAGTCTGACATTTGCTTGCGCGCCGCCTCTCCTTCACTCTCGAGTTGTGCGACCTCGGCACGGTTCTGATAACGACAAGATCAAGGCGAGAAACCTCAAGATTTATGGCCGTTTCTTCCGCTTGCAGCCGCACGATCTCAGATCTGACATCAGCAAGATGATTAATACACCCGGGACGTTGAGTCTCACTATCTTCTAAGGTTGTTCTAGCATTAACTGCCGAATGTTCTCGCTGATCTACGACAGGCCGCAAAGAAGACAACACTCGCCGTTTCTCTTCAGCCGTAGGGTCAGGTTCAATCTGTTCAGTCATAATAACCTGCGCAACAGAACCCTCGAAAGAAGAAATGCGACAGACTATTTTGGATACATCAAGCTCGATTACTCCTGTGCAAGCTTCCAATGCCTTCACCCTAGCTCCTAGTGTATGCCACTCACTCAACTCTGCCAACGCCTTTGAAATGCTGGATAGTAGATCCCTCAGTATGCTCTGTTCGAAACAGTCTAAATGATCAAAACAAGGAATGTCGAATGCTTCGTGGGCAGCAGCATCAGAACTGACAATATCTGCAACGAAAGGAACAGAGCAAGTATGCAATGAGATGATAAGTACAGAAAAAGAATACACCAATGAGCTATGAAAGAACCGTACCGGTAGATGGGTCGACGACAAGTTCTAAGGAATCCATAGTATGTATCGTCGCATCAATGAGCGGCTCGATGATCTCGTCAGTAATGTCGAGGTCACATCCGGAGGTTCAGTAGTATCACTATCAGTATCGATCATTTCAGTTACCACCAGTGACTCTGCCATACCCTCAACACTGGAAGCACCAGGGGCCATAGACACAGTTGTGTCATTCCCTGACATAATGGACCCTTGCAGATTATCCTCTCTAATCGGCCTAGCCTGCTCTCTCATGCTGACATGATCTGATATTTCATTCGCCGGCCCAGTCATCGTCGGGTCATCTTCACTAATTAACTGACCGACATCCTTACCACCTTTAACCACCAGGAGACTTGTGAACCCGGCTTCTTAAGACCATTTTGCTAAAGGTATTGTGAAAGTATGCCAGCCATCCAACCCAGTATCCTCCTTACGATGGTCAATTGACACACTCAGAGAGATCTTATCCATAATGCTCGATGATAAATATGCTTCAACCTGCTCTCTATAATAACCCAATCCGTCAGTGAGGACCTCTATCAGCCCTGGAGGAGGAATGTAGAGTGGATCATCAACAGAACTGTTGTTCCAAACCAGAGCATACTGATGCACCCACCATCTCAGCCAACTATAAGGACCGCTAGTCTTCCGATAGAGGCTAGGAAGCATGAACCTCGCGCCCGTTCGCGTCATTAAAAGTTGATGCCATATCCACTCCCAGTGAGCAGGGCCTGTGCCGTACGCCCATTCTACTTTAGTTACATCTGGTAACGTCATCGGAACACCCTGATCATATTCGAATTGCGTGGTAAACCAACTAGGGTAATAAGGTTCTCGCCAGAACTCTATTCCTTCGCGCAGCGGAAGTGAGGCAGTACGAATAGACACCAGAAATTCCCTATCAATGATATTCATAGAATGTTCATCGTCAACGACTTCTCGATCCTCTCTGACATCGGAAACAGGAAAGTGGTAGAAACAAATCTCCGCCCAACTGTCAATTTTAGAAGCTATCCAATCAGACAACTGCGTTATCATGTTAAGTTTTCTATAGCGATAAAGAGGTGCGTGATCGGCATGGAGATATTGGAAGAGATCCACTCCGTATGTCCATGGGAAATATATGCCCAACCATCCGCAGAAGAAATGCCATGGGCAATAAGCAGCGTTCATCCCTCCCCAGGGTTGATCTTTGTTACTTGCAATATTGCCAAAAGCCCTATATAAACTGCATAGCACCAGTGATGCTAGAGAAAATCGACGACCATTTGCAAGAGCTCCCGCCACAACGAAGCAAGAAACCCTGACATCATCAGCACTCTTGGAGCTAGGCAACATAACTACCGATAGCCAGTATGCTAAGAAGCCCGCTAGTTCACAATGACGGTGTAAGCTCATTCAGATTGTGAAACTTTTGTTCGAAACATTCCTTCATTAAAGCCTGGTCTTCGGGTAAGATATCATACTCTTCGTAATCAATGCTGCAAGAAGAAAGAAGTGCCCATGTTAAAAACAAAGAAATTAAAGTATGCAGAGCACGAAGTATAAAGGAAGGCATTGGAAGAATTATTACTTCATCCTCTGGCTGAAGTAGATCAACCAGTAGTCATAGTGAATCTTTGTAATATTTTCGAACTGCGACAACTCAACAAACAACTCTAGACAAGCCTTTGAATGATAAGCATCTCGAGGACTTTTGAGCCGAGACGAAGACAGCTCTTCATCAGTTGGGACGTATTCCTGGTAATATTATCCTATCACAGACAACCTATCCATCTTCCGGATATCCCATAAGGTTATGCTCATCTCTCCATATGGAAAGCGGAATGAATTGGTAACGGAAGACCAGTAGTTCAAGAAGCTTCGAAGAATCGTTGGATCTCGGGAGAAATGCTCAGAGGTCACATCGATAACCTGATGCAAGCCGACTTGTTTCAAAACTCCCTCATGGCGGATTAAAATCTCTTTTGCCCACGGCTCATAACCAACTCGCTCGTTCAAATGACCCCGCATACGAAAGCTCTTTGTCGCCCACATCGTCGCCTTGTCCATGTGTCGAAACCGCTGTCTCAAAATAATGTACTAGAGAAGGAGCATGAGGATCACAAGTAGGTGCAAGGAAAACCATTTCTCTCGGGGGACCTACTCGTTGTTCTCTCCCATCATCGACCAGTAAGGTTGTTAACAACCACTCGGGGGCAGATGTCCATCTCTCGACTCCGTAGAACTGAAAAGGGCCTTGAACGTTGGATGGTTCGATGCTCTAGAAGGGCCTGTGCCTCGTAAGAGATTTTTCATGTAAGATGACTCAGTCGGTATAAGGGTTGACGATGGAGAAACCGCACGTCGTGATGATCTTGTTTCTATTCCAGCAGATCTTCATCCGCTCATTCTTCGGATCAACGAGCTGTGGCGATTGCTCTGCCTGGTCAACTTCCTCGGCTGGCTTCTTACCTTGATTTCGTCTCTTCTTCTTCTGACCTTCCTGATCATCCTCGGAATGTTGGCCGCACACTAGAAGGACCTGCCTCAACGACATTAGCATCATCAGTGAGCTGATAATACCAGGCAGACCATTCCTCTTCAGTCCCTTGCGTCGGAGGCTGAGATATGGTTTTATCCACATAGATACGTAGTAATACTTCATGGGAAAGCTGCTTAATTCGATCGGAGAAATCCTCCACTTCGGATTCAATCGTCCCAAAGAATTGCGAGCGACACTCTACTGAAAACGGGTTAGCAGTATATTCAGTCACCCTCTTCTTCCCGCATCGTTTAGACGAAGAGCCGGAAACTTGTGACACGGAAGCTTCATCGAAAGATCCTGCTATTGTTGCTATGATTCACTGCAATACGTAAATAAAAGTACATCAAACAGAAGACCAGCGCACGCAACAGGCAACACAATAAGGTAATCATCGCATCATTCAATCATGAATTTCACACACAAAATACGTCAGTAAATACATGCATAAATTCATGACCCAGAGCAATATGGAAACAGTGGAATTCAAGCGCACATCCGACAAACAAGCACGCACATATCATAGCGCAGCAAATACAGTAGCAGCCTTACATGTACACTCGGAGTGCGTGTGAATTCGCTCTAACCCCAAATGATGCATGTACGCCCGCTTGGAAGTGCACATCATAGAACTGCTTAAAGGAGCAGTTGCAAGCCATAAAAGAACAACATAAGCGGCATATTATGGGCCTCGAGCACTAAGTCCCAATCATATTCGAGCATTGAGCTATCTGGCCGCAAACGACATCGAATTTGGTTGAGAATAGGGCCAGATGCATGAGTTTTCACCAAGGGCTATAGAAAATGCCAGAATTCAGAAACTTTCACTAAGTAGTGGAACCTCATGCACCCAAGGAGATGCCTCAGGCGCATGTGGCCTCTCACATGCACCTAATTTATCGATTCTCTCCTACATACGCTTGGGTATGAGCACATGTGCCCACTTTGTGGATTTCCTTCCACTCCATCAAGGTGCACTGCGACATGTGCCTGGAGCAGGAGACGTGCACCTAAGCTATCTCCACATGCGCTTGGAGCAAAGGCCATGTGCCTGGGAGTAAAATCCCATAGGCCCATTATTAGTTGGACGGGCACATGCGCCCATGGTAAGGCAACATGCGCCTACTCCCTCATGAGTAGCTCTCTCGCCTTGGAAATTTTGGTTTTTCTTGATTCGAAAATGTGCAAATGACTCAGTGAGTCCCATATTTATACTCGAGCCTGGGAACCGGTGCCCCGCACTGGCCTGACGTAAGCATCCATCGTAGCACACCGAGGGGGCACTTGTTGGGGCTCAAATTGGTACCCATAATAAAATAGCATTCAGCGGTCCATCTGCAATGATTCGGACTGATTTCGAGATCCAAAATACTAAAAAAATGCTAGTGCAACCCTAATGTTAATGTCAAATTTTGTAATGAGATCCTCCGGCTTTTCTCCTCCGCTCCAACAGGGATTTTCACCACCAGACCTGAAGCAAGACAGCAAATAAGGGTGGCTGGGGACCAGCCGTTAGCCCTCCGACGATTAAGTTAGGCCACAGAAGAGAAGCCAAGCCAAACGGGATCAAGATTGAATGATGAGTACGTACCCCCTTTTCAATGGAGCCATCCCCTTATATAGATCTGAAACAATCCAATCTGTTACGTGAGATGTCGAAATCCCGTTGATGTCGCACACGATACTGAGAATCCGCTGATTTCGTGGGATAAGATCCTATCTTTTCAGTCAAATCCAACCCAATGATTTATTCCAACAATCACGCCCCTAGATGGTAATCCCTTGAAATCCGGCTGGTTCCGGCCGGAAGCCATAGTTGGAGTCATGGCCTCCGAAAAGGAAGGAGACGCCCGTAGCTGGGAGTCACGGCCTCCGAAAAGGAAGGAGACGCCCGTAGCTGGGAGTCATGACCTCCGAAAAGGAAGGAGACGCCCGTAGTAAAGCTGCTCGCAGGTTAAAATGTGGTCGCGAGTCCAAGTACAAATTTTGGGTGTAATATCTTTCAACGACTTGTGAGAAGGTCTGCTCGCGAATCTAGTTTTCCGTATTTGACCATCCATGACTCCAGACCAGATGATCTCGAGAGTCGAATGGGCGTCCCGCACTTGTCCAATATTCGACTCTCGATCAGATGATCACGAGAGTCGAATGGGCGTCCCGCACTTGTCCAATATTCGACTCTCGATCAGATGATCTCGAGAGTCGAATGGGCGTCCCGCACTTGTCCAATATTCGACTCTCGATCAGATGATCTCGAGAGTCGAATGGACATTTCCACGTGAAATCTTATCTCCACCATTTTGCCTATAACAGATGCCCCCGAAGTCCTTGCCGCCAAGAATCCTTAAGGAAAGGACTTACTTGATGTCATGCGCGGCTGCCTCTTGCTTTCACCGAGACACCGTACATGATTAGGCTGAAATTAATGAGCGCCAGCCTTTCCGCAGTCAGGAAATGAAGAGGCGCTCGCCACGTGTCCGAGTATTTAATGGGCGTGCCTGCTTGAGTGCTGTGCCGAACGAAAGATCGCCACGTGCTACCATATACGGCGGAATGATTGCCTATAAATATACGGAGTCCACCATATCTTCTGATTTTCACAGAAATTTCAGAATCCTCCTTTGCTTTTTCCATCATCTTCCTCCGGAGCTCCTTGGTGTCTTCCTCGATCCCCTTTGGTGCTCTTTCTTTCCTTTTCCATTATTCTATTTTTTCTTCCTTTTTTTTTTCTTTTTTGAATATCCCATGGCTTCTGAGGAGAGTACCGTTCCTTTAGGAGATGCTACCCCGGAATCCTCTGCTTCTAGTAACGCAAGGGTTCCGGCAGGTCAGTATACAGCGGCCGGATATCCCTCCATTCTATCGGAGAACCGGCTGCTGGAGTTACGGGAGAGATTTTCGATCCCTGACTCAGTCGATCTCCGGTTACCCAGAGACGGAGAGACGCCAGACTCCCCTCCCCCCGGGTGTGTGGCCTTCTATGAGTATCAACTCATTCTGGGGGTTCGCCTTCCCCTCCATCCCTTCATCCGGGATGTACTTCGGTGTTATAAAATTGCCCCCGGGCAACTTATTGTGAATGGATGGAGGGTGGTCCTAAGCTCATTCGTCCTTTGGGCTCAGGCCGGGAACGGGGAGCTTACAGCTGATGAGTTCCTCCGCATGTTCCGCTTGAAGAAGGCACCCTCCAGCGAAGGCTGGTACTATCTATGTTATTGGCACCGGGATAACTTTGTGCTGGGGAAGCCCACATCGAATTATCCCGGCTGGAGGAAGCGTTGGTTTTACGCATCTGGAAATTGGGAATTTGCTTCATTCAGGGGCCCAAGAGTAAATCGTTTTTTCTGTGAAGGTAGGCAGTCCCGCATTGTGATCCGTTTCTTCAATAAAAGGTTTTTAAGGTTTCTCCATCTGACCCCTGTTTGTGCTCGCAGGTATCCCGGCCTTGAGAAAACCGAACTTGAAAGGGGGGATCAACGAAAAAATCGTAAAGGTGTACAAGGTGCCTATTGGTGATAGGCACGTCGAGACTTGCTTGTCTCCACCTCGCCTTGCAGCAGCGGGCTTAATACCTGTAAGAGAAGTCGAGATGACGCAAGTTGGAGAAAAAAGAGGTTTGCTGCCCCGGCTGAAGGGCACGAGCTCTAAGAGGCAAAAGAAAACATCTGCTGGTCCATCTCACCCATCCACCGAGAAGGGTAGCGATCAGCCTGCTCCTCTCGCGAGCAAGGTGGGGGGGGCTCCAGCAGGGCCCGCTAATCCTTCACTGGCGGTCGCGCCCGGGCCGCCAGTAATCAATATCGCTGACAACTCCCCGGACGGGGTAGGGTCCAGCTGTCCCCCAGCTGAGGAGGCTCGTGAGCGCACGGAGCCTCGAGAGATGGCTCCTGCCCGCGAACTAGTACCTGCTACCGAGCAGGGACCTGCTCGCGAGGCGACGGCTCCTCCTCGCGAGCCATCTGGGCTGATCGTTGCCCAACCTTCCGGTGGTGGAACGTATTCTGTTCCTCGCCATCTCCACCCCATCTGTAAATTCTTATTCGAGAATGTCCCACCTCAATCCTTCGGCTCTCTTCCCGAGCTAGGCCCCGAGAGCCTCTTCCTTGAGGCAGGGATGAGGATGGCTCAGGTAGAACCTCCTAACCCAAAAACTTTATTATTTTGGTGTTTTAAGTATTTCTTCTCATCCATCTTCTTGTTTGCAGGGACTAGACCTCATCTTGCGGACGAAGCGAGACATCGTCGCCGCTCGCCGCGTAATAGACGAGGCAGATGAAAAAAGGATTGCTTTGGAGAAGGCGGTCCTGGGGCGAGATCAACTCCTCAAATCCCGTGAGGCTGTGATTTCCAAGAAAGATGAGGAGATAAAAATCCTCATAGAGAAAGTCCAGGTGTTGACCGAAAGGTACCAAACTCTGGATAATAAGTTCGCGAAACTCGCCGACTTGAAGGAGAAGGCGGAGAGAGAGAAGGAGATCTTTCGCCAAGACAAGATCTCCCTGGAGGAGCGACTTGCGGAGGCTAGGTCGCAGCTCAAGGAGGCCTACGACAACCTAACCAAGGAGCGCAACGCTCTCGCGCAGCTTAAGGACGACTCGATCCACTGGGACGAGGAGAGAGTCGCCCTTGCGAAAATGCTCTCGGAAGAAGGGCCTCGGGCAATTTTCCGAGTTCCGTTCTTCGCAGCAATATGACGACGAAAGGTACGAGTCGTATGATGCTGGTCGCGACTTTGCGCTAAGAGTAGTGCAACGAATGATCCCATCCTTTGATATGGGGGAGTTCGGTCGAGTCGCGACCACCATTGCTGCCGAAGAGCAGGCTGCTGCTGAGAACGAGGTGACTGAAGCCACTCAGGTTGACGGAGCTCCAGAAATGGGCCCTGAAATTGAGAGCGCAGCTCCTCCAAGGGATTAATTTTCTTTGTTTTCCTCTTGTATTCGTGAATGGATATTGTAAACATTTATCATTAATGAAAGAAAAGAAAAAATATTTTTGGAAGTATTGTCCTCGTTGCCTTTTCCTTTTCACGCAATGAATGCCTTCTCGTTTTTGCTTACTTTCTTTTCCTTGTACTGAATGCCTTGTTGCAACGAGAATGTGCCCAATCTGGGGGTTCGTTGCGGCCAAACGATTGAGACCCCCAAGTTGACTTCATATCGAGTCATCAGTGAATGCGAACCCTTAATCCGAGCACGAGTTACACTGCTCGCAATTTAGGGTGTATGACGAACTGTGGTGCTCGCGATTAAGGTGTATGGCTGATTCGGGCTCGAGCTACGGTGCTCGCATTCCGGAGTGTGATCCTTCCTTACACCAGTCGTGAGCAACTAACTCATGAAAATGAATTAGACTCAATCCGGGGGTCGTACGACCATGTCCGCGTTGAGATAGACTGATCTATCGATTGAGATTTTAGTTCTACCAAGGGCAGAAGGTTGGTCAAGAGATGGTATTCATTCTCTTCGAGGCTGTTCAGGTCCATGTAAATGGAAAAGCAACCAACTAGTAATGATTTCAGTCCTACCAAAGGTAGGTAATTGGCCAAGAGGATGTGTAAGCACTCTCTTCAGGGCTATTCAGGTCCATATAAATGGAGTAGCGGCCAAAAGATATCTTTTACTTTATTCATAAAATGCTATAATAAACTACATCGAATCTAAGGGTAGTATCGTAGCAAATGCTCCACAGTGCCAAGGGCGACGTACAGGCTTCCCGTGCATGTCTTCAAGATAATAAGTACTGGGTCGCACAACCCTAATAACCCGATACGGGCCTTCCCAATTCGGATCCAATGAACGAACAGGAACCCCAAGATTTCGCCTTAGAACCAAATCTCCGAACTGGAAGGATCTAGGTCGAACCTTTGCATTTCGATAACGAGCAATACGTTGTTGATATGCTGCCACTCGTACTTGGGAAGCATTTCTTCGCTCTTCCAAGAGATCGAGATGAAGTCGGATATTTTCCTGATTGCTCGCGGGATCATACTGTTCGATCCGATATGAGGGCACTTGAATTTCCACTGGTACCACTGCGTCAACACCAAATGCTAAGGAGAAAGGAGTTTCACCTGTCGATGTACAAGCTGTGGTTCTGTAGGCCCATAACACTTCTGGAAGAAGTTCTGGCCACACCCCTTTACATTCACTTAGCTTGGTCTTTAAATGATGCTTTATAATTTTATTCACTGCCTCGACCTGCCCATTCGCCTGTGGATGATATGGAGAAGTGCGGAGATTACGTATTTTCCATTTGTCGCAAAATTCATCAAAGGCTGCGTTGTCGAACTGCGTTCCGTTATCGGTAATTATAGTATGAGGAAGTCCGAAGCGACATATAATATTTCTCCACATAAACTTAGTAGTTTGTTTTTCAGTAATTTTGGCTAATGGTTCTGCCTCGGCCCATTTGGTGAAATAATCAACCGCCACGATCGCGAACCTATTCTGTCCCTTTCCCATAGGTAAGGGACCGATGATATCGATCCCCCACTGAGCAAAAGGCCAAGGGCTGTCGACTGGGGTCATCCGCTCAGACGGTACGCGAGGTATAGGTTGATATCGTTGACACTTGTCGCATTTTTTAGAAAATTCTATGGCATCTGCTTTCATAGTAGGCCAATAATATCCTTGCCTCATCGCTTTATATGCTAGAGATCGCCCCCTGGGATGATTACCACATGCCCCCTGGTGTACTTCATCTAGAACACGATGTGCTTCTTCTGGGTGAAGACACCTCAAATAAGGCAAGGAGAAGCTTTTTCGCAACAAGATTCCATCTTGTAAGGTGTACCTGGCAGCTCGAAGCTGAATTTGTCTTGCAGCTTTCTTGTTTTCTGGTAGGTATCCATCTCTGAGATAAAGGATGATAGGATCCATCCAGCATGGAGACGGTTGTACCGAAATAACTTGTTCGGGAGTTACTTGGTCGATACTCAAGTGTTGACGGTGCTCGATGGGGATCGAATGTGATAGTTGTAATTCTGGTGCAGAAGCGAGTTTTGCCAAGGAATCGGCAAGTTGGTTCTGCTCGCGAGGGATATGGAATATTTTGTAAGTCTTCAGTTTGGCGAACAGGATGAGGACACGAGACTTGTATAAGGCCATTCTTTCTTCTTTGGTTTCGAATTCGCCAAGAACTTGGTTGACAATGAGCTGGGAGTCGCTATGAATTATCAAATTCTGGACTGCGAGGACAACGGCTAGCTCGAGGCCAACAATAAGGGCCTCATATTCTGCTTCATTATTGGAGACGCGTGATTCGAAACGCAGAGCATATTGAAAATGCGACCCGTCTGGAGCCACTAAAATCAGGCCCGCTCCACTGCCACTGGCCCGTGACGACCCGTCCACGAAGAGCGACCAAGGAGGTTGATCGCTGGTCATGACGCTATCTTCAGAAGAATATGTAAATTCGGCGATGAAGTCAGCCACGGCCTGGCCTTTGACTGCGGTCCTAGGACAGAATGAAATATCATGCTCGCTGATCTCGACCGCCCATTTAGTTAAGCGCCCGGAAGCCTCAGGCTTTTGAAGGACTTGACGTAGTGGATGATTTGTTGGTACTAAAATGGCATGGGCTTGAAAGTATGGTCACAGTTTTCGAGCTGCCGTGATTAAGGCTAGGGCCAGTTTCTCCAAATCAGAATATCTAGTTTCTGCATCAACCATTGCTCGACTGATATAATAAACGGGCCTTTGTACCCCGGAATCTTCTCTTATTAAAGCGGCACTAACGGCCGTGGAAGACACAGATAAATAAAGAATGAGTTGCTCATGCGCCACAGGCTTAGATAAAATGGGGGGAGCGCTCATATATTGCTTCAGTTGTTGAAAAGCTTCTTCACATTGAGGTGTCCACTTCCAATCAGACTTGGCCGTTGCACGAAGGAGTTTGAAAAAGGGCAGGCACTTGTCGGATGCTCGCGAGATGAACCTGTTCAATGATGCGATGCGACCAGCTAGACGCTGAACGTCCTTCAGAGTCACCGGGGATTTCATCTCTATCAATGCTTTAATCTTTTCGGGATTCGCCTCAATTCCGCGTTGGCCAACCATGAACCCAAGAAATTTCCCTGCAGATACTCCAAACGCACATTTTTCTGGATTTAATTTCATCTGATACTTCCTCATCAGATCAAAGGCTTCTCGAAGATCAGGAATGTGGTCATCTTCATCGATGCTTTTCACAAGCATATCGTCAACGTAAACTTCCATGTTCCTACCGATTTGAGCAGCGAATATTTTGTTGACAAGACGCTGATAAGTGGCCCCTGCATTTTTGAGACCAAACGGCATTACCTGGTAGCAATATAGTCCTCGATCTGTGATGAAGGCAGTATGTTGGCCATTAGGTGGATGCATCATAATCTGGTTGTAACCAGAGTAAGCATCCATAAAACTGAGGAGGGCGTGTCCAGCTGTCGAGTCGACCAACTGGTCGATTCGTGGTGTCGGGAAGCTATCTTTGGGACATGCTTTGTTTAAGTCTGAATAATCGACGCACATCCTCCATTTGCCATTAGCTTTCCGGACGAGAACTACGTTGGCGACCCACTGTGGGTAGTCAACTTCTTTTATGAAATTTGCCGCGAGCAGCTTCTCAACTTCAGTTTTGATCGCCATTTGTCTTTCTGCAGTGAAGGCACGTCGACGCTGATGTACGGGTTTATGCTTTGGGTCAATGTTGAGACGATGTACGATGACATTAGGATCGATGCCCGGCATATCTTTATGGGACCAAGCAAACACGTCCTGGTATTCAGTGAGGAAACGGATCAAATCTTCGCGGTGGATACTGTTTAAGGAGGAACCGATGTACACGATCTTAGACTGGTCGTCTTCGGTCAAGTGGATCGCCACTGTTTCCTCCCCTGGAGTTCCTGATTTCAGAGCACTTTCTCTTGGATCCAACGCGGGTGGCGAGCACGTCGGATGAACCTTGAACTATTTCCATGACAGGCGTCGCTTGAGCCTTCTTTCGATCTTGGAGGGCAATCTGGTAACAGGATCGTGCCTCCTGCTGACTTCCTCGCACGACCCCTATGCCATTTGGGGTCGGAAATTTAACGCATAAATATGATGGGTGCAAGGCCGCTCCAACCTTAGTTAGTGACGGTCTCCCCAAGATGGCAGTTATATGCTGATTTTCGATCTACGACGAGGAAGTTTACGAAGACGGTGGTCTTCGCTGGACTCTCCCCAAAGGTGACTGGGAGATCGATACTTCCTTCAGGTGTCACCACTTCTCCTCCAAAGCCGACAAGAGGGGTCGATACTGGCTTGAGGAGGTTTCTGGCAAGTGCCATCTTGTCGAAAGCCTCCAAATACAGAATATCGGCCGAGCTACCTGTATCCACCATAATTCGATGAGTCAGATAATTTGATACCTTCAGTGTGACTACGATGGAATCTTCATGAGGGAAATGAATTCCCGCTGCATCTTCGAGGGTGAAAGAAATTGGGGGATGGTTAGCTTTCGAAGAGTTGGACGTTTGTTCCAGCCAATAGATCTGCTGGGGTTCTTTGGACGCCTTTCGGGCGTATGCCTTTCTTGAAGCTTGAGAGTCACCCCCGCAAGCTGGACCCCCGACGATAGTGCGAATTTCTCCTGTGGGCTCAGCATCCTCTTGGTCGGTTTGATGATGAGACGGTTCCTTTTGGCGAGATGAGGTTTTCGCCCTTTCTGGTGACCTATTTTTACGAGGAACATAATCCTGGAGATGGCCTTTTCGAATGAGGGCTTCGATATGGTCTCGTAGAGAGATACAGTCCTGGGTCCTATGCCCGTGATCTTTGTGGAAGTAACAGAACTTACTCTTATCTCTCTTCTCGGGATCGGATTTAATCTTTGCAGGCCACTTCACATATGGCTTGTGTTTTATCTCCATTAGAACCTTTTCAGGAGACCGATTAAGAGGAGTGTAATTATGATATTTACCAGAGTAAGGCTTCCTGGGAGAACGATCGCGCTGATCGCGATGGTATTTTTTATCTGTAGAAGTTCCTTCTGGCTTGCGTTTCTTACTTTGTACTCCATGGCTTCTGAGCTTTGGCTTGGAATTCCGCCATAGTTTTCGGCGGGCTCTTATCTAAGGCAAACCTAAATTTCTCGCTCGTTATTCCAGCAATGAGGGCTGTGAGACCCTTTTCTTCAGTGTAACCCTCAGTTTGAACGGCTTCGGCAGTGAACCGTACTGTGAACTCTTTTATTGTCTCCCCATGTTGCTGTTTCAGATTCATCAGATGGGAGGCTGGCTTTTTAATGCGAATACTTCCCATGAATTGAGAAAGAAATATCTCCGATAATTGGGAAAAGGAACTGATGGAAAGAGGCTTTAACCCCCGAAACCACGTACGAGCCGCTTCCTTCAATGTAAGGGGAAAAGCCCTACACATGATTTCTGAACCATGTCCCTCCAACTCCATGAGGGACCTATAAGTTTCCAGATGTTCCAGAGGATCGCCAATGCCTGTGTACGGAGCGATAACAGGCGTTCGATACTTTCTGGGCAACGGGGCTTCCATGACCTCGCTTGTGAAGGGAGATTCAGATTGATGTATTGCCGCCATGATAGCAGATGGCCGATTTGCCTGGTATCTCTGCTCCATGACATCAAAACGATCTTGGATTCTTTTGAGATCTCCTTCCCATGGCAAGGTATAGCTAGACGTTTCGGCGGTGGAGCCTTGCGGTTGAGGTTGTCGAGATGAACTGGAATGTATAGAATGCGGAGACGGCACAGGGGGATGGCCTCCAAGTGGTGGGACCTGTGGTTCATCCATAGAATGTCTGGAAGCAACTGGTATGGGTGGCGGTGGTAATCCTTCGGAGGGTTGTCTTTGCGGTTCAGGGAAGTGTTGATCAAGCCGATTTGACAGTGCCTGAACTCTGGCGTTTAGAGTTAGGAGAGTGTTCCCGAGGAATCGTAGGACATCATCCTGATTTCCAGAGGCCTCCAATAATGGATTTGTTGATGGCATATTTGGGGCTCCTTGAGGGATATCCGTCGGAACAGGTGGGAGGGCAGGTGCGGATTCCGTCTCACCGGGTGGAGGTGGTGCCTGCCTCGAAGTTGAAGGATGAACAATCTTTTTAGGAGGCATCACCGAAGGATTTTGATCGGTGGTTAACACGATTGATTTTAATGATCAAGTCGATCCCACAGACGGCGCCAAACTGTTAATGTCAAATTTTGTAATGAGATCCTTCGGCTTTTCTCCTCCGCTCCAACAGGGATTTTCACCACCAGACCTGAAGCAAGACAGCAAATAAGGGTGGCTGGGGACCAGCCGTTAGCCCTCCGACGATTAAGTTAGGCCACAGAAGAGAAGCCAAGCCAAACGGGATCAAGATTGAATGATGAGTACGTACCCCCTTTTCAATGGAGCCATCCCCTTATATAGATCTGAAACAATCCAATCTGTTACGTGAGATGTCGAAATCCCGTTGATGTCGCACACGATACTGAGAATCCGCTGATTTCGTGGGATAAGATCCTATCTTTTCAGTCAGATCCAACCCAATGATTTATTCCAACAATCACGCCCCTAGATGGTAATCCCTTGAAATCCGGCTGGTTCCGGCCGGAAGCCATAGTTGGAGTCATGGCCTCCGAAAAGGAAGGAGACGCCCGTAGCTGGGAGTCACGGCCTCCGAAAAGGAAGGAGACGCCCGTAGCTGGGAGTCATGACCTCCGAAAAGGAAGGAGACGCCCGTAGTAAAGCTGCTCGCAGGTTAAAATGTGGTCGCGAGTCCAAGTACAAATTTTGGGTGTAATATCTTTCAACGACTTGTGAGAAGGTCTGCTCGCGAATCTAGTTTTCCGTATTTGACCATCCATGACTCCAGACCAGATGATCTCGAGAGTCGAATGGGCGTCCCGCACTTGTCCAATATTCGACTCTCGATCAGATGATCACGAGAGTCGAATGGGCGTCCCGCACTTGTCCAATATTCGACTCTCAATCAGATGATCTCGAGAGTCGAATGGGCGTCCCGCACTTGTCCAATATTCGACTCTCGATCAGATGATCTCGAGAGTCGAATGGACATTTCCACGTGAAATCTTATCTCCACCATTTTGCCTATAACACCTAACATGCGCGATCATGATTGAAACCTATAAATGCTATTTTGGAGTGGAATCGGACATACGAATCACCGCCAAATGATCCGAAACAACCAAAAACCCCTAACCTATAAGTTTCAAAGCTGTGCAATGCATATCCTTACTTGCGCGCACCAAAACACATTCTACCCCTGCCTAGAGCTGACCGAAAGGGCCCGAAAGCCTACAGGTACCATTTCAGAGTGGAATTAGACATGTGGATGATCGCCAAATGATCCGAAATGCCTGAAAAACCTTAACTAGCAAGTTTGAAGTCCTTGCGGTGTATATTTTCACGTGCGCACTTCCCGAAATAATATTCCTATGCAAAGAGCCGATCAGGAGGGTCCAAATTAGGAAGGAACTACCAAAATTCACAGCAGATGACCATTGGTACCCCACCCCATTCATTCAGGAGGTCGATCATGGCCTAAAAGCGGCTTGGCTTCAGTGACTTCGGTCTCCAAAAAGGTAGCCCCCCTCTGAAGGTCGCCCGTCGGAGCCTAAAACCTGAAATATTCTAAGTGATGGAACATGCATTTGCCCTCTCTCTCCACATGCGGATGCCATGAGGAGACATGCATTTGCCCTCTCACCACATGCACATGAGAGCCCTCTCTCTCCCTTTTCAATATTTCTAAAATGTAAAAAATAAAAAAATATCAAAATTAAATCAAAATGATGCTAAGTGAGGGCACATGCGCCACCTCAGGGGCACATGCGCCCCCAGCAGGGCACATGCACCTGGTGCATGGGCACATGCACCCACACCCCATATAACATGCGCATGACCTCTCCTATCCCCACATGCGGTCATGCTCTGTCATGCCCCAAATTCGATTCTCGACATCCATTCGCCGTAACCCGAATTCAGAGGTGGCAGCCTCCGTAGTACCTTGATTTCAGATCCTAACCCCACATGCCAGGTTTCGATCCTGGGATACCACAAGGAGGTTTTTAGGGTCTGAATTTTTTTTTAAACATGAGCATCACCATATGAGTACCATAAAAGACAAACACAATATTTCCACTAAGTTATTTTGTTACATATGGAACTGAAAGGTAAATACACAATGCGTAAATATAAAAAACTGTGCACAATCTGGCACCTCCTGCTGTTGCACTCCCAACTCCAACTCAACATTGCTTATACACTCTGGTATAACCTGCAGCGTAACAAACGCGCATAAGTTTCGAACGAAGCTTTGTGAGTGCGTGTGTGCGTGCACAATGCGTATGACGAGCATGATAAATATCAGAGTAAGCAGTAAAGCATGATGAGAAACTTAAACCAAAACTTATCCTAATTAGGCTACATGATCATGTGATGTGAATAACCAGTCTACCACGGCTATACAAGCATGCAATACATATAACTAGCCTACCATGGCAATGTAAGTGTGCAATACAGGTAACCAGCTTACCAAGGCTATATACTCATACTATACAATGACCTACAGGGCCTAATGTCACATACAATGATCCAATGCATGTATGCAAATCACCACCTCTCAATACAGTGGTCCAGATACGAACAGTCATAACGCAATCGCTTAAGCAATGCAGGACTCGAAATTGATAGCCCGCCCAGTGTGGTAGCTCGCCCAGGCTTATAGCCCCGCCCACATCACACCTACCCACGTCAGGACCGTCCAATACCATACAGTGATACCAATACCATCTTTGAAACGGAATATCACCAGGGTCTCATAGACCTCACTACTCACCAGTGGAATGCCAAAGCCTATCTGGTGCAATAGCGGACCTACTCACAGCTGGTCAAACTCAACCCACTTTGCCAGCACTCTTCCACCAGGTTAGGTCAGACCTCCTTCCAAACTGACTACGTGTAGTGGAAAACATCGCCGTTTGATATTCGGCATACTGGTGTATGATTAAACAACCCGGTCCTTGAATGGAGCACCCACCTTGGTACCAACGGGATCAGGGACTTTCACCCAAGGACATCTTTGGCATCTAGTTTAAAGATCACATATTTTCGGTGTTCTACAAACCACGATGGAGCTGTGGTTGCAACGTAGTAACCATGCTATGTGCGGCACAAGCAGACGATGCGAAATGCAACCATGCATACAAACGTGGGATGACATGCCCGTGCAAGTCTTCAAAGAGCACCATAAAACTATAGTGTCTCAAATACAATGTCACCGTCAACTGGTAATGAACTGCACGAAAATTGCGACCGCTATGGCTGGTTGATACAAGACAATTAGATGAGCCAAGCATTCATGATGCATGAGTCAAGTATACAGTATGAATGCCAACAAGTAGTCGATCTACCACGATGGCAATAAAGCAATCTAGTCCAACCTATTTGAGATATGATTAAGATGAGGGGACACATATGAATGATCGAGTCATAGTGCAAGATGTCGCTAGCCAGAGAATCTCACACAAGGGGCTCCAAGGTATGCTAAGTTATTCCTACCATACAGTGTAAGCCAGGATGATAGACTCCTATCCTCGAATAGTCCCATACCTATTGGAGAGGTTTGCGATGGAAAGCACGTGAATTACATTTGCGCGACTACATCTCAAATGCTTTATGAATGCATTTATGCCCTAGTGGTCCCCAACTAACAATGGTGACTCAGGATGCATACTCATTACACATGCATGGTGGTCGTCGAAGCATATAGTATATAGATCGCATACGGGTATTCCAAACAACACTACGTGTGGCAACAGATATACTAAAAACAGCATAAAAAGATAATTCACTTATAACACAAGCAAACATAAAGAGACAGGACCCGAGATGGATGGTATACAACAACACAGATGGTCAAACAATTGAACGGTGTGGATCAACCTTCAACATTCAGATAACCCAAACGGAAAGGGAATGGTTAAATACACTACCAAAATATCAAAGGTAGAACCTAATTGAACAGCAAGAGTGGAATACCCAAAATCATGCCGAGACCCATAATCCTGTAGTACAGTTGAGATAAACACAATAATGGTCCGTAAAAGGAATGTCATAGAACGGGTTGCAAGATAGACAGGTCATGACAGAGAATCATAAATGGTAGGGTAATCTGAGATAGATGATCAATATGATGAGGTCCAAAAAGGGACGACAGGTCTAACCTCATACTGCAAGATAGGCTCCATATAATGGATGGCCTAGATGACATACTAACGTCGAGGATGAGCCCCACACTCGTCCGAAAGGTAAACGGACGGTGTGGATGGGATATACATGATATGGTGGTCTTTAATAGTTGTGTATAAGGGTAGGAGGGGTGAGTCATATGAGAATACAACAAGCTGAGTTACCAGGATCAATCAACATGGTGAGTCAATAAGGTGAGTCAATAAGGCAGGTTGACAAGGCGGGTCAACATGGTGAGTTAACAAGGTGAATTGACAAGATGGTTCAACAGGGTGAGTTAAGAAGGTAGCCCTATGACTTGGTTCATGCGAACTTTAGGAATTCCCATGCATTCAGATCTATATGACCTTTCAACAAGGGTTTACACAACTAATCATCAAGGTGGATCCACGGGATGAACAACACGGTCATTCGAACACGTACACTAAGGTGGTCCCAAGGCCATCATGTACATAACATGCTAGGGTCCATTCATTTGGATGGTTTGGATCAAGCATAAAAATTAAGGCGGTCTCAATGTACGGCTAGACATACGCATCATAGTGGGCGTCATACGGCAGCCCCATGGTTGGGTCCCGACCCGACCCAATTGTTCTCTACCATTGGTCCACTTGAGATTGGATTTATCTCATCTTGGGGCGGTCCATAGCCTCAAATGATATGCAAGGACAAATGGGTGGAATGGATAAAACATATACATAATAGGTGGGCCTAAGAGAGGATGGCCAGAATCAAACACATGCATCACGTGGGACCCATGGGGTTGGGCCACCTGCTGGGTCAGCGTGCCCAAGCACGCTGCCCAGAGAGTGTTGCCTAGGAAGTCTTGAATCAAGTTGGTATTTATGTTTTCAAACATCAAGGTGTGCCTTAGGAAGGCTTCAATGGTAGCCGTTCAATCTCCACTATTTCTCATGGTGGGGCCCACACGATCTGTGGATCAAGATGATATTGGTGTGGTCCCTTCATACAGGTCTGTGTGACCTCATCAACAGGATTGGATGGCAAGAAAACATCATAGTGGGCCATAGGAAAGTCTCAATGGTGGGCATTTCTGTCCCAACTATTTCTCATGGTGTGGCCCATCTGATATTTGGATCCGTCCCATTTTTAGACCTAGACCTGAAAACGATTTGACAAAATGAATGGATGGAGTGGATAATACATATACAACATGGTGGATCCCATGAGTGGGCCACCTTTTTCCCGCCCATAGAGGGCTCCGTCTCTCACGGACGCTGACTGTCCAGCGTCCTTCTTCTCATTATTATTATCATTATTATTACTATTTTCCACAAGGTGGGGTCTACATGTGATATCCAATCCATCCATTGGGTTGTCCACCTCATGCCAGGCCTAAAGCGATCCGATTTGGGGTATGATCCCATCACAAAAACATAACAATGGGCCTAAGAAAGTTTCAACAGTGGGCATTGTTTTCTGCGGCATGGCTCACTTGAGATCTGAATCTTCTTCATTTTCAGGCATCTACCCTAGAATAAGCTGGAGGAGCAGATGGACGGTGAGGATTAAACACATACATCAGGTTGGGCCGCACGAGTTGGGCCCTGCTTGGATAGCGTGCCTGGCATGCTGCCAGGCAGCTGCCCACTGTGTGGTCCCCACGAGCTTTGGATCAAGTTGATATTTGTATTCTCCCTTCATCCTGGCCATTCGTGGCCAGGGAGCAGGTAACAGTAGGTCATGTGTGACCTTGCCTGCGTTGGTCCGCAAATAAGCATCACAGATGGGCCCTGGGAAGTTTCAATGGTGGACGTCACTATTCCCACTGTTCTCTGTGGTGTGGCCCACCTGAGACTTGGATATGCCTCATTCTTGGGCCCATGTCCTAAAATGATCTGGCAAAGCAGATGAACGGTTTGGATAAAACCAATACATCATGGTGGGGTCCCTGAGTGGGGCCCCCTGGTTAACGCCCAATGGGGCTTACGCCCTCACGCTGCTGGGCAGCAGCGTCCTCTGGACGCTGTCTGTCCAGTGGCTCCTTTCCTTGTTTTTTTTTCATTTCTCTTTTTTTTTTCTTTTCCCTACATGGTGGGGCCCACATGGGAAATCCAATTCGTCCATCAGATTAGCCAGCTTAATGTGGACCTAACGAGCCCTGATTTGGGTAGTTTTGTTGTACAGAAACATGATAGTGGGCCTTAGAAGGGTTTCAATAGTCTATATTGTTTCTTTCGGCATGGCCCACTTGAGATATGGATCTTCTTCATTTTTCGGCCCTTGGCCTAAAATGATATGGAGAGATCGATGGACGACGTGGATATAACATAGTGGTTCCCACAGGTGGGGCCATTTCCAAGCCCAAAAATCACTTTACAATCACACTCCAACTTTTTTTTTTCTTACGTTCTTTACTTCTTTACTATTTATAGTTTATTTTTGAATAAACAAGGGGGGTGGGGTCCATTAGAGAAATCCAGACCATCCATCGTGTAGGCCAGCTAATGGTTGGTCTAATAAGCCCTGGCTTGGTCAGTTTTCGTGTTGTAAAACCATCATGGTGGGCCTAAAAAGGTTCCAACAATAGGCACCATTGTTACTACTATTTTCTATGGTGCGACCCACTTGAAATTTAGATTCGGCTGATTTTTGTGGGCAATGCCTAAAATGGCATAGGAAAACAAATGGATGGCATGGATTAGACACATGCATCAAGGTGGGGTCCGTAAGTGTGGCCTCCCAAAATGCATAAACAATGTAAATAAAACAACATAGACTTCCACGTTAAACAAGCCTCATCTTGGACTTTTGTCCTCAATGATCCAACAAGATGGTTGAAGTGAGTAGATGCATTACACTTAGGTGGGGTCCACATATGTGGCCCACCCATATCCTTAAAACGGGTAATCAAGTGACATCCACACCATCAAAATGGTGGGCCTCACTTGATCCCTTGATTCTACACAAAACCTAGGGGAAAGGGATGCACTCACATGACGTTGAACGGTCGGATCGGGTCGGATAGTCGATCGGACGGCTTGATGGGGTGGATCTCCTCCTTTGATCACTTAAGCTCACAAATACTCTTTCTTTAATCTCTTCTTTTCTTAATCTTCTCTCTCTCTCTCTCTCTCTCTCTCTCTCTCTCTTGAAAATGAAAATGGGGGAGGCCATACGTATGCCCCTTTTGTGGTAGGGGATTTGGGGATATGGATGAAATTTTGAAAGAAAGTGGGGGTAGAAATGAAATTTATCATTCATGAGGGGGAGTGGCTTAGGTATGGGCTTAGTTGACTTTTGGGGAGAGAAGGATGTAATTGATGGGACATTTGATTGATTGATGTGATGCTTGATTGATTGATGGGATATTTGATTGATTGATGGGACAACCTTGGGATTTGTATAAGTAGGGCCCACGCCATGTATATGTAGCGTGGCCCACCTTGATTTATGCACATGAATGCATCTTTCAAACTGGGTATCGAAACGGAGCGTGCCGCGCGGCATTGGAATCGTGGCGCTCGCGCGGTCGCAAGGGTACAAGTCTTGGGTCATTACGGTACTAAATCAGGGTCGTGATAAGAGATCGTCGATCTAGTCAGTCCTGGACGTACCGGCATCGAAAACTAAATGTACGGTCGATTAATTGGGGTACGGGTCTTACATGCTCCATCTCACATGTGGACCCGATCAGATACCCGATTAACATGCTATAAATACCCCACTCACTTCTAAATCGAGAGAGGCTTCATTATCTGGAAAGGATCGTCAGAGCAAGGTAAAATCCATGCCGGAATCCTCCATCGGCTATCCACATGCGCCCACACCTCGCTAGATGCCATCGCCGAAAAGGGATTTCTCCCATCGGAGCTGCAATAAGAGGAAGAGAAGTAACATGCGCCCATCCTTTTGTTGGAAGCAAATGGGAAATTTCCCAAGTCCTTGGAGGACATGCGCCCATACCAGCCACCACATGTGCCCATCACTTCTCCCATGCGCCTAGACGGTGATGGGGAGGTGGGGCCTTCCATGGTGTGGCCCGTCGTTGATCTGGATCGCCTTTTGATCAAATTGATCCTCTTGGACACACATCAACGTCCTCTATCCATCCCCCGGACCGGATTCGCCAATGGTCAATGTTAAGTGGGCCAAATCAGCAATTTGATAAAAAATGCCAACACTTAGTCAAAATTATGAACCTCGTAAACCCTTCCGAAAGAACTGGAAACGGTTGAAATCGAGAGGAATCGGGCGGAATTTGACCGACCCCAAGAGGGAAACTTCTCTCTTCCATAACATGATATATCATAATCATGCACTGCAATGAGATTATCCAAACTCAAGAGCCCTGAATACCCTAATTAAGCTGTCGGCACGCCCGCTACTTAGTCATTTTTAGCCTGAGAAGTGCCCTGTTGGCTCGGAATCGACTTATGCTAAGCGAATCGAAACGCGATCGCACCACGATCCTCATGGACATAATCCACCCCTGTTGAAAGACGGCTATCGACGATATTCACCGATTTCCCTGATTAGACCGCAAACAGGTCTACTACTCAGTCGTTTTCAGCCCTGGGAAGTGCTCTGTCAGCTCGAAAATTGACTTACGCCATGAGAATCGAAATGCAATCGCACCGCAATCCTCATGGACATAACCCACCCTTATCCAAAGACGATCGTGACAGGTATTTACCAAATCCTCCGATCAGATCGTAAACAGGCCCTGGGAAGTGTCCTGTTGGCCCGAAAATCTACTAAGGCCAAATGAAATCAATTGCGATCTCAAAGACGCAAAGGTAAAAATATCGATGACACAAAGATATAGACGAAGCAGAACAATCAAATTAAATGCATAATTTGTCGGATACACTGAACATCTAGCATAAATGCAATCCTCTCTCGAGCATGCACAAATCATATTTACTTTGTACCAAACTCATTTGCATCCATTGCATAAATTCATTTCATTCAGGATCGAGGTACGAAACTAAATCAAAGGGGACTATGGTTATCAGCGAAAACCGTAATCAAAGAGTTCTAAAATATCTGAAATACTTCATCGTTAAGACCAGTTGATGTGCGTCCTGTCCAAGGCAGGATCCGTCAGTTGAATGGCTAAGGTAATGAGTGCCTTCCAGTAAGTCACCCGTTCAAACGGAGATGGTCACTAGCCCTGGTTGCACTAAAAACCCATGGAGTGCCTTCCAGCAAGTCACACATCCAAACACGAGACGGTCATTGGGCCTGGTTGCAGTAAGTGAAAACCGTGGAGTATATTCCTGAAAGTCATTTCGTCCATAGAGACACATCATGACACTGAGGTATACGACTCAGTTGAAACCCTGGTTGTACTAAGAACCCATGGAGTGCCTTTCAGCAAGTCACCCGTCGAAACACGAGACGGTCACTAGCCCTCGTTGCAGTAAGTGGAAACTGTGGAGTGTATTCCTGAAAGTCATTTTGTCCATAGAGACGTGTCATGACACTGAGATATACAACTCGGTTGAAACCCTGGTTACACTAAGACCCATGGAGTGCCTTCTAGCAAGTCACCCGTCCAAACACAAGACGATCATTGGCCCTGGTTGCAGTAAGTGGAAACCGTGGAGTGTATTCCTAAAAGTCATTTCGTCTATAGAGACACGTCATCACACTGAGATATACGACTTGGTTGAAACCCTTGTTGCACTAAGACCCTATGGAGTGCCTTCCAGCAAGTCACCCGTCCAAGCACGAGACAGTCACTGGCCCTGGTTGCAGTAAGTGGAAACCATGGAGTGTATTCCTGAAAGTCATTTCGTCCATAAAGATGCGTCATAACATTGAGATATACGACTCGGTTGAAACCCTAGTTGCATTAAGACCCCATGGAATGCCTTCCAGCAAGTCACCCTTCCAAACACGAGACAGTCACTGGCCCTGGTTGCGGTAAGTGGAAACCCTGAAGTGTATTCCTAAAAGTCATTTCGTCCATAGAGACGCATCATGACACTGAGATATACGACTCGGTTGAAACCCTGGTTGCACTAAGACCCCATGGAATGCGTTGCAGTAAGTCACTCGTCCAAACATGAGACGGTTGCTAGCCCTGGTTGCATTAAGTAGAAACTGTGGAGTGCATTCCTAAAAGTTATTTCGTCCACAGAGATGCATCATGACACTGAGATACACGACTTGGTTAAAATCCTGGTTGCTACTCAACTAGGAACGTCCAAAAGAGCATGGGACCAACATTTAACTGGTCTTAACAATGGCTTGGTCCATAAGAAATCCTAGGCTTGGTCTCGTCAACCATGAACTCGAGACTATAATCCCTGACGATTTAAACTACTTACTCGATCTATCCGAGCTTCATCCCTTTAATATTCCATCTATTGTATAACTGCAATTCATAGTGAAATCTTATCGCTTTGTGCCGTCGTTTTCTCCCGTAAGGGTTTCCACATAAAAATCTCTGTGTTATCTATGCTGTGCTTTATTTATATTTAAGTTCTCTTAATGCGTTCTTTAATTCATTTATGATACATGCATGTATTTACATTTGCCTTTTAATCAAGGGTGATCATCCATTGATGTAATTAAGGGTTCGTGACCAGTTCACAGCCTGGAATGTTAAAGATCTCGGAATCTCTGAAATAAAATTCACCTCGCGGTGTTTTCTCGTGTATACTTTGTGATTGCTTATGATTGTCTACGAATGTCTCTATACTCAGAATTCCCCCCAGAATAATGAAACACAGGAAAAAGACTGCTGATGAGCACGATTTTTCTAGTTCTAACAAACATAAAATAAGAAAATTTGATATTTGGAAAGAACTAGAGCATTAAGGATCCACTTGTAGTAGTTTAATACTAATCCATTCATCCAAGCACAACACAATTAGAATCAAAGTTCTATCTCTTATCTAATTGGAGGATATAACATTCACGCACAAACAGTCCCACTTAAATCTAAAAATTAAATTTCTAGTTCTAATGAAGCACATAGAACTCAAACTTGTAGCCTTCGAAGTAATAGCCATGCCTAGAGACTATGGCATGCTCTGAGGTTACTACAATTCGAATCTAAACAAACCCATCATGGCAATCTCAGAGAATTGCAAGGAACTCATGTCCGGAGTACACAATCTCTCATAATTCATCTAAAAATCCAAAATTTATTCAAACTAGAAGTTCAAAATCCAAAATTAAGAAAAGGGTACTTGAAGAAATGAATTAGAGCATTGAAACCAACTACAAATTTCACCTCTAACTCTGGCTAAGAGGTTAACTAAGAAAAACGTATTAAAACTAGAACTAGAACTAAGAAAAGGAAGAAAAACTAGCTGTAGGAGGGTAGGTAGCTTCTTAGGACTTGAACTCCTTGCTTCCCACCTCCTTGACTGCCTTGGAATAGAAGAGAGCACCTCCTTTTATAATACAGTAAGAGTACCACAACATAACAAATTTTGTTTCGCTTTGTACGGCTTAACCAATGATCGGATTGCCTTCAAATTTGATTTATAGTTTCCTTGTAATGTGATCTTCCTTATAGATGATTTAGATTTTCAAGATTATCTTCTGAATGGGCCCACCAATCAGATAAGCGATCGCCTCTCAAAATTGCGCAATTCGGGTACCTTCAGAACCTTCTGGACAGTTCGCAATTTGGGTACCTTCATCTTGCTTTCAACACTACGGGGTGTATAGAGGTCGGATTGATCTCAAATTTTGAACATTGGTAGAAACCTTCTTCCTCTAGATGATAGATGGATTAGATTTTATAAATCAACTCCAAAATTAGGTGCAAAAATTAGAATACTTAGGCCTTTTATAAACTCTGCGCAGTTGAATCTTTCTAGATGGTCCATCTTTCTTCAACCGATACGATCAAACCACACATCCTTTTGATCCGAAACTTTGTGGTTATTCATATATAGATATGGTCTAAAAGATGGTAAAGTAGATTCTTCATATCATCAATGATGGGCCACCTAGACCATTTCAGTTTTAAACAGCGAAATCCAGAAACCTTCTGGACAGTTCGTATTGTTTTGGCCGCCACAGTCAATCCTGTAGCTCCGATCGACACAAAACCACTTGGGTTATTTCGCCGTCGATCTCCTCTTCGACATGGATGTGTTAAATTTCCAAATATCATTAAGATGGCCCCCAAAAACTAGGCTAAAAAACCAAAAGGGGACTGCTTATATTTGAAATCTACTTTAGAAAGTGCATGGCCGACCTGTCATCCGACCGGTTGGACCACAGGTCGGCCTTCATAAAATTAGTCCAGAGAATTTGTTGTTTCTTGAGGGTTTGGCTGGCCGGTCAATGGCTGTGGCCGACTGGCCGGTCAGGCTGTAAATTGTGACTTTTTCACACTTTTCTTCCTCCATTGCATTGCATCTTTCCTCCATCTCATATCCTTTATTTCTTTGATCTTCAAGGCATACAAAGTGACTCTTTTAACCATGAATTGGTAAAGTCTCCCTCTCATTCCTACAATCACAAAAACATGTATTAGATGAGTCTTTTAAACATGAAAACCATGCATATAATGTGATGTAATGGGTTGAAAAATGTATAAATTGGAGGTTCAATAGTTAGAAGGATATAGTTTGGAAATTATGTGTAGGGCTTTTTTCTTAACTCTAAAGGATTCAGCGTGTACATGGTTTCGAGGCCTAAAACCTCAGTCTATAGAATCCTTCTCCAAATTATCGGATCTCTTCCTCTCTCAGTTCATGGAAAGTATCCGTACCAAAAAGCCTGCATCTCATTTATCGGATCTAAAGCAGCAACATGGAGAAACAATTAAGGAGTTCACAGTTCGATTCACTGCAGAAGCCGTCCAGACTGAAGGTTATACTGAAGACAAAGGCCTCACTGCCGTTATAGCAGGAATCACCAGCGAGAAATTTCGATTCGCCTTAGATAAAAACCCTCCTAAAACTATGACTGAATTCCAGGCCAAGGCTCAAAAATACATTAATGCAGAAGAAGTTGCTTTGGCTCGTCACGGTATACAAGGGAAGAAACGTAAGTCTGAGGAGATCTCTTCCTCTGATAGAAAATACCGGCGCGATCGGCGGGATAGTTCCCTTAAGAAGCCTTACTCCAATAAATATCACAACTACACGCCTCTCAATCAATCTCCTGAGAAAGTATTAATGGAGATAAAGCATAAATCGTATGTAAAATGGCCTCCAAGGATTAAATCAGATCCTGAAAAAAGAGACAAGAGAAAGTTCTGCTATTTCCACAAAGATCATGGGCATAACACCCAAGATTGTATATCTCTGAAAGATCAAATTGAAGCTCTCATTCGGAAGGGCCATCTCCGGGATTACGTTCCGCGACAGGATCAGTCGCCTAAAAGAACAGATACCCCATCACGAAGAAAAAAGTCACCTCAACATCATCCTCCACAGGAAGATGCGGAACCCACTGGTGAAATTCAGACCATTGCTAGAGGTCTAGCTTGCGAGGGAGATTCTCAAGCTTTAAGGAAAGCATATGCTCGGAAGGCCTCTCAGAAGCCTCAACATATTTATTGGCTGGAAAAATCGTCCAATACATCAAATCCTAGCCATCACCTAATCTCTTTTTCTCTTGAAGATGCTGAAGGAATTCATTTCCCTCACGAGGACTCCATCGTGGTCGCATTAAAGGTATCAAACTATTTAACTCACCGTATTATGTTGGATACAAGTAGCTCCGCAGACGTCCTTTACCTAGAAGCCTTCAATAAAATGACACTTGCCAGAAATTTACTCAAACCTATCTCCACCCCCCTCGTCGGCTTCGGGGGCGAAGTTGTAACTCCAGAAGGAAGTATCCACCTTCCTGTCACCTTTAGAGAGAGTCCAGCCAAAATCACTGCGTTCGTCAATTTCTTAGTTGTAGATCGAAAATCAGCGTACAATACTATTTTGGGTCGACCTTCACTCACCAAAATAGGAGCAGCCCTACACCCCCTGTATCTATGCATCAAATTCCCTACTCCAAGCGGAGTCGGGGTAGTACGAGGGAACCAAAGGGAAGCTCGAGTATGCTATGAAATCACGCTACAAGATCGAAAAAATATCCAAGCAGCTCCTATTATAACGATTACAGGAGATCAAGTGAATCCCTCGATAGTAATAGCATTGGACGCGAGGGAGGATGCTCACCAATCAGGGAGCCCAGGAGAGGAGACAGTCGAAATCCATCTATCTAAAGATAATCTCTCAAAGAAGGTTCACATCGGATCCTCCCTAAGTAGTGTCTTTCGAGCAAACTTGATCAATTTCCTAGTCGAATATCAAGATGTATTTGCTTGGTCTCATGAAGACATGCCAGGTATCGACCCCAACGTTGCGGTCCATCATCTGAATGTTGATCCAAAGTATAAACATGTTCATTAGCATCGACGAGCGTTCACAGCAGAAAGACAAATGGTGATTAAAGCTGAGGTCAAAAAATTATTGGCCGTCAATTTTATTGAAGAAGTTGACTATTCAGAATGGGTCGCTAACGTAGTTCTTGTTCCCAAAGCCAATGGTAAATGGAGAATTTGTGTAGATTACTCCGATTTAAACAAGCCGTGTCCAAAAAATAGCTTCCCGACTCCCCGCATCGACCAATTGGTCGATTCAACAGCAGGACATGCCTTACTCAACTTTATAGACGCTTATTCTAGTTATAACCAGATCATGATGCATCCGCCCGACCGTCAAAACACCGCCTTTATCACTGATCGAGGCTTATATTGCTATAGAGTAATGCCCTTCAATCTTAAGAATGCAGGGGCCACCTATCAACGTTTGGTCAAAAAAATGTTCGCAGCACAAATTAGCAAGAATATGGAGGTTTACGTCAATGACATGCTCGTGAAAAGCGTCACGGCCAATGATCATCTCACGGATCTCCGGGAAGCTTTCGACCTGATGAAAAAGTACCAGATGAAGTTAAATATAGAAAAATGTGCCTTCGGGGTCTCTATCAGAAAATTTCTTGGATTCATGGTTGGTCAACAGGGGATAGAAGTAAATCCTGAGAAGATAAAAGCCTTGATTGAAATGAAGTCTCCATCCACTCTCAAAGATGTCCAACGATTGGTTGGTCGCATTGCATCGTTGAATAGGTTTATTTCGCACGCCTCTAATAAGTGCCTTCCTTTCTTTAAACTTCTCCGCACTACAGCAAAAAACAACTGGATATGGACCCAACAATGTGAGGAGGCATTTCAGCAACTAAAGCAATACATGAGCGCACCTCCTATCCTATCCAAACCAGTTCCACATGAGCAACTTTCTCTTTATTTATCTGTATCTTCTACGGCCGTTAGCGCCACCTTAATAAGAGAAGATTCTAGGGTCCAGAGGCCCGTTTATTATGTTAGTCGGGTAATGGTGGATGCTAAAACTCGATACTCCGATATGGAAAAATTAGCTCTCGCCCTAGTGACAGCAGCCCGAAAATTACGGCCTTATTTCTAAGCCCGCTCTATCTTGGTACCTACGAACCATCCATTAAGACAAGTCCTTCAAAAGCCTGAGGTATCAGGGCGGTTGACTAAATGGGCAATTGAGCTCGACGAACATGACATTACATTCTGCTCAAGAACCGCCACTAAGGCCCAGGCTGTAGATGATTTTATCGTTGAATTTACATATTCGACCCCCACTGCTTCCACCTCCAGCAATGATCCTGCGATCTGCGAGCAGGCATCCTGGTTGCTATTTGTAGATGGGTCTTCATGCGCCACTGGTAGCGGAGCCGGCTTGATCCTAATCGCTCCTGATGGATCACAATTCCAATATGCTTTACACTTCGATACTCATGTCTCCAACAACGAAGCAGAATATGAGACTTTGATTGTCGGCCTCGAATTAGCGAATGTGTTTGCAATACAGAATTTACTTATTCACAGTGACTCTCAACTCATAGTCAATAAGTGCTCGGTGAATTCGAGGCGAAAGAAGAATGAATGGCTTTGTACAAATCTCGAGTACTTATCCTGCTCGCAAAGCTAAGCAAATATGAAATAATTCACATTCCTCGCGAGAAGAATAAGCTCGCAGATTCTTTAGCAAAGTTAGTTTCCATGCCAGAGTCTGATTTAATGCGATCTGTTTTCGTCGAGCATCTTCATACTCCAAGAGTGTGGAGTATTGACCATGTGGTCACAGTGCATTTGTCTCCATGCTGGATGGATCCCATCGTCCTTTACCTAAAAAATAGACAGCTCCCAGACGAGAGAAAATCTGCGCGACAAATTCATTACCATGCTGCCGATACACCTTTCAAAACGGAATATTATTACGCAAAAGTTTTACTTTACCGTACTTAAGGTGTCTCCATCCAGAAGAGGCAAACCGCGTTCTCGGTGACATACACCAAGGGGTGCTACAATCTGAAGATTGCACACCCAAGTGCAGGTAGCGAAGTAGTAAAATACTTGGTGAGACCGAGGTCGAACCACAGGGATTGAGGTTAAGAATACTTAGAGGAATTAGTTTAGGTGAGTGAGATGAAATCTGGTTTAATCCACAAGATTGGAGCAAGTTGTGTGTATGATGAAAGACAAAAATAGAAAAGGGGGCTAAGGCATTAGGGATCCACCTTTGATTTAACCACAAGGTTTGATTCATTGGTCCAACTATAAGTTAGTTGGAATCGAATAAAGATCCGTTCTAATCGGAAGGTGAAATGGTTAAACCACTTGCATATAAAAGATGGTGATCTGAACCGATTGATTTGACCATGAAGCACTCGTTAGTTGATCGCAGGGAATTCCAAGTATCCACTGTGCCCGGAGTCGACAATGGATCAAGAAATTATACAGATCAACTACTTTGCCAAAAAGTCAATCGATAAGATCACAAATCATATGATCAAATGCATACTTACAAGATAAGAGGCTTTGATTGACCGATCCAACTTTAAGATCTCGTCCATCGATCACAAGGAATCCAAAGCATCCAATGTGCCCGGAGTCTACAATGGATCAAGGGATTTTATAGATCGATGACTTTACCTGCACTAGCTCGATGACCATAGGGAATCCAAAGCATCCATCGTGCCCGGAGTCGACCATGAATCAAGGGACTTTATCGATCATAAACTAGCTAATTGGTGTGCAAGGGATCCCAAGCATCCAACGTGCCCGGAGTTGACGATGGATCAAGGGGCTTACACAAAAATAACGTCCACTGAGGTGGATAACCAAACCAATCAACCAAAGCGAACTCCAACATTCAAGCACAACTGTTGAACCGAAAGAACCAAAGCTTGCAAATTTCTTCAAAGGCTTCACTCCTAACCTTAGCTAGAGGTTTAGCCAATCATGCTACAATGGAAGACTAAAACTTCTACAAAGGAAAAACTACACTACTCTACTTCTACAAAGGAGAAGAAGAAAGAAGAGAAGACTTGGATTTGAGGGATGATGAGAATGAGAAGGGATTGAGCTCCTTTTATAGACTTTTGAGAGGCTCCCAAGCCTAGGTGGCACTCCAAGCCTAAACCAAAAGTTTCTTTAAGTTTGGGAATGGAGTTAGACTTGGATGATGAGGGGCACTTCCAAGCCAATGGATTTGCTTTTTAGATTTGGGTTAGGAGTTAGGCTTGGAGTGCCCAAAGCAAACTTTTCTTTTAGGTTTGGGCTTGGAGTGGTGAGGTGGCAATTCCAAGCCTTACACATGTGTGTGGGGAGAGAGAGAGAGAGAGATAGAGAGAGAGAGAGAGAGAGCTCCTCTCTTGCTTGAATGTGTGGAGGGAAGAGCTTAGCTATGGAGTTGATCAGATGGAGAACGTGTCTGGTTGGAGCTTTGCTTTGCACATGGTGGAGATGTCATCCCTGGTCAACACGTAAGTGGGATTCACTGGACTGGAATGAAGTTGGTTGGACGGCTGAAATCTGTTGGATGCCTGGAGAATGGACGGTGACGTTGCTGCTGGCCCTTGCTGAAGTGTTGAAGCTCAGCAACTTGATGCCGCTGAAGATGATCTGTGCCAGCTCTTCACTGCAGCACGTGAGAGAGGGTGGAAGGCTGGATGATGGACGTGCTGGCATGTGGTCCACTGTTTGGATGGACGTTGATGAAGGCTCCACACACTGCACACATGCTGGAGATGAAGAACGTCCACTACTGTTGGACGGTTTGAAGCTTGAACGGTGGATTGAAGGAGCCGTTGTCCACGGCCAGTTGATGATGGGAGGTGAGGTCCACCTTGATGCATACTCTCTCCATGGGTGGAGATGTTGATGGGATCTAGACAGCTGTTAGATGAAGCAGCATGGACAGTTGATGATGGGAGGTCCGGAGTTCACTGTACGTTGATGAAGAAGAGTCCATAGCTGGCTGCAGCTTGGACAAACGGACGTGGATGGTGCTGGTCACTGGAGCTCTCCAAGTGTTGTTGTTGTCCGTCCATTTTGCTAGTGGACGTCCATTGTTTTGGACGGCTGAGGATGGAGATGTCCATTGCTGGACGGTGATGATGGGGTCCACTGAACTGGACAGATGGAAGGTTTCACCTTGCTGGTCGTTGATCAGCTGATCATGAACGTTGGAGATGAAGGTGGGCAGCAGTCGATGGGTGGTCTTGATTGGTGGACGGTTGATCTTGTCGTCCAGCCCTGCACGTGTGAAGAAAGGTGATTCACCTGATGGACGGCTGGAGATCAGGCTGCACGTGTCATCCTCCACATGTGCGAGGAAAGAGACGTCCACCACTATTTTATCTTCTGGACGGCTGAGATGAAGTTTGATGCTGGAAGTCCAGCTGCTCGTGCCAGTTGCACGTACGGAGTAGCTGCAGATGGATGGCTGTTGTAGCCGGTGGACGTGATGGAAGGTAGGGTCCATCAACTGCTTGAATGGATGGATGGTGGACATGCATTGCAGGCGGGGTGTTCCTGGCCATTGATGCAGCTCATTTTGCTGCCATAGATGGACGGTAGAGATGAAGATGGTGGCCAGCTAAGATGGTTTGGACGCTGGAGCTTTGGGCTGACCGTTGAAGATGGGCCATGTGGAGTTGATCAATAGCTAGGATCTAATGTCCTCAAGTTGGGCTGCTGCATGTGTTGGACTTTCATGTTGTTGCTAGTCGGTGGTGGACAACATCTGATGGATGGTGGACATCAAGTTGAACAATTGAGATGAACAACTCCACTTGTCGCTTGATGCTTGGTTCACCCTTCATGTGGACATCCAATCTTGATCATCCGAACTTGTTTGATCGCCAAATCATTACCATCAAATATGCACAGCCTAGAATTCCAAATGAGTGGCGCTGTGATGCGGTCTTTCATGTCCACCATTAAAACAATCCAGGGTTTGATCTCCATGGCTTGATTTGCTTCAAGATTACCAACATGCCTGATCTTGCTTTCATTTGGGCCTTTCAATGCCCTGATTGGATTGAATCTTGTGCAACCTCTCCTGATCACCTGAAGACAGAAAATTCACCTAATGAGGGATAATTAACCGAAAAAACAATGATAATGCCCTTAACAACCAAGGTTAATTATATAATATTAGGTACTTATCAGGGGGGCATGCGGTAACCTTCCCAATGGACGATCTTTAGCATATAAAGCAATGAGGCAAGGGTACTACTGTAACGCCCCAGATTTTGAGATTTATTTGAAAATTTATTTTTATTTTATTTTAATTAATTATCATACATTTACCCTTATTTCAAGAATAACGGACCATCGTAGGAGATCCGATAAGGTACCCTTTACAAAAGTTGCTTAGAACGATCCCATAAACATCGTAGAAAGATTAGATTTCAAAAACCACGCACTTTTCAGATAATTACGAAAATGTCATTAGTTAAACTTAAGTTAAGATGCCATTTTTAAGTATTATAGTTTCTGACGATCACTTTCACGCAAAAACCCTGGATTTAAGCTTTTGGACGCATATTAACCGTACACGTCAAATTTCAGCCCTTAAATCATAGCAGAAGTGGTCCAATTGTCAAATCAGCCCCTTAACCCTTGATTTTTTATGTCCATCGAGTGAGAAAAGTAGATGGTTAGTCGTAGTCGAATATTTCTCTTCATATGAGTGACTTGGATCGTCTTTATCATGGACCAGTAGTGTGATTTGAGTGCCCCACCTTGATAAGCATCTTTCTTATGCACGAAGTTATCCCGTTTTAAAAATTAACAAGTTACCAACTCTTTTTAAATCTGAACCTTTCAATTTACCCACTTCTCACCATCAATCGCTTCTCAAATTTGGACCACTTATTATACTCATATGACTACGAGTTTACACAAAATTTGGACCCCGATCTATAATCCTACACCGTTGAACCACAAAGCCAGCCCCTTCCTTTTCCGCCAAAAGTTGAAATTTCAGATCTGGGCATTTCTCACCATCAATCAACTACTAAACTTTGTACAATTATTTGCCTATCATGACCATATATTTTTCCAAAATTGGGCTCTGATCATCAAGCGTAGACCGTTAATTGAGATCTAGCCCATTTTAGCACCCGTTAGGCCATTTTCAAGGATCGGCCAATCTAGAATGTGGATCATCAAGAAATTTACGTATTCTGACTCTACTCTTCGAGCTTGATAAGATGAACAGATTGGAATTGATCATAGATCATCCGAATATTGAGATTTGAGAAACCCACCTCAAGAGGTTGTTACACAAGACCTCGCGTGCACATCCCTCTCCATATTTCTACTACGCACTTCCAAATCCTTCTCCTAACCCTAGCCTCCATGCCCTAGAGAGAAAAGAGAGAGAGAGAGAGAGAGAGAGAGAGAGAGAGAGAGAGAGAGAGAGAGAGAGAGAGAGAGCCTTTCATTTCTTCTAAGTCCATCCTAAGGTGAGGATTTTCCTTCAAGCCTTTCATTACTAATATCACGATTATCATAAGTTTCTTTTGTGGCATGTGAAGTTGTTTTGTTTTGAATTACTTATCCATATAACATGAAGTTTGATGTGAGATTTGTAATGAATATCATTATATGGTGATGTGATTCCTTTTTTTAGATTTTTGACTAAGAAGCATGTGTATTTGTGTTATTTATTTTTGTGAAATCTACGCCCTTATTTTCTTAGTCCATGTATTACAAGTAACATTGGTTTTCATATTGTGATATGAAATATGTGTATAAGATCATCATATGGACATCCCATTATTGTATACTCTGTCCCTAAGTTGGTAAAATTATTCGATATAGAGAGATGGAACCCGTGAGAGGTGTCCATGATAGAAGAATATATCTTGACTTAACTGAGAGAATGAAGTGATTGTTTGTTAATGGATCCTTACATGTATATGATGCTTGATTTGATCCATTTACAGTACATGGGTATTTTAATGAATTTGGTCATGATGTACAACATTGGCTTTTTAGGACATGATGAAATCATAAAATGGGACAATGAGCGGACACTAATGGTATACAAATTCTCATGAGCCGGGGTTGGTGCTATGGACACTAATCCCGTGTTGTTGGCCTATGCTGGGTTGCTTGCAACTCCCCATAGTGACCATTGAGTTTTATTTAAATCGGTTGTATGCGAAAACACTTAAATAAAAGTGAAACTAAAGTCATGCATTCACTTGGCTCCATGTGGGTGTACGGAATTGAGAATAGGCTAGAGCGTCCTACTTCTCCCGTACACTGTCACGTGTAGATTTGGGCTATGAGCATCCCGTTTCTCACGTGGTCGGGCAAAACTATGGGCTTGTGCGTCCTAAGAACCTCTGGTGACTAGTGGCTAGCATGAAGTCGTAACAGGGAGTCTCCCACTTCATGTATTGTGATTCTAGCCAGGGTACCTTAGCCAGAGCATGCATTCCATGCATCGCATTAACAAGATTTTTACTTGATTGTTTTGTTTGAATAAAGATATTATTGTATTGCGTTACTCTGAGTTTTGTACATTGTTATTCTTGATAGTCTTGGAGGAAATATCCCCCACTATGATAGCGTTTAACGCTATCCCAAACACAATTTAGATGATACAGGTGAAGATCCAGATATTGAACCCGATTTTTAAGGAAAAGAGTTCGATGGTTCGTACGATCACATGGCAGATGACGATGCTAGATAAACTTAATTGATGTTATCATTTATTAAATATTTCTTTTGAGTAGTTGATACATTTATGGAATTGTAATAAGTCTTCAAGAGAAGACATGATTTTATATTTTAATTAATCAATATGGATATTGGTTGGTTCCCTTATTTAAACATTGATGATAACGTAGTAAGTTTGATAGAATAAGATGATAATTGTTTCCGTCATTGTGCTTGAATGCTAGATTTTATTATTTGACAAATTAGTTATTCCATAAATTACTTGGAAATTCGGCCGTCGTGTTATACACGAGAGTCGAAAATCTCGGGTCATTACAACTACTGGCCCACCATGAAGGTAGACGCAATCGAATTTTTCAAGAAATGCGACAAATGCCAGCGATATTCTCTAATCCCTCGCGTGCCATCCGAGCAAATGACATCGATGGACGGCCCTTAGCCCTTCGCTCAATGAGGAGTCCATATAATTGGACCATTACCCACCGGGAAAGGCCAAAACAGGTTCGCAATTGTTGCAGTCGATTACTTCACCAAATGGGTCGAGGCAGAACTTTTAACCACAATAACCGAAAAATAGACTACTAAATTCATATGGAGAAACATCATATGCCGTTATGGGCTCCCCTATACTATAATCACTGACAATGGAAGATAATTCGACAATGCTGTGTTCTCGGAGTTTTGCGAAAAATGGAAAATACGAAGTATTCGAACTTCCACATATCACCCTCAGGTTAATGGACAAGTTGAAGCAATCAATAAGATTATCAAACATCATCTGAAGACTAAACTTGATGAACGTAAAGGTATGTGGCCGGAGCTTCTACTTAAAATCTTATGGGCATACAGAACGACGACTCGTACGTCAACTGGAGAAACCCCTTTCTCTTTGGCCTTCAGTACCGAAGTAGTTTCTCCCGTCGAAGTTGAAGTACCCTTGTATCGAATCGAGCAGTACGACCCAACGAGCAACCAAGAGGGTCTGAGGCTTCATCTCGACCTTTTGGAAGAAAGAAGGGACGCATCCCGACTTCAAGCAGTAGCTTACCAACAGCGTATAGCTCGCTATCGTAATGTAAAGGTCAAACCTAGAGCTTTTCAGCTCGACGATTTGGTGCTTAGACAAAATCTTGGAACACTTGCTCGTTCATTGGATCCGAATTGGGAAGGCCCCTACCGGGTTATCAAAATTGTGCGACCAGGTACATATTATCTAGAAGACATGCGGGGAAGACCACTCCATCGCCCTTAGCATGTGGAGCATCTACTTCAATATTATCCATAAAACATTCATGTATTAACTGCATGGATCGTGTTTGAATACATATCATTTCTTCCATTATGGTTAATCTGTTAGTACATCTTTTGTTGTCAATTGGCGTGTTGGTTGGTAGCGTCTTGTCGGGTGAGCCCCGGTCGAAGAATTGAAGATCAAGACTTGAAGATTACACTTCGTCCATTGCTCAAGCTCATGATGAAATAAGATCTCAGGTAAGTTGCATGTAGATCGACCATAGGAAACCCAAAACATCAAAGAATGGCATAATGACTCACATATCTCTTACCATTCCCTCTCAACCCTTGCACAAGTTGATCAGACTTGTGGTCCATGGCTGGTGCTAAATGTAAATGATCATATGTCCAAAGACTGGACTTCATGCACCAAATGACTTCATAACTTGAAGTGATCCATTGCTGTGTTGAAGAACTTAGTCCAGCAAGCTCGCTGTGACAAAACCACGAACTACGAGATATGTCCAGCAGTTGCACTGAAATGAAAGCATCTAGACAAGCCAACCGGTCTTGACCTGTCGGCCAGGCTCAACACCAACAGTAGCTTGCTGTGGTATTTCTACTGGGGCAGCCGACCGGTCTTGACCGGTCGGCCAGGCACTTCGAAGTTAAACAGAACCTTGCTGGAAGGTTTTCAAATAGACAGCCGACTAGTCTTGACCGGTCGGCCTGGATTCTTCAAGCTGTCCAGCAAGCACAGCCAACCGATCTTGACAGGTCGGCCTGTTTTATCAAATTGTTCTAGCAAGCACAGCCGACCGGTCTTGACCGATCGGCCTGTTTTCTCTAAATGGTCCAGCAAGCATTGCCGACTGGTCTTGACCAGTCGGCCTTCATTTACCATTCACTCCAGCAAGGGGGTCCGACCGGTCTTGATCGGTCGGGCAGTCTCAAAAGTGGCCTATTGATTTGAATGACGACCGGTCCGTCCGACCGGCTGAGACCCCTCTCTGACAGGTCGGTCGTGACTATTTTAGATCCGTTGGGGCCATCATTTGGGGCTCTATATACCCATGAATTGTGGTCTTTCATGGTATGCATTCAACACCCTTCAAGAGTTAAGAGAGAGAGCTTTTACTCACATCCTCCTACCCTCTTTTCTCTTGTTTCCCTTGAGTTCATCATTCAAACCTAGCCATTAATGGCTTATCAATGAGTATTCAAAGCTCGGTTTGAAGTATGAACTCAAGGTCTTCATTCATGGCTGACCTACCTTCGGTATATATTTATGAGGTCGTCTATAGCCATTGAATGTTTGTAGTTTGGTAGTTCCCTCATTACCATTGCATTGAATAGGCAAGAGGAACTAGACCAACTCTCTCCCAACTACCTGGCATCAACATAACCTCATCATTTGCATCGGTAGCTGATCTTGGGAGCACAAAGAGAAGCTGAAGCACGTGGAGCTGAAGCTACTCATCAACGGCATCGAATCGGGGCTCAATTGTCTAGGTATGTCTAGTATTTGAGAGTCCATTTATTAAATCTCTATTCCCTAGATTGGGAAACTCCGGCGGGAGTGTACGTGACCATCCTTGGATTAGGATTGGTGAGAGTTTGAGATCCAAACTCGTCCAGTCCCTGGATTGGGCCATCGGCGGATGGTAAACGCGGTCCTAGATCAAAGGATGTCAAGGTTGATGGTTAACCTGATTTAAAACCAAGACTATAGTGAAATCCGGTGGTCTCATAGGTTGAGATCGTGAACCGGGAGTGGAGTAGGGAAACCGAACCACTATAAATCGCTGTGCTTCGTGAGATTGAATGATTGCTATGTGTTGAATGGTTTAGTCAATCATGAATGCTAACTGTTTGATGAAATGCCTATGATAGTCCTTGCTTACAAATTGCTCATATAAATGCCTTGAATGTTATTGTGATAATCATAGTTAATAAGATTGACTTGATTAGTTTTTAAATTGTAATTGGAATTTAAAAAGTCCTATTCACCCCCCTCTAGGACATTAGGCATATCTCCAAGTATCTCTATAAGCGGTAAAACTGCAATTTCATAATCAACTATAAATTTCATAATTTGGTCATTGCTCCGCTTTGGACCAGAACAGCCCTAAAGAGAAGACAAACGTTCTCTTGACCAAATATTCTGCTTACTGCAAAGTCAAAGCCTCAATCGATAGATCAGTCTATCTCTACGTGGGCGTGGTCACTAAGACCCCTGGATTGAGCCTAACTCATTTTTCATGAGTTAAGCATTTATGCATTCAACATACGAATGATCAATACTAGAAGAAGCTAAAATATAAAAAAATATATTCATTCTATTAAGGAAGATATCTAGATTGTTTTTACAATAAAGGAGCGACCAAAATCAACATAAAAAAGAAAAGAGAAGAGGCGATCATTCCCGCACGTCACTTGGAGGAGGAGCGTTACTCTCGACCTCAGGGCCTGCTTCCGAAACATTTGCAGCTTGGGTAGTTTCTGTAACTTCATTCTCAATGGCTACTCTCTCTTCAGCAGCGATGATGGCCGCGACCCTCTCAAATTCCTCCATATTAAATGATGGAGATATCCACTGCACTACTCTCAGTGCAAAGTCGCGACCAGCATCATATGACTCATACCGCTCGTCGTCCTACAACTGCGAAGTATGGAACTCCATGACAGCTCGAGGTCCCCCTTCGGATAGCATCTTGACGTAGGCCACTCTCTCCTCCTCCCAATGGATGGAATCATCTTTGAGCTGCGCGAGGATGGATTGTTCTTTCTCCAAGTTGTCGCTGACTTCTTTTAGCCGTAACCTATTCTCAGCGAGCTGCTCCTCTAGAGAGATTTTATCTTGGCAGAAAATCTCTCTCTCTTTCTCTATCTTCTCCTTCATCTCCACGAGCCTTGCAAAGTTCGTATCTAAGGTCTGATACCTGTCGGTCAAGACCTGGATCTTCTCGATGAGAATTTTTCTATCCTCATTTATCTTCGCGATCAGGGTCTCGCGAGACTTGATGACTTGGTCTCTCCCTTGGACCGCCTTCTCTAATGCTAGCCTCTTCTCCTCAGCCTCATCAATGATACGACAAGCAACGACGATGTCACGTCTCGTCCATATAATGAGGTCCAGTCCCTGTTCGAGGAGTAAAAGGGTTATCAGATGATCACAAAAAAGAAACAAAGGGAGGAAGCAAGAAACAATTTGAATTCAAAGTACTTTTACCTGGATCATCCTCACCCCCGCATCTAGGGAAAGATCCTCGGGACTAGGCTCAGGAAGAGTACCGAAAGTCTGTGGGGTGATGTTGTTGAATATAAACTTGTAAATTGGATGCAAGTGACTTGGGATATTAAATGTCCCAACTCCAGATGGCTGAGCCACGACCAGCCCTGCAGTGCTTGCATCTTGAGCAATAGATGGCTTATGAGAAGGAATCAACTCGCAAGCAACTTCAAGCCCGCGATGCTCTTCATTCAAGGGTCGACTTGGCCCCGCCCCGTCGTTCCTCGGGGAGTTATCAATGATATCAATAACCGGCGGCTCTGGGGGAACCACCGGAGCATCCGTCGTAGACTCAGGAAGGGGGTCACATGGTTGCGAGCCCCAGCAGGCTCACTCGACCGACCAGATAGATGAGAAGAGAGAATTGCTGCACCACCTAAGATATCAGTCCGGAAGCAGCAAGTCGTGGGAGTGAGAGGGTGGATTCGATATCCCTGTCACTAACTGACAGCTTGCAGATTTTAACAATCTTCTCGTTAATCCCCCCTTTCATGCTCGGCTTTCCTCCATTCGGAATACCTGCGAATACAAGTAGAGCTGGGTAAATAGGAGATTAAGACTACTACAAAATTTACGGCAAAATGAAGATTCACCCACCTTCACCGAAGAAGCGACTCACGTTATGGCCCGATCCTACGTCAGATTCCCAATTTTCGGAGGCATAAAACCACCATTTCCTCTATCCAGGGTAATTCGAAGTGGGTTTCCCTAAAACGTAATTATCCCAGTGCCAGTAGCACAGATGATACCAACCCTCACTGGAAGGAGCCTTCTTGAGTTGGAACATTCTAAGGAACTCTTCGACGGTTAAATCTCCATTCTCGGCATGCTTCTAGAGAACGAAAGAACTTAGAACAACCCTCCAACCATTTATAATGAGTTGTTCGGGGGCAATTTTGTAGATACGAAGTACATCTCAGATAAAGGGGTGAAGGGGAAGACGCACACCAAGAATAAAAAAGTAGTCGTATAGGGCTACACAGCCCGGAAGTGGGGAATCCGGAGTGTCTCCCTCCTTAGGTAACCAGAGAATGACGGAGTCAGGGATCGGTATCTTTCCCATAACTTAGTTAAACGTTCCTCCGTCATTACCGAAGGGTACTCAGACACAGAGTATCTCCCCGCAGGGACTCTTGCGTTGTTTGAAAAAGAAGAATCTGGAGTTGCATCCCCCAAAGGGACAACCTCATCATCGGAATCTCTCACCATTTCCGTTCAAGGAGGAGAACAAGGAAAGGAGAATACCTCAAAAGGAAAAAAAATGAAGGTTACGTCAGAGAGAGGCAGGAACACCAGAGAGAGACAGGAACAAGAAGAGAAGAAGAACTTTTTTGAAATCCTCCAATGAAACTTCGAAATGAAGAAATCTCCGCAGGCTTCGTATATTTGTAAGCAATCATTCTTTCAAGATTTAGGCGACACGCGGCGACCATTCGTTTGGCACAACAGTCAAACAGGCACGATCATTAACTCCGGAGACACGTGGCGGGCGCCGCTTCATTTCCTCCCATTTGAAAAGCTGCGAAAATCTGATGCTCATAAATGAGGGCTCAATCATGTACGGCTTCTCCTCCAAAAAATGCATTAGGCGGTTACATGTGCAGACAAGCAAGTCCCTCGCTTAGACTCCTCAACACCAAGGACTTGGGGGGCATCTGTTATAGGATAAAGTTGGTCATCGAAGAGGTTTAAGACCCAAGACCCGCAAGCGCCTTTTGATTCCGTAAAGACGCGATCTAATCATTCGACCAATGAGCCCTTATGGTCGTAGCTCGCATATCGCGTAGACGCGTCCGCGCATACTCCCAAACATGCGAACAAGCTTGGTCGTTGGTCGTCGGGTGGGGATACCTTCACTATCCGAGCAGCCCTGGTCACTGGTCGTTTGCTGGGGACGTCCCTCGTCTCATAGTACCAGCAACCCATATAGGCTGGCTTTAGCTTGTTTCTATTCATAGTTCCGGACCATGGGGGGTCCCTATCGAGGAAAGTAATCAGCCAGAGGTCTAAAGTGGTTATACCATCTTCTTATCTAAAGGATTAATGGGATAAGCTCCTTATCCCCCTAAATCAGCAGTGATCTTAACAACTTACGTGACAGACTGGATCACTTGGATCTATATAAATAGATGGTCCCACAGATGATAAAGGTACACAATCTCTAAGCCCTTGTCCCACATTTCATCTTACTATCGAGTCCCATCTGACTTAAACTTCGAAGGGCTAATGGCCGAGCGTCGGCCACCCTTAGCTTTCTTCTTTGGCTTTCAGGTCTAAAGGGGAGCTCGCTTGAAGGAAGGTAAACGTTTGGAGGAACCTGTTACCAAAATCAGACATTAACACCCACTATCACTTTCAGATTTTATGGATTCCTCGGACTCATCAATCGTCATTGAAATCTCTTCATCATTAAGTTCAAAACATCCAAAGGAGATAATGGACTCACTATAATTGATGATGACATTGGGATCATCGAGATCAATCTCCTCTAAAAGTTTATTTATTATATCTGAAAGTGGGACTTGGATAGCCCCATGCTCCTTATTAGAGGGGATTGATTCGATGCCCCCAAATTCGGGCTCAACGTCTTCACAAGATGACGAGTAGGCTTGATTTGATTGCTTATACTCGTATTTTTTCTCTAAGTCCTCAAGGATTTGTGTATACATGTCATCATAAGAGGAAGACATTTTAGGGTGATTGTTGATAAGCATGATTGGTTCTTCCCTTGATCAAGGAGAATGATGGCTTCCCCAATTAAGAATGTACGTGTTGTATGATGAAGAATTGTATGATGGTTGATAGGCATATCCATACAAGTAATCATGCATTGTATTAACTAGTTGGTCATTATGCACCCGTTCCTTTTGTTGTTGCACACCTCCTACCATACCCGGTGGAACACTAATGTTATTGTCAATTCGGTAATCACGTGGTGTTTTCCCCGGATGATCATTATTCAATTTTGCTTCATTCCGGTACTCCTCCATCATCTTACATCGTGTTTCAACATGTGTATTGCTTTCATTAATGTAATCACGTAGCGTCTTACGTGGGGGGTATTGGAGGTTGTTTGAATTTCAGAAAAACACTCATGTTTTGAGGGATTTCGATTACAATAAGTTTGGACCCCATGGTCTGACATCTCATCTTCCAAAAGGTACTTATACACACCATTCGTCAAATCATGCATGATAAAATTTTAAGGAATTGTAAACTACCATAATCTAAAAATAAAAAGAAGGGAGATGGGGAGATGTTACCCGTGAACGTGAGAACTATGTCAGCAACAATGTCCTACAAAATCAAAAATAAAATTTGTTAGTAGTTTAGAAAAATTAAAAATCAGAAAATCTATTTCTAGAAAAACCGAACATCCTACCTAAGTCTACTCTATAGCTACCTATACAATTAAAACCATTTAACCGTTTCCCCAGCAGCGACGCCAAAAACTTGTTCGCTCGCCTCAAGTGCAAGGCTACAATGTTGTAATAATCTCAGTGAGACTGAAGTCGATCCACAAGGAAAGAGATAAACGATTCCAACTACTCAAATAACTTGAATCTAAGAAGTTTAGGAAAAATAGTTTTTAAGAACTAAACATAAAATAGGAAAAATCTGAGAATTGAGAAGAACTAGAGCATCAAGGATCCACTTATAGTAGTCCAATACCAATCCATTCATCCAAGCACAATGCAATTAAAATTAAATTCCTATCTCTCATCTAATTGGAGGATATAACATTCAAACACAAACAGTCCCACTTAAATATGGAAATTAGATTTCTAGTACTAATGAAGCATATAGAACTGGAACTCGTAGCCTTCAAAGTAACAGTCATGCCAAGAGACTATGGCATACTCCAGGGTTACTACAATTCAAATCCAAACAAACCCATCATGGCAATCTCAGAGAATTGCAAGGAACTCATGTCCGGAGTAAACAAACTCTCATAATTCATCTAAAAATCCAACTTTATTCAAACTAGAAGTTCAAAATCCAAAATTAAGAAAAAGGGTACTTGCGTAAATGAATTAAAGCACTGAAACTAACTACAAGTTTCACCTCTTAGCTCTATCTAAGAGGTTAACTAGAGGAAAGCATTAAAAACTTGAACTAGAACTAAAGAAGAAAAAGAAGAAGTTGTAGGAGGCTAGGAGGTCTTAATCTCTTTGCTCCCCACATTGCTGGATGGCTTAGGAATAGGGTGGAGGTGTCCTTTTATAGCTTAGATATGCCACCAACTTGGAAGAATCGCGAAACCGGAGAGTCCTTCCACACTTCGGACACCAGAAATCTGGATTAGAAAGTGTAAAAAATTTGCATACTTGTTGTCTGGGCTGGTCGACCGGTCTTGACAAGTCAGACCTATCTGGTGGCTGGTCCAGCGCGCTGTGTAAAGGGCTATACTGTTGGCCGACCGATCATGACCGGTCGTACTTGCCTGGCCGACCGATCTTGACCGGTCGGACCTCTCTATTGGCCTGATCTCTCTCTTTTTTCCTTGTCTTCTCTCTTGTATCTTTACTCTTCTTCTTTATCCTTTCTTCCTTGGTCTTCAATGACGTTTAAAATGGTCATTTAAGCATTGAATTTGGTGTTGTTTCTCTCTTGTTCCTACATTCAAAAACAGGTATTAGATGGATCTTTTAGGCCTAATAACCATGCATAATGAGTGATGAAAAGGGGTTAGAATGTGTATAATTGAGAACTCAATAATAAACAACCTAGTCTAAGCATGCATAGATAATCAAATGATTTAACTAATCAAGCTCCTAATCTATGCAACCTATGTAGACTTATGAGAATGGATCAATGAGCTCAAGTCTACACAACTAGTGAAAGACCATCTTGTGTGTGGATGTGTCTATCTAGTGCCTAGCATACATTCCTATCAAGCATTCATAATTGACAATTAAGCATACAATGCTAAGATAACAATGTGCTCAAAATAATCATAAACACAAGCATGTATAGCAGGTTCGACTTTGGGTCTACTCCACTCCCGGTTCAAGTACACTACACCATTGAGCACACCGGCATTCACTATCGGAGGTTTTAAATGAGGTTCTCCTCTCAACCTTTACACGAAGGTTTTACTGATTCACCTCTCAACCAGAATGAAGTTTTGGACAAGGGCTAACTCTCAACCCGAACGGGGTTTTGAACATAAGCTAACTTTTAACCTGATGCATGTTCACTCCGGTGTCGGACGCTCCCCCTTGGAGACTAATTTAGGCCCGACAAACGTGCTAAGGAATGATAAACGTCCCTAGATGTTTAGGCCTGACAAATGTGCCAAGGATTAGCAAACGACCCTAGATCCATTTTGACAAAAAAACTCTACACTCAACTCCTACGGGAAATTGAGTGGAAGGACTCTCAATAAAGACAACCTTACTTGTCGGATGAGCCCCTTGTTTAGCGTCTATTTGGGTTGCTTGATCTCTGCTCTTCCATGCTTCAATCAACTTTCCATGCTCCCCCGATCATGTTGCTGCTGCGTTGTCAATGCTTACGCTTGATCAATCACCTTACAATGATGCCTTTAAGAAGCCCAAGGTGATAGGAGGGTAAGTTTGAGAACTCTACAACTAATGGGAATGGGTTACCTAGAGTTGCTCACTTACAACGATCTCATCTTAGAGCTTTAGATAAGGATATCACTATCAAGGAAGATCTAAACTTAGAAATCAAGAGGGGATGAAGGTCATTTTCTTCATGAGCTTGGAATGCTCCATTCTTATGTAAAATCACTAGGAAGATGCCTTGCAATGGTTAGGAATTGACCCTTTAATGGTCTCCAACAATGGTGGCTTTAATCCTCTCGAAATCCCTCTCCTTACCCCTAAAAATGAGCCAAGACCTTAAATGAGAAAGCCCCCAACAGCTATAAACGGCTATAAAATGGCTCTATCCGATCGGTCGAATGGGGTCCTCGATCGGTTGGGCGACCAGTCGAATTACAGCCAGGATAGTGAAAAGTTTATTGTCTCAAATCAGTCGGTCGTGGACTGGTCAGACGACCGGTCGTATTATCCCCAGAGATAATGATATTCTGTTTTAGCACGCTGTCTATATTTGGCCTATGGACGATCGATCAGAGCATGAAAACTGCTTATTATTCTATCTTGTTTTGCAGCAGTTCATCCAACCTCTTAGCCATATGTTTGGTGATCTTTTGGGACACCTAAGGCCAATCTCAGATGACTAAGGGTACTAATGGTCATGGTCATCTAAAGGTTAAGGCTTTGGTTAGGTTCAAGGTTAAGGCTCACCAAGGCATCTCTTTTACTTATTTTTTCTTCCTTGGTGCAGCAAGTCCGTCTTGAGTCTTCGGTCTTCATCTTCATTAAGCTCAAATGACACTAGACTCACTAACCTAAGTAGTTGACAAATATGGTGCATTAGTATGCTATAGAAAAGTGCACTAACAATCTCCCCTTTTTTCAATTACTTACAAAAACCTAACCTACCAAAATAAATACATGTACAAGAGATTACATTGATAATGAAATAAATACATGACTCTTGACATGCCTAACTAAGCAGCTGTTCGCTTCCCCAAGTGTAGGGTTGCGATGTAGTAATAATCTCGGTAAGACCGATGTCGATCCACAGGGAAGGAAGTAAACAATTCAAACTATCCTAATAACTAGAATCAAAGAGGTTTGTGAAATTGATTTTTAACATAAAATAGAAAATCTGATAATGGAAAGATAACTAGAGCATCAAGGATCCACTTATAGCTCTCCTTAGATGCATAATTCGCTATGGTTTCTCACTTTTTCAACTAGAATCGATATTAAGATCTATCTAGTCGGATGATAGAGCTGTTAAACCAAACAATCTGTCATATGTAAGTTCAATGCATAAGATTCACTCAATGTAGGCTGAGCTGAGCATGCTCAATTGCATAGGTCATTCCCCATTCCAAAAGGTTCAGTTCACAATCATAACCATCCTCAAGTCCTGTCACAAGACAAGGCTAGATCATGATTTGAACTTGATTCAAATCACATGCACAATCCATACATATTACAGAAATTCAGAAAAGTAGAACTTTGGTAGGAAGTCCCCACATGAATATCATAGTACTAGAGCGCACTCCAATTCCTCGGATCATACAGGTCTAGACTGATGCAAACCAATTAAGAATTTAAGTAATTCTCCCAAACATCCATGAGTCATCATAAGACTAAGAAAAACTACTTAAAGCTTGTATAAACTTCAAACCATATTCATAATCATGAATTCCAACTTTAAAACCAATAAAACGAATTAAACAATCTAAGAAAACTATAAGGTTCACCTCTTAGCTCTAGCTAAGAGATTAGCTAATGAAAAGCATATTAAAAATAAAACTAGAACTAAGAAAATGAAGAAAAACTAGCTGGAGGAGGCTAGGAAGCCTCCTATGACTTGAACTCCTTGCTCCCCACGTCCTTGGTTGCCCTGGAATAGAAGAGAGCACCCCCTTTTATAGTGCAGCAATAGTACAGCAACATAGCAGAATTTGTTTCGCTTGGTACGGCTTAACCAATGGTCGGATTGCCTTAAAAATTGATTTGTAGCTTCCTTGTAATGTGATCTTCCTCATAGATGATTTAAATTTCCAAGATTGTCCTCTGAATGGGCCCACCAATCACATCACCGACCGCCTCTCAAAATCGCGCACTTCGGGTACCTTCAGAACCAGTCATCTTGCTTCCAACGCTCCGGAGTGTACAGAAGTCGGATTGATCCCAAATTAGGAACATTAGTAGAAAACTTCCTCCTCTACATGATAGATGGATTAGATTGTCCAAAACAATCCCGGAATGTGGTCCAAAAATTAGAACAATTAGGGCTTTTATAAACTCTGCGCAGTTGGATCTTTCTGGATGGTCCATCTTTCTTCAACCGGTACGATCAAACCACACATCCTTTTGATCTGAAAATTTTGTGGATATATGGATGTGGTATAAAAGATGGTCAAAGTAGATTCTTCATATCATCAATGATGGGCCACCTGGACCGGCCCAGAGTGGAACAGCGAAATCTGGAACTTTCTGGACAGTTCGTATTGTTTTGGCCACCACGATCAATCCGTAGCTCCGATCGACACGAAACCACTTGGGTTAGTTCAGCGTCGAGCTCCTCTTTGACATGGATGTGTTGGATTTCCAAATATCATTAAGATGGCTTCAGAAAAGTAGTCCGAAAAGTCAGAAACGGGAATGGCCTGCTGTATGCAATCTGGAGTCTGAAACTTGCATGGCCGACCGGTCACGACCGGTCGGACAGGGCTGGCCGACCGGTCATGACCGGTCGGACAAGGCTGGCCTTGTTCCAGGGAGTACATCCGACCGATCATGATCGGTCAGGCCTTCTTGGCCGACTGGTCTTGACCGGTCGGACCCAGTTTTGCTTGTTTTTCTTCTTTCTTTTCTTCTCTCCTTCCTCTCTCTTTACTTTCTTCTTTCTTTGGTCCACCTTGGGCCTTCATCAAAAGCTCTAAATAGCCCCTTTTTGGTCTCTAATTGAGTGAAGTCCGCTCTCATCCCTACAATTACAAAACATGTATTTGATTAGTCTTTAAATCATGAAAATCTTGTATAATGAGTGATGAATTGGGGTTAGAATATGCACAATTAAGAGCTCAACAGCAGCTCCTCTTCAGTTTGCTCCCCCATAAACTGTTAATCCCTGCATCACAAAGCATAGCAAACTAGTTTTAGTAGGACTTGATTTTCCCCCCCCCCCTTTTTTTTAGTAATTGACAAACTATTCTCTCCCTTTTAATGATACATCAATTAAGGTTAAGGTAAGAGTTAATAGTATGTCGCAGTTATAACCATAAGCATTTGTTAACAAGGAAAGTATAGGGTGCATGAACTTTAAAACATGGAGCATGCAAAGGAACATGATTAATAAGAAAATGTAACTATTTAAGCATAGTTAATCATGCATAATTAGTCAAAGATATACATCTTGCAATAAAAGCACAAGGGCTTATAGTCCAATCAACCAACCTCCCTTAATGGTATATCATGACCAAACCTAAGCAAAGATTAGCATATAATAAAGCATGAAATTCAGCAAAATTAACTAATCTAAGCAGGATGATAGTCTAACAGCAAATATACTAAATAAAAGCAAGGCTAAACTACTACATTTGGGCTAATGAGGCTTGAATCCTCTGATTTGCCCATTCACACAAAAATGAGGTTAAAATCCCCATATATACATATAGAATCAATTTCTAGCTACCCTTACTAACTATGTTTAGTTTGATTAACCTAAGGGTAACTACCTCAACACCCTCATAAAATGTAACATAAGTTAAGCGGTTGGGAGCTCCTACTCCTAGAAGGGAAAGCGGTCGGGATCATTTCTTAGATTAGGGAGAAGAGAGGTAATGGTGGAAGCCATGAGAATTCTCATTGGCTCTTTGCTCCCATTATTAGAAGAGTCACTGAATTTGGAATCGGATTCCTTTATATCATCCCAAGTGGCAGTCATTGCCTTTTTACCCTTCGGCTTCAACCCTTTCGGACATTTCGGGGCAATATGGCCATGATGACCGCAACCGTAACATCGGACGGATTTGGGTTTGAATGATTTCCCTTTATATTTTTCATCCTTCTTGTCCTTCTTACCATGGCTACTCCCTCTATCAAATTTGAGGAAACATCTAAATTTTCTATTTATCTTATCTTCCTCATCATCACTAGCTTCTTCCTCCAACTCACTCTTAATTTTCTTATGGGAGTGTTTGTGGAAAGTTTTTAAAGCAATGCTTTTCTTTCTCGAGGAAGCCTTAAAGTGCAGCTCATGAGTTTATAGAGAACCTATAAGTTCCTCTATTTTAATGTTTTCTGTATCTCTATACTCTTCTAAGGCTACTACCTTAGTGTTAGATCTCTCCAGGAGGGACCTAAGTATTTTTCTACGTATACGTCCTTTCGGAACTCATTCCTCTAAAGCAAACATGGAGTTACAAATGTCAGACGGTTAGGTGTAGAACTCCATGAACGTTTGAGTCTCTTCTATCCTAATGTTTTCAAATTTAGTGGTTAAGAGCTGAAGTTTGGAGTGTCTTATTGTGCTAATTCCCTCATGGGTTACCTCAAGTATATCTTACGCTTCTTTTACGGTTACGCATGTGAGAAGGCACTGAAATTCATCCAGAGAAACCGCATAGCAAATCACATTGAGAGTTTTGGCATTTGTCATGTATTAAGCTCTCTCACTGTCATTCCATTTTTCATCATCTTTGGGAATGACAATGTATTTTCCATCAACCTTCACTTGTTCGATGTGCAAGGCATATCCATATTGTGCGCTTAGCCACACGAGACGGTCCATGGATTGTAAGAAAATTTTCATTCTAGCCTTCCAATAGGCGTAGTTGGACCCGTTAAAGAATGGTGGACAGTTGGTGGTACTCCCATCTCGGTTAGACATTATGCTAGTGCTCCGGTACCAGATCTTACTCTAGACGGTTGAGTCCTTTGAAGAGCAACCTGCTCTAATATCAAATGAAATTACGCCTTTTGGCTCAGCACACTTGTATAGGCGTATGCGTGTGAAAGCTTGTAGAGCAACTAGTATTATGGCTAAGTCCTAAAGGGGGGTAATTAGGACCTTTTAAAATTATTTTCGCCTACTTAACAATTTTATCAAATGAAACTAAGCAAGCAAGAACACTTCGGCTTCCAAGCCTAAGTGGGTCCAGTAACAAGACTAACATAAGATTTAAGCAATAAACAACCTAACCTAAGCATGCATAGATAATCAAATGATTTAACTAATCATGCTCCTAATCTATACAACCTATGTAGACTCATAAGAATGGATCAATGAGCTCAAGTCTACACAACTAGTGAAAGAACATCTTGTTTGTGGATGTGCCTATCTAGTGCCTAGCATACATTCCTATCAAGCATTCATAATTGACAATTAAACATACAATGCTAAGATAAGAATGTGCTCAAAACAATTGCAAACACAAGCATGTATAGTGGCTCGACTTTGAGTCTACTCTACTCCCAGTTCAAGTATTCAACCTCATTAGCACACCAGCATTCACTATCGAAGGTTTTAAATTAGGTTCACCTCTCAACCTTTATATGGAGGTTTTACCGGTTCACCTCTCAACCATAACGGAGTTTTGGACAAGAGCTAACTCTTAACCCGAACGTGGTTTTGGACAAGGGCTAACTCTTAACTCGAATGGAGTTTTGGACATAGGTTAACTCTCAACCTTACGCACGTTCACTCATGTGTCGGAGGATTCCCCTTGAAGACTAATTTAGGCCCGACAAACGTGCTAAGGAACGGTAAACGTCCTTGGATGTTTAGCCCCGACAAACGTGCAAAGGATCGAAAAATGACCCTAAATCAAGTTTGATAAAAAAAAACTCGACGCTCAACTCCTACAGGGAATTGAGTGAAATGACTCTCAATAAAGACAACCTTACTTGTTGGATGAGCCCATTGTTCAGCGTCGCTTTAGGTAGCTTGATCTCCACTCTCCCGTACTTTAATCAGCTTCCCTTGCTCCCCCGATCGTGTTGTCGCTGCGTCGCCAATGTTTCAGCTACATTTGATCAATCACCTTGTAATGGTGCCTTTGAGAAGCCCAAGGTGAAAGGAGGGTAGGTTTAAGAACTCTACAAATAATGGAAATGAGTTTCCTAGAGCTACTCACCTACAACGATCTCATCTTAGAGCTTTGGATAAGCTTATGACTATCAAGGAAGATCCAAACTCTAGAGATCAAGAGGGGATGTAATGCCCCGAAATTCAACGCTCGAATATACCGCCCGAGCACAATTTTCAAGCGCTACTAAGGTAATAATTATAGAAATACAAATAATGGTAGATTTATAACTAAACCATACATATACTCTTATTCCAACTTACATTATAAACAAAAGTTCAAATGTTTATACTCCCGTAAATTAATCAAGTCCACCTACGGTTCCGTTAAATCAAACTAAGCAGAAAATCTAAAAATAAATGAAATTATCTTCGTTAGCGTTGGCATCCTCCTCCAGCATCGTTGTCACTTCTTCGGCTTGCATCTCATCACCTACGACTTCCATGTCGTCTCCAAAACATACTGTTCCCTAAGAAGGGTGAGCAAATCTATGCCCAACGAGTAAGAGTACTTAATATGATTTAAGCATTCATATAATATAAAATAGTAGCAAGATAATAAAGATTCAAAATATATGTGAAGTATACCATGCGCACACGTTCCATCCTGTGATACCACACAATAGATACTGAACCAACCTCCCATAATGAAAGCTCATGCATCACGTGTAAATCAACCATACACATGGCCTTTAATATAAGGTCTTTAGTCTGGCCTCAAATTGGCAAATTAACCACATAATATTCCACATCCAATGGGGTACGGCAACACCTCGATCTTAAAACGGTACGCATTCCCTATGGAGACAATGTTAGATGACAACGCTCCGATCCTGACATGGTACGCCCGATCCTGACATCGGTCGCAATCCCCATAAAGACAACATTAACTGCCCCTAGTTATACGTGGAACCCCCGATCCTGACATGGTACGCCCGATCCTTACATGGGTCACATTTTCCATGGAGACAATGTTGGGTTACAACGCTCCGATCCTGACACGGTACGCCTGATCCTGACACTGGTCGCAATCTCCATAAAGACAACATTATCACACAAAACTTCCATAAAAGAATAATCACCATAGAACCATGCATGCTTGTCCCATAATCACCCCATATCCATCCCACACACAAACCATGCACAGTCTAGACACTTGGACAGCCATGGGTAAGGACTATTCATATACCCCTACTCTGACTTAACCCCATGGACTCAATCTCGCCATGTACCGCTCTATTCATGATTGCATTGTATATGTAAACATGTACATGTATGCATTTGTATAACCATTAAATATAAAATAATAGACAATTAATCCAGCTTGCATGAACTAAGAAATAACCACAAAGCACATAAATTAATGTGTATAACAAGTGCAAAATTTAAAATGGTTACTAATTCCATTTGCATATATCACAAATCACCAAGTGCATACAAAACCACCAAGTATAGAAATGAAGATGTTATCACATGTTAACATTACATGGATTAATTATTGCATATTGTACATCCAATTAAGCCACAAAATCAAATAAAATCATAATACTAATTAATAAACTAGAACCTAGACTCTTCAAATGTTTAGAAACTTTAATATAGATCGTACATAAAATTTCAGGATTTATGGACAACAACATCCCCACGATTTGACTTGGTACAGCCAATTTGGACATCTGATGTACCCAAAATTTAATTGGTACACTCATAACTTGTTGGTCCAAGTATTGAACGGTTCAGATAAGAGAAACGATTATCTTGCGGGGTCTAGAAGTGCCCATCACATCAATATCAGACTCTGTCACAATTTCAGGTAGTTAGCACCACTGATTCGAGTGGTGTGGGCCATCTGGAGCTTCAATTGACTTAATTTGTTTATGATGAGTCCCACACAACCTAACAAACAATATGAACGAGGTGAATTTCTCAAAAGTTCATAGGTGGGGCCCATGAGTGGCCTGCTGTATACAATCTGTAAAGTCACAGTTTTTGTTTCATGTTGTGGTACACCCTCCACAGTTTGAAGTGATGTGGCTTACTCGGTTATCCGATCCACCTGAAATTTTATGTCATGCCTCCTAACATGATGGTGTAATGGATGAATGATTGGATTAAATAAAAACTTCAAGGTGGGACCCATGACTGTCCTGCTGTCCATGCCAGAGTAAACCAAAAATCCCAGCAATGTTGCTGCCTAACCCAGCTTGACACTTTCACTTTCAAAAGATGGTGCAACCTGTTCAAAACTCTGATAAATATAAAATTTGGTGTTCCACCAGAAATCTTGCCAGAATACATGATGGACAATGTGGATCCAACAAATACATCATGATGAGGTCCATAAGTGGACCCATGTGTCAGCCCCTCCCTCGCCTCCATGTGCGTTAGCGCACTCTGGGCGCCGCTAGCCAGCGCGTCCGGTGGATAGCGTTGGTACAGCAGCTGTTCACATTTTATTTATTATTATTTTTTTGTAACATGGGGCTTACCTAAGAGATCCACTCCATTCATTGGGCAGCCTTTGGTCCACACAATAAATCTCATTTGTATAGATTGAAAACTTTAAAACTAAATAGTGGCCTTTATCTCTTTTTTTTCAGTGGTTGGGACTTTTTCTCCCACCCTAGTCAACTCAAATATCAGATTCTTTTTAAATCTGGGCCCACATACAAACATGAATTGAGAAGTATGATGAATGTCAAGGATTAAATCAAAGGAAAGTACATGATCTAATAAATGAAGCAAATACACAAATCAAATAATGATGTGGGGTGAGTATCTCCATAGACTCACCAATCGTCAATCCGAACCAAGATTTTGAAGATGAAAATAATAAAGAAAACCAATCTCCGGCCCCACTATAAAATACGATCTTACTGTTATACCCTAATTCTGCCGACATGGGTAAAGAGACAATTAAAAGGAGACAGGTAAGTAAGTAGCCGCAAGATGTATGAGGCCATGACGAAGTTCCCAGTGATACAGTTGGCATCGGTCTAAAATGCCATGACATTAAGTGGATCGAATGAACATGGTCAAGTCAGCGAGCGGTTATCATAAAAGAGTAAGAAAAGGAGAAATCTAGAAGATGAATAGTGGGCGAGTGGTTAAAGTGAGTGGTTAATGGTAGAAGTATCTAGATGGGCGATTGAAGTTATAAAAGCAGAAGAAGGGCGACAGAGTAAAAGGTACAGCACCAACCAAATCAATCTATCATTCCAATTTACCAAATCCCTTACATTTCATAGTGTAACCGATCCGTTTTACATTCCAAGTACTTTATGTTTCTTAGAGTAAGTGCTCCGGCATCTATCAAGTCAAGACTACATTATCGTTCTTCAAGCTTATTCAGGTTCTTCATTTTATTATTTACGTTTCTTAGCGTATTCAGTTCTCTTTACTCTTTTTAGCATAAATCACACTGTTCAATTTCCATAGCATAGCCCTTGAGATTACATTCCATAGCAGTAAACATGTAGCAGAAGTTTCATAATCAGTAAAGTTCCATTTTACATAATTACATCTCTTATTGGCAAAGAAGAGATAAAGATCGTCCACACGGTCGATTGTAAGTTCTTCTTTTTTTACTCCTTTAAATTTACATCGAGAGAAATCCTTTCGCTTGATAGGTAAAGTTGTAACCCATTTCTTGGAGGACAAACCCCACCCTCCAAACATCGCCTGATCACTTTCATTAAGCAACTGAACGAGTGGCTAGTTAGGTGACCAATCTCTACAGATCTCGGTCATATATGGTCGGTCCAACGTATCTGCCTTCCCTGGCGCTCGGGGTCATCGTTGTTCTGTTGGAATCGAGCCGCGAAAATTGGTTCTAGCACGCCTGTACACAAATCACACGCGTGGCCGACGAATAACTTGGCAACATTTTTTGGAACGCCCAGTGGGACATCGCATTGCTATTTATACATTATACAAGATTTATGAGTAGAAGGAGTAATCGAATTGCTAGGGTAGAACCAGAGGATACTATTATTCAACTACCACACATTGAATTGGAGGTAGTCACAACCCTTAATTCTGATATGAATATTAACCCGGTAAACCCGATTGACCAAGTCACAGAGTCAACTTCTCAGGCCACTCTGGTAGATGAAGTTACGATCGGCCTTAAAGAAGTTCGAGTGACTATACAACAAATTCAAGAACAAGGGAAAGCTCAGGTAGATATGATAAATGTTCAGGCCGAGCATCCCCGCATGCAAACGGATAGTTTGAATAGATGGATAGCCCATCAGACTGAGGCTATGCATGGAATGATGAATGTTATTACAGAGAAGACAACTATACAAGTTCCACATAACGAAGGGAGCTCCATCAATAATATGGTGCAACCACCTCAAGGGCCGCCATGAGTTGTCTCAGTCTATCCAAACCCAGAAATGCGTAACGTTGGGCCGACCTATGATTTCAGATGACCTGACGTGAAAAATTTTACACCTGAAACCAGAAACCACAGGAATTCCTGTTGGGCAGCCATTTCAACAATACCCTAGGAATCCACTGTTTCAGGAAGGGCAAAACTGTGGAATCCCTGAGCCGCCACTTGCTCCCGAACTCTAACGGGTTGATCGAGACCATATCGTTCAGTTAGTCCAAGAGGTAGCTGGATAGGTTTTAGGACAAAATACTATCCCAATTTACCATGAGCCGTATCCAAAGTGGGTCGACCGACAACATTGAAATAACATCGGTAGTCTAACACAACACCTTCATATGTACGGAAGCTTAAAGAGCAACTAGAATTATGGCTAAGTCTTATAGGGGGGTGATTAGGACCTTTTGAAATTCTTTTTGCCCACTTACACAATTTAACAAATTAAACTAAGTAAGCAAGAACACTTCGGCTTCTAAGCCTAAGTGGGTCCAATCACAAGACTAGCATATGGTTTAAGCAATAAACAACCTAGTCTAAGCATGCATAGATAATCAAATGATTTAACTAATCAAGCTCTTAATCTATGCAACCTATGTAGACTTATGAGAATAGATCAATGAGCTGAAGTCTACACTACTAGTGAAAGTACATCTTGTGTGTGGATGTGCCTATCTAGTTCCTAGCATACATTCCTATCAAGCATTCATAATTAACAATTAAACATACAATGCTAAGATAACAATGTGCTTAAATCAATCACAAACACAAGCATGTATAGTGGTTTGACTTTGGGTCTACTCCACTCTCGGTTCAAGTACTCAACTCCTTTGAGCACACCGGTATTCGCTATCGGAGGTTTTAATTGAGGTTCACCTCTCAACCTTTACACAGAGGTTTTCCCGGTTCACCTCTCATCTATAACCAGAGTTTTGGACAAAGGGATAACTCTCAACCCAAAAGGAGTTTTGGATATAGACTAACTCTTAACCCGACGCACGTTCACTCCTGTGTCGGAGGCTCCCCCTTAGAGACTTTGTTTAGGCCCGGCAAATGAGCCAAGGAGCTCCAAACAGCCCCTACTCTTTAGGCCGACAAGCAAGCCAAGGAACGGCTAACGTCCCTAGTTCGAGTTTGACAAACAAACTCTACACTCAATTCTCACAGGTAATTGAGTGGATGGACTCTCAATAAAGACAACCTTACTTGTCGAATCAGCACCTTGTTCAGCGCCGGTTCGGGTTGCTTGATCTCCGCTCTCCCGTGCTTCAATCAGCTTCTCTTGTTCCCCCGATCGTGTTGCCATTGCGTCGCCAATGCCTCAGCTACACTTAATCAATCACCTTGCTTGTGATGCCTTTGAGATGCCCAAGGTGATAGGAGGGTAGGTTTGAGAGCTCTACAACTAATAGGAATGGGTTGCCTAGAGTTGCTCACCTACAACGATCTCATCTTAGAGATTTGGATAAGGATATGACTATCAAAGAAGATCCAAATTCTAGAGATCAAGATGGGATGAAGGTCATCTTCTTCATGAGCTTCGAATGCTCCAATCTTGTGTTAAAGCACAAGAAAGATGCCTTGCATAGGTTGGGAATAAGCCTCAAATGATCTCCAACAATGGTGGCTTCACTCCTCTCAAAATCCCTCTTCATGCCCCTAAATTCGAGTCAAGCCCCTTTATAAAAAGGTTTGCAATGGAATCAAAACGGGCAAAAAATGACTAGTTCAGACCGGTCGTGACCGGTCGGCTAGGGGTCCCTGACCTGTCTTGACTGGTCAGCCAGAGGCCAAGTGAAGACAGAAGCTCATTGTCTCTGTAGAGGGATCGGTCAGACCGGTCGGACCAGACCATTCGACTGGTCAAGACCGGTTGGCCCACAAGCCTGAAGCGTGTATAGTAACACTGTCACTTGACTGGGTCTGTCCGACCTGTCAAGACCGTCCAGACCAGTCCAGCTGTTGAGCCTCCAATTTATACATGAGATTGCCCATTACATCACATTATATGCATGGTTTGCATGTTTAAAAGGCCCATTTAAGGCATGTTTTGTGATTGTAGGAGTGAGAGTGGACTTCACCCAAATAATGACCAAAAGGAGCCATTTAGGAGCCCTTGAATGAAGGCCTAAGCTAGAACAAAGAAGGAAGAAGAAAGAGGGAGAAAAGAGAAGAAAGAAAAGGAAGAAAAAGAGGAAAACCAAGGGTCCAACCGGTCGAGACCAGTCAGCCAAGGGAGCCAGACCGGTCAAGACCGGTCGGTCACCCCACTACCCGCCTTGAAGACCTGCTGGATGAAGGACCAGTTTGGTCCGACCGGTCGGACACCCCATTTTCATTCACTGGAATGTCAGAACACAGGTCCGACCGGTCAAGACCGGTCGACCAGATACAAACAGCAAAGTACAATTTCTAAATTCAGAATTTTGGTTTCCTAAGTGCGGGAGGACTTCGTATTTTCGCGATTCTTCCAAGTTGGTGACGCCTCCAAGCTATAAAAAGACACCTACATCCTCTTCCTAACTCATCTAGCAATGTGGGGAGCAAAGAGATCAAGACTTAGGATGCTTCCTAGCCTCCTACAACTAGTTTTCTTCTTCTTCTCGTTCTAGTTTCTGGTTTTTAATGTTTTCTTCTAGTTAACCTCTTAGCTAGAGCTAAGAGGTGAAGTTTGTAGTTTGTTTCAATGCTTTAATTTGTTCTTCAAGTACCCTTTACTTTTATTATGGATTTTCAAGTTTTAGTTTGAATAAAGTTTGTTTTTTTTAGAAGTTTTGTGAGAGTTTGTGTACTCAGGACATGAGTTCCTTGCATTCTCTGAGATTACATAATTGGGTTGTTTGAATTCGAATTATAGTAACCCTTGAGCATGCCATAGTCCATAGGCATGGCTGTTACTCCGAAGGCTACAAGTTCAAGTTCTATGTGCTTAATTATAATTAGAAATCTGATTTCCAGATTGAAGTGGGACTGTTTGTGCTTGAATGTTATATCCTCCAATTAGATGAGAGATAGGACTTTGATTCTAATTGTGTTGTGCTTGGATGAATGAATTGGCATTGGACGACTACAAGTGGATCCTTGATGCTCTAGTTCTTATTTTCATATTTTCCTGTTTTTATGTGAAAAACTATCTCCTAAACTTCTTTGATTCTAGTTATTAGAGTACTTGGAATTGTTTACCTCTTTCCCTGTGGATCGACCTCGGTCTTACCGAGTTTTATTACTACATCACAGCCTTACACTTGAGGCAAGCGAATAAGTTTTTGGCGTCGTTGCCGGGGAAAAGGTTAAACGGTTCTAATTGTTCTAGTAGCTATAGAGTAATCTTAGTTAGGTAGGATTTTCAGTTTTTATAGAAGTAGATTTTCTGATTTTTTTTTCTAGATTACTAACAATTTTTTGTTTGATTTTGTAGGACATTGTTGCCGACATAGATCTCACTCTATTGGGTAACATCTTTCCATCTGCCTTCTTTTTGTTCTTTTTTCTAGATTAGGGTAGTTTCCAATTCCTTAAAATTTCATCATGTATGATTGGACGAATGGTGTGTACAAATACCTTTTGGAGGATGAGACATCGGATTGGGGGACCCTAACTCATTGCGATCAGGATCCCTCCAAGCATGAGTATTTTTCTGAGATTCAAAGAACCTCCACTACCCCCCCCCCCCCCCCCCCCCCCCCCACGTAAGACGATGAGTGATTACATTAATGAAAGCAATACACATATTGAGACACGACGTAAGATGGTGGGGGAATACCGGAACGAAGCAAAATCGACTAATTATCCGAGAAAAATATTACGTGATTACCGGATTGAAAATAACATGAGTGTTCCACCAGTTATGGTAGGAGGTGTGCAACAACAAAAGGAACGGGCGCATAGTGGCCAACTGGTTAAGATAATGCGTGATCACTTGTACGGATATGCCTATCAACCATCATATAACTCTTCATCCTACAATGCGTACGGTCTTAATTGGAAAAATCACCATTCTCCTTGTTCAAGGGATGAACCAACCGTGGTTATTAACAATCACCCTAAAACGTCTTCCTCTTGTGATGACATGTATACACAAATACTTGAGGAAATATGAAAAGAGTATGTAGAGAAACAATCAAATCAAGCTTACTCGTCATCTTGTGAAGACGTTGAGCCCGAAATTGGGGGCATCGAATCAATCCCCTCTAATGAGGAGGATGAGGCTACCCAAGTCCCACCTTCTTCGGATTTAATGAATAGACTTTTAGAGGAGATTGATTTCGATGAACCCAATGTCATCATCAATTACGGTGAGTCCACTATATCTTTTGGATGCTTTGAACTTAATGATGAAGAGATTTCAATGACGGTTGACGAACCCGAGGAATCCATAAAATTTGAAAGTGATAGTGGGGTTGCCTATAATGAGGGTTTGGTGAATGGTTATGAACCTATGCTTTGTTTTTCCAAGAGGCATAATGATTATGAGTCTTTAGAGGATATGCATGCTAGAGAGATGGCCGAAGTCGATCTTTTTGAGTCCTTCCACCAACAAAACATGCCATATTTTATTGTGGTAGACCTCCCTTTGATTGAAATTTTTTTTCCTTTGGATGATGAGGTGGCACAATCTGAAATTTTAAATAATCAATCAATATTAGATGATGTGCTTACCATTAAATCTAAAAAAATTCCTTGGAAAACCTCCTCTCTATATAGGAGGAATTCCTTACCATTGAAACATAATTTCTTCAATCATTAAGGGAGAATGAGGACCCTGCATCCGACTATCTCGATTTCCTAAAGGAATGCTTGGCCCACTCTTGTGATCTTGATGATGAGATGATTAAGGAGTTGGATATTTTGTTAGACATAATGTCGGTGCCTGAAGAATACATTTCCACTGATTTACACTCTTTACCATTGGTTGTGAAAGCACCGTACAATTCTGAATTTGTGGAGGAGACATCTTTGACTAATGAAAACTTGATGAATGTCTCTCCACCATAATGGGTCCTTCAGCCTATTGAAAATTTTGATTGGGAGGACCCATTTTTAATCAATCATAACCCATATCAAAATTTGAGGAGATATCTTTTTGCTACTCTTATCTCCTCCTTTTATGCTTGTGGTGCCCAATACGATTGGACTTCATTGATAAGAAGCACACACGTTTACTGTCGAGCAGGACTTTGGATGGTCCTCATGAGAAATTTATTAAAATTCATGAAGATCCTACTCAAATTTGATCATGTAGTCAATCGGACTAATCAAAGGTAGGTAGGTAGGTTAGGATTTATTTTTTTGTAATTAGGATTGAATAAGTCTCATCGAGACAATGGAAGATGCTAGAATTGATCAACTTACTACCCCAGGTACTCTTATTCTCACTCTCCTTTGTTTTATTTCATTGCTCTCATGTCATACTTATTGCATATCTTGTTACATTGAGGACAATGTAAGATTTTGGTTAGGGGGTGAGATTCCTTAGATGAATCTACAAGCGTTTGTGACATTTCGAGCAATTCTGTAGAAATTTTTTTATTTTTCTAAAATTCAAAACTCTTTTGGACAACTTTGTTTCTATGCATTCGAGATGATATGAGTATAAGAAGAGGAGATACGAAGTGAGTGATGTTGCAAGCTTTAAACTTCTCTTAATATAATGGTTTTATATGTGAATTCCCCTATTTATATGATTGATAGAAAATTTGAACACTTTTACACCTAGTTCACATTACATGATTTTCATGGGTTGAAAGGATTATGTGATTTGTGGATTAGCTAGACTTTGATTTAAGGTGTTGAGAAACCAAGCCGGGGTACTTTGTCCATCCTTTTCCATGGAAAAATTGTGAAAAATTCTGAAAAGGGCTAGCTATTACCAACCGGGGGATGGTCACCCGTAACCAAAGCCAGAAATGAGACGTAGTGTGAAAGCCGTCGGAAGGACAGTAAGACAAATTCCTGTCATAGGCTTGTTGTTGCTCTGTACACCTTGAGATCTATAGTTTAGTTGATTTATGAAGAAGATAATCCTAGAAACTCATGAGATAAACTTTCACTATGCACACTAGTTTGAAGTAGTTCGAGTTCTTCTATTTATTAATCAATCAGCGGGAATTTCATGTACACACTTATTATGCTTTGAGAGTTTAAGGTTTCAACTTCTATTACCTAATTTCTCCAAATTTTATACTTATATGTCTTGGAATGGATAGAAACATGGTTTCTGAAGGAGAGTTGGTTTTTGGAGGTTTGAACTTGTTTCACGCATGTTTTGCTCGGGACTAGCAAAAAGCTAGTTGGGGGGTGTGTTGAGCCTCCAATTTATACATGAGATTGCCCATTACATCACATTATATGCATGGTTTGCATGTTTAAAAGGCCCATCTAAGGCATGTTTTGTGATTGTAGAAGTGAGAGTGGACTTCACCCAGATAATGACTAAAAGGAGCCATTTAGGAGCCCTTGAATGAAGGCCCAAGCTAGAACAAAGAAGGAAGAAGAAAGAGGGAGAAAAGAGAAGAAAGAAAAGGAAGAAAAAGAGGAAAAACAAGGGTCTGACCGGTCGTGACCGGTCGGCCACCCCACTACCCGCCTTGAAGACTTGCTGGATGAAGGACCAGTTTGGTCCGACCGGTCGGCCAACCAGTCGGACACCCCATTTTCACTCCCTGGACTATCAAAACACAGGTCTGACCGGTCGTGACCGGTCGGCTAGCCCAATCCGACCGGTCAAGACCGATCGGCCACATACAAACAGTAAAGTACAGTTTCTAAATTCAAAATTTTGGTTTCCTAAGTGCGGGAGGACTCCGTATTTCCGCGATTCTTCCAAGTCGATGACGCCTCTAAGCTATAAAAAGACACCTACAGCCTCTTCCTAACTCATCTAGCAACGTGGGGAGCAAAAAGATCAAGACCTAGGAGGCTTCCTAGCCTCCTACAACTAGGTTACTTCTTCTTCTAATTCTAGTTTCGAGTTTTTAATGTTTTCTTCGTGAAGTTTGTAGTTTGTTTCAATGCTTAATTCATTCTTCAAGTACCCTTTACTTTTATTATGGATTTTCAAGTTTTAGTTTGAATAAAGTTTGTTTTTTTAGAAGTTTTGTGAGAGTTTGTGTACTCTGGACATGAGTTCCTTGCAATTCTCTGAGATTACCATAATTGGGTTGTTTGAATTCGAATTGTCGTAACCCTTGAGCATGTCATAGTCCATAGGCATGGCTATTACTCCGAAGGCTACAAGTTCAAGTTCTATGTGCTTAATTATAACTAGAAATCTGATTTCTAGATTGAAGTGGGACTGTTTGTGCTTGAATGTTATATCCTCCAATTAGATGAGAGATAGGACTTTGATTCTAATTGTGTTGTGCTTGGATAAATGAATTGGCATTGGACGACTACAAGTGGATCCTTGATGCTCTAGTTCTTATTTTCAGATTTTCCTGTTTTTATGTGAAAAACTATCTCCTAAACTTCTTCGATTCTAGTTATTAAAGTACTTGGAATTGTTTACCTCTTTCCCTGTGGATCGACCTCGGTCTTACTGAGTTTTATTACTACATCACAGCCTTACACTTGAGGCGAGCGAATACCACCCGATCGGTCGTGACCAGTCGGTCAGGCAATGCACAATGCTGATGGTTTAGGTTTGGAACCCGCAGCACCTGCAACCTCTAAGGCCGATATTTTGGTGATCTTTTGGGACACTTAAGGCCATTCTAAGTTGACTAATGGTATACCTAATATGGTCAAAGTCATCAAGAGGTTATTGTTTTGGTTTTGGTCAAAGTTCAAGGCACACCAAGGCATCACTTATACATATTTCTTCTTCCTTGATGCAGCAGGGCCACTTGAGTCTTCAGTCTTCGTCTTCATTAAGCTCAACCGACACTAGACTCACTGACCTAAGTGGTTGACAAACAAGGTGCACTAGTATGCCACAGAAAAGTGCACTAACAAACATTCGTTGCCTAGGAATTATCACCCAGATTTTGTGTTATTCTCAGGCGACGCCTGACACTCAACTATTGAACATGTCGGTCTGTTCACCATGCAAAGTGGTGAACTCGCTAATAACGAGTATTATAAGTTGTAACTGTTTAGTCATTCACTAACAGTTACAACATTCACATGGTATTCTAATTTATTACCAAACTCAATTCATACATGTAAGAGTTAAAGGAGAAATTCCATGCCCAATTCTTTTCCAGAGATAAGGAAATAACCATAGCAGATTTGGCAAGACTTTGCCAATTAACAGGAGAATCATGTGAAAGTTATGTCGCCCGATTTAAAAGGGAAAAGAGCATGTGTAAAATAATAACACCTGAGTCAGAGTTCGTACAACTTACTCAAGATGGATTAGATTTAAAACTCCGAAAGAAATTTATTGGTACTGAATTCATAGATTTATATGATCTAACTCGAAAAGTCTCTAGATACAAAGAACTTTTGCAGCAAGTATCCAAACAAAAGAATGCATCAATCGGGACGTATTATTATGATCCCAATTATGAAGTTGATATCACTGAAGTCGTAGCTAAAAAGCCTTTCGTATGTTCTACCCTGATCAAAGCTGAAACCACGATATCAGCCGCCCCTAAAACCCAGAAAATATTTTCTTTTGATATCGCCCAGGCCGATGAAATATTTGAAATACTATTGACAAGGAAATTCATTAATGTCCCCATCAATCATAGAGTATCAACAACAGAAGAATTAAAAAAAGGTTACATATTGCAAATGGTATGAAACTCGAAACCACACAACTAACCAATGTGTTGTTTTCAGGAACATCATCCAAGACAATATTGATAAAGGTCTGTTGAAATTTTCAGAAAAGGAGGAGGAAGCAATGTTGATCGATACTGATCCTTTCCCACTGGCACTGGAGGCGAACACGGTTACGACCGATCTCTGAAGAATCAATCGGCCGTGATAAAAAGTAGATCTGAATGATGACAAACCTCGTGAAACTTCGCAAATGATAGATTCACAACCTTGACAGCGGTACGCAAACTCTGAATGGTCAAGATGGCGACCGACAGGTAAGCCACCTGAACATTATGAATTGCAAAGATGTGTCCATAGTGCAAGGAGGCTATCCAAGCCTACTTACAAGCATGCTCATATGGAGCATGAGCAAAATGATAATTGATGGACAAATGACTATAAAACCAGACCGTCAAGACGATCATACTGGCCGACGCAACGGCCAATAGATAGACCAAGAATGGTCAAACCTCCAGTAGTACAGACAAGGGAATGAAAAAGAGTAAGGCATTGTAAATTTTCTGGTGTGCCTGAAAGAATGACATGGTCGCAAAAATGACGATGGCAGCGGCATCGAGCAACTGAAATAAGGGTAGCAAGTTTGTATAACGAAGTTACTCTGGGAAGTTTTGTAAATAAACCGCTAATCGAAGACGAAGAGGCTGCAGTCAATATGGTCGACATGGTTATGGAACCATTCGAAACAGCTCGTAAAAAGAAAGAATCAAACGCGGAATGTCAAGATGGCAAAAGCTGCACCAAGTTAGTCAACATCGAGGAACAGGATGATTTACTGGATGATTTCAATGAAAATGGATGAGGGACAATGACTTGTTGATTAAAGAACTTCTTACAAACGTCAGAACATTGGACACGACTCTGATTTTTAAGAGGAAGTGATCGGTCCAGATCCATTGCAACCGAAAAATGAAGAAGAAAGACTACCCAAATTAGGAATACCCGGGGGGCAATGCTCGAATACGAAGATTGTGTTCGGGACGTTACCACCCATAACATATTACTATAATATGGTCTTAACCCTTCTTTCTAATTTTCAGGCAAAGTCACACCAACAAAATGAGATGAGAGGTGACGTTGAAGAAGTAAATGCTCCTATTGTAACACAACATGTGTCATGTCACAAGCCAGGAATATCCAAAATTACAGAAAGAGGAGACTCGAGTCAAATACAGCAGTTGAATACTGTCACCGTTCAACCAGGTATGTTAGAAGAAAAAGTTGTCATCGAAAAACCAATTCTCAGTATGACTCAACATCTCAAGCCCTTATACATATCAGCTTACCTTGAGAGGTGTCCAGTTACTAGAATTCTTATCAACAATGGAGCTGCGGTCAACCTCCTTCCTGTAAGAATAATGTCCCTAATTAGGGAAATCATTGTTAGTACACTTTATTTTGTCAATTGTCGTGTTGGTTGGTTGTGTCTTGTCGTGTGAGCCCTGATCGAAGATTTGAAGCGTAAGACTTGAAGATTATGCTTCTTCCCTTGCTCAAGCTCAAGCAGAAACAAGATCTTAAGTAAGTTGCAAATAGATCGACCGTAGGAAACCTAAAACATCAATGAATGGCGTAATTACCGACCTATCTCAATCCATTCCTTCTCAACCCTATAGCGCAAGTTGATCAGACCCTTATGTTCATGGCAGGTGCTAATATCATAATAGAAAACATTGTCCAATCTTTGGACCTCATGCACCATCACTTTATGCTGAATATTCAGCTGAGATGCCATGTTATAAGGTTGTCGACCACTCTGGACTAATCAGACGGTCCATTAAAGTGGTATGCTGCTGTGTTGAAGATCCTCTAAAGCAGCCGACCGGTCTTGACCAGTCGGCCTGAAGTGCAAATTCTGTCCAGCAGCTGTGCTGCATTAAACCAAGCAGTCAGCCGACCGGTCTTGACCGGTCGGACGGCATGTATCAGTGCGTCTAGCAAGCTCATCCGACTGGTCTTGACAGGTCGGACAGACCCAAATGATGTCCAAGCACTTTGTATTACGACCGACCTGTTCGATCAGTTGAGGCCTTTCTTTGATAGGTCGAGTGTGACCATTTTTGATCCGTTGGGGCCATCATTTGGGGCTCTATAAAGCCATATTTTATAGGCTTTCTTGGGATGCATTCAACACCCAACAAGAGCCAAGTGAGAGAGTCTTTACTCACATCTTCCTACCCTCCTTGCTCTTAACTCCCTTGAGTTCATCATTCAAACCTAGCCATTAATGGCTTGTCATTGAGTATTCAAAGCTCGGTTTGAAGTATGAACTCAAGATTTGCATTCATGGCTGACCTACCTTCAAAATATCGTTATGAGGTCTTTTATAACCATTAAATGCTGAAGTTTGGTAGTTCCCTCATAACCATTGCATTGAATAGGCAAGAGGAACTTGACCATCTCTCTCCTAACTACCCAGCATAATCATACACACATCATTTACATCAGTAGCTAATCTTGGGAGCACAAAGAGAAGCTGAAGCACGTGGGGCTGAAGCTACTCATCAAAGGCATTGAATCGGGGCTCAATCGTCTAGGTATGTCTAGTATTTGAGCCATTTATTGAATTACTATTCCTTGGATTGGGAAACTCCGACGGGAGTGTATGTGGCTGTCCTTGGATTAGGATTGATGAGAGTTTGATATCCAAACTCGTCAAGTCCCTGGATTGGGCCATCGACGGATGGTAAATGTGGTCCTAGATTAAAGGATGTTAAGGTTGATGGTTAACCTGATTTAAAACCATGACTATAGTGAAATCCGGTGTTCTCATAGGTTAAGATCGTCAACCAGGAGTGAAGTAGGGAAACCGAACCACTATAAATCATTGTGCATTGTGAGATTGAATGATTGTTATGTGTTGAATGGTTTAGTCAATCATGAATGCTAACTGTTTGATGAAATGCTTATGATAGTCTTTTCTTGCAAATTAGCCATATAATTGCCTTGAATGTTATTGTGATAATCATGGTTGGTAAGATTGACTTGAGTCAATTTTAAATTGTAATTGAAAATTCAAAAGTCCTATTCACCCCCCTCTAAGACATTAGGCATATCTCCGAGTATCTCTACTAACGGTAAAACTGCAATTTCAATTGGTATCAGAGCGGGTTCCTCAGCTCAAGTTTAAAAACCCGGAGTAAGATCCTAAGAAAACTTGAAAATATGTCTAGAGAGAACTCTACATCCGTTACTAAACCTCCCTTCTTTGATGGTTCAAACTATCCATATTGGAAAGCCCAAATGCACATCTTTTTAGAATCCATTGATTCTGACGTTAGGGACATGGTTGATATTGGATATAAACCCCCAATGGATATTATATGTAAGGAAGGTGAACCGGATGTCCTCAGGCCAAGAGAGAAGGCTATGTGGACAGATTATGATAAAGCTCAACGTGTTCATGTTCGCTCGCCTCAAGTGTAAGGCTGTGATGTAGTAATAAAACTCGGTAAGACCGAGGTCGATCCACAGGGAATTAGAAACAACCTTCAAACTATTCCAGCAACTCAGTTTGCAATAGATATGAGGTTTAATTGGAATACTTATGCTAAAACAGTAACTTAACAAAAATCAGTAGTTTAAGGTACTAAGGCATTCAAGGATCCACTTGTAGCAATCCCATGTCAATTCAATCAATCCAAGCAAGACACACAACTAGATTTGAAGTCCTATCTCTCATTTAGTTGGAAAATAAAGCATTAAACACATTCAATCCCATTCAAGTTGAACTTCCAAGTTCTAGTCCCATTCAACACATGTAGACTTCGAAATCATAGCCTTCGGAGTAACAGCCATGCCTATGGACTATGGCTTGCTCAGGGGTTACCATAATTCGAATCTAAACAAACACAATATGATAATCTCAGAGAATTGCAAGGAATCCATGTTCGGAGCACATGAACTCTCATAAAACATCTCAAACTACCAACTTAAGGGACTAAAAGATTAAAACCCAAACTTGAATTGAAAACTATTTGAATTAACTTGAATTAAAAATGAGATTAGCTACAAGCTTCACCTCTCAGCCTTAGCTGAGAGATTCTAGCCGAGCATTGTCATACTACAACTAGAACTCATAATAGAAAGCATAAAAACTAGAAAAATCGGAGTTTGGAGAGTTGCAGACGCTCCACGACGGCTCCCTCTCTCTAGCACCACGTCCCTTAGCTTCTATGATGACCTAGGAAGAGCTCCTAGGTGTCCTTTTATAGTGAGGACGCTCGGTAGCGTCGGAATCTTCCAGAAACCGCGTAAGGTTACGCAGTGCGAAGCAAATTTAGGAACTAGAAATAGAAATTTCCTGATTTTTCTGCGTGGCCGACCGGTCGGACGACCGGTCGGACCTACTTTGCAAACAGTCCAGAGGGTTTCCCAGTAGCCACGACCTGTTGGCCAACTGGTCACAACCGGTCGGACCAAACTGGTCATGCGTCCAGCGAGTTCAACAGTAGCACCGACCGGTTGGCCGACTGGTCAAGACCGGTCGGACCAACTGGTCCTTCTTCCCGTGGTGTCCAGAGATGTGGCCGACCGGTCGGACCAACTAGTTCTTCTTCTTTTTCTTCTTTTCTTTATTCTTTTTTCTCCCTCTTTCTTCTTCCTTCTTTGGTCCAACTTGGACCTTCATTCACAGGTACTAAATGGACCCTTTTTGGTCTCCAATTGAGTGAAGTCTGCTCTCATCCCTACAATCACAAAACATGCATTAGATGGGCCTTTTAATCTTGAAAACCATGCATATAATGTGATGTAGTGGGCTATGCAATGTATAAATTGGAGGTTCAACACACCCCCCAACCAGCTTTTTGCTGGTCCCGAGCAAAACATGCGTGAATAAGTTCAAACCTCCAAACCCAACTCTCCTTCAGAAACCATGTTTCTATCCATTTCAAGACATACAAGTGTTAACGTCAGATTTTGTAACTGGATCCTCTGGACGTTCACCTTCTCTCCAACAAATACTTCCTCCGCCGGACCTGAAAGAAGACAGAAAGCAACTAAGGGTGGCTGGTGTCCAGCCGTTAGCCCTCCGATGCTTAAGTCAAGCTGAAGCAAGAAGAAGAATAACCAGGAAAAAATAGGCCAGAGATTGAATATTGTGTACCTTTCTTTTAATGGAGTCATCCCTTTATATAGATCTGAAGCGATCCAATCTGTTACGTAAGATATCGAAATCCCGCTGATGTCGTGTACGATACCGAAATCCCACTGATTTCGTGGGACAAGATCCTTATCCTTAGAGGCAAGATCTAACCCAATGACTTCTTCCGGCAATCACGTTTCTTGATAGCAATCCCTTGAGATTCGGAACCACAAGAGAAGATAAGCCCAAAATCGACCTATACGGGCTGCTGGTAGGCGTAGTAGTAGCGTTGATCACTCACGTAAAGCCGGAAGCCGTAGTTGGAGTTATAGCCGGCGAAAAGGAAGGAGACGCCGAAAGGGCGGAGACCACCGCACTGGGTGTAGCCCTGCTCGGTGTCGCAGAGGAATTAGACAAGCTGCTCAACGGGAATCGGGTGCTGGAACTATGAAGACCGTCCAAACCAAAAACAAAGACTCATGATTGCTCTGATTCGGGAGCTGCTCGTGTCAGGAATGTTCGCATTCGGGAGATGCGATTCCTTCTGACGAGCACGAGCCGAGCTGCTCGCATCGGGAGATGCGACCCCTTCTAACGAGCACGAGCCGAGCTGCTCGCATCCGGGAGATGCGACCCCTTCTGACGAGCACGAGCCGAGCTGCTCGCATTCCATATGTGCGACCACTTATCGCGAGCACGAGCTTGACTGCTCGCATTCATTATGTGCCGCGATCCTTCACTTCTCGCTAGACTATATTTGCCTACAACAGATGCCCCCCAAACCCTTGGTATTGAGGAACTATGCCAAGGGTTTGCTAGTGCTGACAGCTGGGTGCTGGGAGAAAATCGCACATGATTCACTTAACGTGCTTCCGCATTTATGATGGCCAGCTTTCGCGCAGCTTTTTCTGCCGCCAGAAATGAGGCGTCGGGTGCCACGTGTTTCCGTATTTAATGCCAGCGCCCGTTCGTCTGGCGTGCCGGATAAGAATCTGCCGCGTGTCTATCAAATCAACCCGGATGATTGCGTATAAATATCGGACTTAGCCGAAAATCCTCCATTTCGAATTCCATTTGCTGCGAGGTTTCCTTCTTCTTCCTTCTCTATTCCGGAGTAAAAAACCTCTTTACAGAGGTATCCTTCTTTTCTTTCTTCTTATTCATTTCTTCCTCCTATCTCTCTTTTATAATGGCGGAAATCTCTGACCAAGAGATTGTTCCTTTGGGAGATGAAACCCCTGATTCCTCCGAATCCAATAACGCCAGAGTACCGGCTGGGAGATATTCCGCCTCCGGTTACTCTTCCATCTTGACGGAGGGAAGACTCTCTAACCTTAGAGAGGTATATAGGGTCCCAGACTCTGTTTCATTCAGATTGCCTGGGAGACGGGAGACAGCAGATGCACCACCACCTGGGTGTGTGGCTTTTTATGAATATTTTTTCAAAGTGGGCGTACGTCTTCCCCTCCACCCCTTCATACGAAACTTCCTCCATCTCTACAAGATTGCCTCGGGCCAACTTATAGTTAACGGCTGGCGGGTTCTTCTGAGTGCTTTCGTCCTTTGGAAGCAGGCGGGTAACGAGGAGTTAACCGCTGAGGAATTTTTAAGGTTATTCCAGCTGAAGAAGGCGCCAGCTAGCGAGGGTTGGTACTACCTCTGCTTCTGGCACCGGAATAACTTCATTTTGGGGAACCCTTCTTCCAACTGCCCGGTATGGAGAAAGAAGTGGTTCTACGTTTCTGGCAACTGGGAGTCCGAATTGGGCTCCGACCCCAAAAGCCATAACGTTAATCGCCATTTTGGCGAAGGTGGGTTAAGCATTCATTTTATCTGTCCGAAAGAAAGAAAACCTTTGCTCCATTGAAGTTTTAATGTGCGTTCTTTTTTGTTCGCAGGAATCGTAACTGGTGTGAAGCCGAACCTGCGGGGAGGACTCAACGAGAAATTAGTTAGAGTCTACAAGCTTCCTGCGACTACACGCCACGTCAACGTCGTATTAGAGTCTCGTCATCTCTGTGCAGCGGGTCTCATCTCCAGAGAAGAAATGACGAACGTTGGCGACAAAAGAGGTGCACTAGGGGTACTTCCCCGTCTGAAGGGCACGACCTCGAAGAGGCAAAAGAAAAATGAGGGTCCCTAAAATGCACCTGCTCCCGCTGATGGGTCTGCTCGCGGTCCTCAATCGCGAGGGGTCAGCTCGGGAGGAGTCGCTACGACTTCTCGTACGACCACGACCCCTCCCGTTACTGCGACTCCACCGTCAGGTGCTCGCGGTCAGCCAGTGATTGAAGTCGCCGACAATTTGCCGAAAGGCGATCGGAGGGAGGGAGGCCTCCCTCCTAAGGATATAAGATGCAAGCCTACTGGTGCTCGCGAGTCTGCGACACCTTCCGTGGGTGCCGTGGGTGCTCGCGAGACAGGCTCAAGCGAGATGGTAGTGGCCCAACCTTTCGGGTCGGGGGTTTTTGTTATCCCCCCGCACTTGCATCCTATATGCAAGTTTATGTTTGATAACATCCCTCCCAACGCCTTCGGGGGTTTGCCTGAGCCAAGCCTAGAAGCTCTCTCCACTGATATTAGAGTGAGATTGGTTCAGGTAACAACTTTTTTCCTTTTTACCAATCTCTTCGGGATTTAATAAGATGACTAGCAATCTAATCCTTCTCTCTTTATTTATATCAGAGCCTGGATGTCACGCTCCGTGTTAGGCGGGATGTCGAAGCAGCTCGCCGCAGCGTGGAGGATGCGGAGAAGAAGAAAAAGACGATGGAAGCAAAGGTCCAAGGGCGGGACCGCTTGGTGAAAGCTCTGAAAGTGCAGATTGCCAAGCTGGATGAAGAGAAGAAAATTCTCCTCGTCAAAATCCAATCCCTGACTGAGCGCTTTCAGTCAGTGGATCTCCAACTCACAAAGCTTCAGGAGCTCCATACCAAGAGCGAGAAGGAGAAGGAAATCTTCCGCCAGGACAAGATCCAGCTTGAAGGGTGGCTCAAGGATGCTCGGACCAAGCTCGAGGAGGCCCAGCAGCGACTTCAACAGTTGAAGGATGACTCCATCCACTGGGAAGAAGAGCGAGTGGCCCTCGTTCAAATGGTATCTGATGAGGGTCCTCGCGCAGTCCAGGAGTTTCGGACTTCTCAACTTTACGACGAGGAGTGATATGAAGCGTATATCGCTGGTCGCGATTTTGCGGTCAGAGTTATGTAGTAGATTGCTCCAACTTTTAACGTTGAGGAGTTCGACAGAGTGGCTTTCGAGGCTGCAGCTAGAGAACGGGCTGCCGCTGAGAACGAAGTCACCGGGGCAACAGATGTCGCTCCTGCTTCTGAGGCTGGTCCCAAAGCTGAGAGCCGTGAGCCTGCGCAAGATGAGGATGACCAACCTTGACCTCAGCACCTTCCTATGTCATGTATTCTTTTTTTTTTCTTCCGAGAAGAAATTTATATGTAACGAGTGTGCTTGACCTCTTGGTCTTTTTTCATGAATATCTATTTCTTCAGTGTCATGTATTCTCCTTATCTTTCATTTTTACTTTGTGTTGATCACATGTTGACTCATCAGAGATGCGATCCCTTAATTCGAGCAGGAGCTGAGCTGCTCGCATTAGGAGTATGACCCCTTAATTTGAGCACGAGCTGTGCTGCTCGCAGTGGGGTTACAAACTGCGCCACCTTAATTCGAGCACGAGCTGCGCTGCTCGCAGTAGGGGTACGAACTGCGACCCCTTAATTCGAGCACGAGCTGCGCTGCTCGCATTCTGGAAGCGCGAGCATCTCCTTCACCAAGCGCGATCTCCTTCACCAAGCGCGAGCATCTAACTCATAAAAAGATGAATTAGACTCAATCCGAGGGTCGTGTGACCGTGTCCGCGTTGAGATAGACTGATCTATCGATTGAGATTTTGATTCCACCAAGGGCAGAAGATTGGTCAAGAGAGCACGTATGCTCTCTTCGGGGCTGTTTTTAATCCATAAAATGGAGAAGCAACCAATTAATAACAACTTCAATCCTACCAAGGGTAGGCAATTGGCCAAGAGGATGTGTATATTCTCTTTGGAGCTATTCGAGTCCAAATAAATGGGATAGCGGCCAAAAGGTGGTTTTAGCCCTACCAAAGGTAGGCAATTGGTCAAGAGACGGTAAGCACTCTCGTCAGGGCTATTCAGGTCCAAATAAATGGAATAGCGACCAAAAGATATCTTCAACTTTATTCATAAAATGTTGTTATAAACTACATCGAATCTAGGGGAAGTATTGTAGCAAATGCTCCACGTGCCAAGGGCGACGCACGGGTCTGCCCTGCATGTCTTCAAGATAATAGGTACCGGGTCGCACAATCCTAATAACCCGATAAGGGCCTTCCCAATTTGGATCCAGCGAACGAGAAGGGACTCCGAGTTTTTGCCTTAGGACCAAATCGCCAAGCTGGAAGGATCTAGGCCGAACCTTCGCATTTCGATAACGAGCAATACGTTGTTGATATGCTGCCGCTCATACTTGGGAGGCGTTTCTACGTTCTTCCAAGAGATCGAGATGAAGGCGAAGGTCTTCCTGATTACTCGCGGGGTCATATTGCTCGATCCGATACGAGGGCACTTGAATTTCCACTGGTACTACTGCGTCGACACCAAATGCTAAGGAAAAGGGGGTTTCACCTGTTGATGTACGAGTTGTAGTCCTATATGCCCATAATACTTCTGGCAGAAGTTCTGGCCACATACCTTTACATTCGCCTAATTTGGTCTTTAAGTGGTGCTTGATGATTTTATTCACTGCCTCGACCTGCCCATTAACCTGAGGATGATATGGAGAAGTGCGGAGATTACGTATCTTCCACTTTTCACAGAATTCGTCAAAGGCTGCGTTGTCGAATTGCGTTCCATTATCGGTGATTATAGTGTGGGGGAGTCCATAACGGCATATAATATTTCTCCATATAAACTTGGTAGTTTGTTTCTCAGTAATCTTGGCTAATGGTTCTGCCTCGGCCCATTTGGTGAAGTAATCAACCGCTACAATCGTGAACTTATTTTGTCCCTTTCCCATGGGTAAAGGCCCGATGATATCGACCCCCCACTGAGCGAAAGGCCAAGGGCTATCAACTGGAGTCATCCGCTCGGACGGTACATGAGGTATAGGTGAATATCGTTGGCACTTATCACATTTTTTAGAAAATTCAATTGCGTCTGCTTTCATAGTGGGCCAATAATATCCTTGCCTTATCGCCTTATACGCTAGGGATCGCCCCCTGGGGTGATTACCACATGCCCCCTGGTGTATCTCATCTAGAACACGAAATGCTTCTTCTGGATGAAGACACCTTAAATAAGGCAAGGAGAAGCTTTTTCGCAATAATATTCCGTCTTGCAAGGTGTACCTGGCAGCTCGAAGCCGAATTTGTCTTGCAGCTTTCTTGTCGTCTGGTAGGTATCCGTCTCTGAGATAAAGGATGATGGGATCCATCCAGCATGGAGACGATTGTACCGATATTACTTGCTCAAGAGTCGATTGGTCGATACTTAGGTTTTGGTGATGTCGATGGGGATCGAATGTGCTAACTCAGATTCTGGTGCAGAAGCGAGCTTAGCCAGGGAGTCGGCAAGTTGGTTCTGCTCGCGAGGAATATGAATTATTTCATAAGTCTTCAGTTTTGCGAGCAGGATGAGAACACGAGACTTGTATAAGGCCATCCTTTCTTCTTTGGCTTCGAATTCACCAAGAACTTGGTTGACAATGAGCTGGGAGTCGCTATGAATTAACAGATTCTGAATTGCAAGGACAATGGCCAGTTCGAGGCCAACGATCAGGGCCTCATATTCTGCTTCATTATTTGAGACGCGAGAATCGAAACGCAGAGCATATTGAAAATGCGACCCGTCAGGAGCCACTAAAATCAGGCCCGCTCCACTGCTAGTGGCCCGCACGACCCGTCCACGAAGAGTGACCAAGGAGGCTGGTCGCTGGTCGTGGTATCATTATCGGAAGAGTATGTGAATTCGGCGATAAAGTCAGCCACGGCCTGGCCCTTGACGGTGGTCTTAAGACAGAATGAGATATCGTATTCGCTGATCTCGACCGCCCATTTAGTCAAGCGTCCGGAAGCCTCAGGTCGCTGAAGGACTTGCCGTAGTGGATGATTTGTTGGTACTAGAATAGCGTGGGCTTGAAAGTATGGTCGCAGTTTTCGAGCTGCCGTGACTAAGGCCAGGGCCAGCTTTTCCATATCAGAATACCGAGTTTCTGCATCAACCATTGCTCGACTAACATAATAAACGGGCCTTTGCACCCCAGAATCTTCTCTTATTAAAGCGGCGTTAACGGCCGTAGCGGACACAGATAAATAAAGAATGAGTTGCTCGTGTGCTACAGGTTTAGATAAAATGGGGGGTGCGCTCATGTACTGCTTCAGTTGTTGAAAGGCTTCTTCACACTGTGGTGTCCATTTCCAATCAGACTTGGCCGTTGCACGAAGGAGTTTGAAGAAGGGTAAGCATTTGTCAGACGCTCGCGAGATGAATCTATTTAACGATGCGATGCGACCAGCCAGACGCTGGACGTCCTTCAAAGTAACGGGGGATTTCATCTCTATCAATGCTTTTATCTTTTCAGGATTTGCCTCAATTCCGCGCTGGCCAACCATGAACCCGAGAAATTTCCCTGCAGACACACCGAACGCACATTTTTCTGGGTTCAATTTCATTTGATATCTCCTCATTAGGTCGAAGGCTTCTCGAAGATCAGAAATATGATCATCTTCTACAGTGCTTTTCACGAGCATGTCATCAACATAAACTTCCATATTCCTACCAAACATAAGCTTTTCCATATTCTCCATTGAGCCAAGCCCAGAAGCTCTCTCCACTGATATTGGAGTGAGATTGGTTCAAGTAACAACCTTTTTCCTTTTTACCAATCTCTTCGGGATTTAATAAGATGACTAGCAATCTAATCCTTCTCTCTTTATTTATATCAGAGCCTGGATCTCACGCTCCATGTTAGGCAGGATGTCGAAGCAGCTCGCCGCAGCGTGGAGGATGCGGAGAAGAAGAAAAAGACGATGGAAGCAGAGGTCCAAGGGCGGGACCGCTTGGTGAAAGCTCTGGAAGTGCAGATTGCCAAGCTGGATGAAGAGAAGAAAATTCTCCTCGTCAAAATCCAATCCCTGACTGAGCGCTTTCAGTCAGTGGATCTCCAACTCACAAAGCTTCAGGAGCTCCATACCAAGAGCGAGAAGGAGAAGGAAATCTTCCGCCAGGACAAGATCCAGCTTGAAGGGTGGCTCAAGGATGCTCGGACCAAGCTCGAGGAGGCCCAGCAGCGACTTCAACAGTTGAAGGATGACTCCATCCACTGGGAAGAAGAGCGAGTGGCCCTCGTTCAAATGGTATCTGATGAGGGTCCTCGCGCAGTCCAGGAGTTTCGGACTTCTCAACTTTACGACGAGGAGCGATATGAAGCGTATATCGCTGGTCGCGATTTTGCGGTCAGAGTTATGTAGTAGATTGCTCCAACTTTTAACGTTGAGGAGTTCGACAGAGTGGCTTTCGAGGCTGCAGCTAGAGAACGGGCTGCCGCTGAGAACGAAGTCACCGGGGCAACAGATGTCGCTCCTGCTTCTGAGGCTGGTCCCAAAGCTGAGAGCCGTGAGCCTGCGCAAGATGATGATGACCAACCTTGACCTCAGCACCTTCCTATGTCATGTATTCTTTTTTTTTTCTTCCGAGAAGAAATTTATATGTAACGAGTGTGCTTGACCTCTTGGTCTTTTTTCATGAATATCTATTTCTTCAGTGTCATGTATTCTCCTTATCTTTCATTTTTACTTTGTGTTGATCACATGTTGACTCATCAGAGATGCGATCCCTTAATTCGAGCAGGAGCTGAGCTGCTCGCATTAGGAGTATGACCCCTTAATTTGAGCACGAGCTGTGCTGCTCGCAGTGGAGTTACAAACTGCGCCACCTTAATTCGAGCACGAGCTGCGCTGCTCGCAGTAGGGGTACGAACTGCGACCCCTTAATTCGAGCACGAGCTGCGCTGCTCGCATTCTGGAAGCGCGAGCATCTCCTTCACCAAGCGCGATCTCCTTCACCAAGCGCGAGCATCTAACTCATAAAAAGATGAATTAGACTCAATCCGAGGGTCGTGTGACCGTGTCCGCGTTGAGATAGACTGATCTATCGATTGAGATTTTGATTCCACCAAGGGCAGAAGATTGGTCAAGAGAGCACGTATGCTCTCTTCGGGGCTGTTTTTAATCCATAAAATGGAGAAGCAACCAATTAATAACAACTTCAATCCTACCAAGGGTAGGCAATTGGCCAAGAGGATGTGTATATTCTCTTTGGAGCTATTCGAGTCCAAATAAATGGGATAGCGGCCAAAAGGTGGTTTTAGCCCTACCAAAGGTAGGCAATTGGTCAAGAGACGGTAAGCACTCTCGTCAGGGCTATTCAGGTCCAAATAAATGGAATAGCGACCAAAAGATATCTTCAACTTTATTCATAAAATGTTGTTATAAACTACATCGAATCTAGGGGAAGTATTGTAGCAAATGCTCCACGTGCCAAGGGCGACGCACGGGTCTGCCCTGCATGTCTTCAAGATAATAGGTACCGGGTCGCACAATCCTAATAACCCGATAAGGGCCTTCCCAATTTGGATCCAGCGAACGAGAAGGGACTCCGAGTTTTTGCCTTAGGACCAAATCGCCAAGCTGGAAGGATCTAGGCCGAACCTTCGCATTTCGATAACGAGCAATACGTTGTTGATATGCTGCCGCTCATACTTGGGAGGCGTTTCTACGTTCTTCCAAGAGATCGAGATGAAGGCGAAGGTCTTCCTGATTACTCGCGGGGTCATATTGCTCGATCCGATACGAGGGCACTTGAATTTCCACTGGTACTACTGCGTCGACACCAAATGCTAAGGAAAAGGGGGTTTCACCCGTTGATGTACGAGTTGTAGTCCTATATGCCCATAATACTTCTGGCAGAAGTTCTGGCCACATACCTTTACATTCGCCTAATTTGGTCTTTAAGTGGTGCTTGATGATTTTATTCACTGCCTCGACCTGCCCATTAACCTGAGGATGATATGGAGAAGTGCGGAGATTACGTATCTTCCACTTTTCACAGAATTCGTCAAAGGCTGCGTTGTCGAATTGCGTTCCATTATCGGTGATTATAGTGTGGGGGAGTCCATAACGGCATATAATATTTCTCCATATAAACTTGGTAGTTTGTTTCTCAGTAATCTTGGCTAATGGTTCTGCCTCGGCCCATTTGGTGAAGTAATCAACCGCTACAATCGTGAACTTATTTTGTCCCTTTCCCATGGGTAAAGGCCCGATGATATCGACCCCCCACTGAGCGAAAGGCCAAGGGCTATCAACTGGAGTCATCCGCTCGGACGGTACATGAGGTATAGGTGAATATCGTTGGCACTTATCACATTTTTTAGAAAATTCAATTGCGTCTGCTTTCATAGTGGGCCAATAATATCCTTGCCTTATCGCCTTATACGCTAGGGATCGCCCCCTGGGGTGATTACCACATGCCCCCTGGTGTATCTCATCTAGAACACGAAATGCTTCTTCTGGATGAAGACACCTTAAATAAGGCAAGGAGAAGCTTTTTCGCAATAATATTCCGTCTTGCAAGGTGTACCTGGCAGCTCGAAGCCGAATTTGTCTTGCAGCTTTCTTGTCGTCTGGTAGGTATCCGTCTCTGAGATAAAGGATGATGGGATCCATCCAGCATGGAGACGATTGTACCGATATTACTTGCTCAAGAGTCGATTGGTCGATACTTAGGTTTTGGTGATGTCGATGGGGATCGAATGTGCTAACTCAGATTCTGGTGCAGAAGCGAGCTTAGCCAGGGAGTCGGCAAGTTGGTTCTGCTCGCGAGGAATATGAATTATTTCATAAGTCTTCAGTTTTGCGAGCAGGATGAGAACACGAGACTTGTATAAGGCCATCCTTTCTTCTTTGGCTTCGAATTCACCAAGAACTTGGTTGACAATGAGCTGGGAGTCGCTATGAATTAACAGATTCTGAATTGCAAGGACAATGGCCAGTTCGAGGCCAACGATCAGGGCCTCATATTCTGCTTCATTATTTGAGACGCGAGAATCGAAACGCAGAGCATATTGAAAATGCGACCCGTCAGGAGCCACTAAAATCAGGCCCGCTCCACTGCTAGTGGCCCGCACGACCCGTCCACGAAGAGTGACCAAGGAGGCTGGTCGCTGGTCGTGGTATCATTATCGGAAGAGTATGTGAATTCGGCGATAAAGTCAGCCACGGCCTGGCCCTTGACGGCGGTCTTAAGACAGAATGAGATATCGTATTCGCTGATCTCGACCGCCCATTTAGTCAAGCGTCCGGAAGCCTCAGGTCGCTGAAGGACTTGCCGTAGTGGATGATTTGTTGGTACTAGAATAGCGTGGGCTTGAAAGTATGGTCGCAGTTTTCGAGCTGCCGTGACTAAGGCCAGGGCCAGCTTTTCCATATCAGAATACCGAGTTTCTGCATCAACCATTGCTCGACTAACATAATAAACGGGCCTTTGCACCCCGGAATCTTCTCTTATTAAAGCGGCGTTAACGGCCGTAGCGGACACAGATAAATAAAGAATGAGTTGCTCGTGTGCTACAGGTTTAGATAAAATGGGGGGTGCGCTCATGTACTGCTTCAGTTGTTGAAAGGCTTCTTCACACTGTGGTGTCCATTTCCAATCAGACTTGGCCGTTGCACGAAGGAGTTTGAAGAAGGGTAAGCATTTGTCAGACGCTCGCGAGATGAATCTATTTAACGATGCGATGCGACCAGCCAGACGCTGGACGTCCTTCAAAGTAACGGGGGATTTCATCTCTATCAATGCTTTTATCTTTTCAGGATTTGCCTCAATTCCGCGCTGGCCAACCATGAACCCGAGAAATTTCCCTGCAGACACACCGAACGCACATTTTTCTGGGTTCAATTTCATTTGATATCTCCTCATTAGGTCGAAGGCTTCTCGAAGATCAGAAATATGATCATCTTCTACAGTGCTTTTCACGAGCATGTCATCAACATAAACTTCCATATTCCTACCAAACATAAGCTTTTCCATATTCTCCATTGAGCCAAGCCCAGAAGCTCTCTCCACTGATATTGGAGTGAGATTGGTTCAAGTAACAACCTTTTTCCTTTTTACCAATCTCTTCGGGATTTAATTAGATGACTAGCAATCTAATCCTTCTCTCTTTATTTATATCAGAGCCTGGATCTCACGCTCCATGTTAGGCAGGATGTCGAAGCAGCTCGCCGCAGCGTGGAGGATGCGGAGAAGAAGAAAAAGACGATGGAAGCAGAGGTCCAAGGGCGGGACCGCTTGGTGAAAGCTCTGGAAGTGCAGATTGCCAAGCTGGATGAAGAGAAGAAAATTCTCCTCGTCAAAATCCAATCCCTGACTGAGCGCTTTCAGTCAGTGGATCTCCAACTCGCAAAGCTTAGGAGCTCCATACCAAGAGCGAGAAGGAGAAGGAAATCTTCCGCCAGGACAAATCGAAGATTATCTAAAGTGCTTTTCCATATTCTCCATTTGCCATTAGCTTTTCGGACGAGAACTACGTTCGCGACCCACTCTGGGTAGTCAACTTCTTTTATGAAATTGACCGTAAGTAGCTTCTCGACTTCAGCTTTGATCGCCATTTGCCTTTCTGCAGTGAAGGCACGTCGACGCTGGTGAACGGGTTTATGCTTCGGGTCGATATTGAGACGATGTGCGATAACATTGGGGTCGATGCCTGGCATATCTTTATGAGACCAAGCGAACACGTCCTGATATTCGGTAAGAAAAAGGACCAAGTCTTCACGATGGACACTGGTTAAAGAGGATCCAATGTATACGACCCTGGACGGGTCGTCTTTGGCTAAGTGAATCGCCACTGTATCTTCCCCTGGAGTTCCTGATTTAAGAGCATTTTCTCTCGGATCCAACGAGGTGTTGGAGGGAAAGTTGGGTGAACCTTGTGCTATCTCCATAACGGGTGTCGCTTGAGCCTTCTTTCGATCTTGGAGGGCTATCTGGTAGCAAGACCGTCCTGTTGACTTCCTCGCACGACCCCGATACCATTTGGGGTAGAACATTTAACACACAGATATAAAGGGTGCAAGGCTGCCCCAACCTTAGTTAGAGATGGCCGCCCCAAAATGGCGTTATACGCTGATTTTCGGTCCACCACGAGGAAGTTTACGAAGACGGTAGTCTTCGCTGGACTTTCTCCAAAAGTAACTGGGGGATCGATGCTTCCTTCAGGCGTTACTACCTCACCTCCAAAGCCGACGAGGGGGGTCGATACTGGCTTGAGAAGGCTTCTGGCAAGTGCCATTTTGTTGAAAGCTTCCAAGTATAGAATATCGGCTGAGCTACCTGTATCCACCATAATTCGATGAGTCAGATAATTTGATACCTTTAATGTGACTACGATGGAGTCTTCGTGAGGGAAGTGAATTCCTGTTGCATCTTCGAGAGTGAAGGAAATTGGAGGATGACTGGTTTTTGACGAGCTAGACGTCTGTTCTAGCCAATAGATTTGCTGGGGTTCTTTGGATGCCTTTCGAGCGTATGCTTTTCTTGAAGCTTGAGAGTCACCCCCGTAAGCTGGTCCTCCGACGATGGTGCGGATTTCTCCCGTGGGCTCAGCGTCCTCTTGGTCAGTTTGATGATGAGGCGGTTCCTTTTGGCGAGATGAGGTCTTCGCCCTTTCTGGTGATCGATTTTTACGAGCAACATAATCCTGGAGATGGCCTTTTCGAATAAGGGCTTCGATATGGTCTCGTAGAGAGATGCAGTCCTGGGTCCTATTTCCGTGATCTTTGTGGAAGTAACAGAACTTGCTCTTGTCTCTCTTCTCGGGATCAGATTTGATCTTTGCAGGCCACTTTACATATGGTTTGTGTTTAATCTCCATTAGAACCTTTTCATAAGACCGATTAAGAGGAGTGTAGTTATGATATTTACCTGAGTAAGGTTTCTTGGGAGAACAATCGCGTTGATCACGACGGTATTTTTTTTCTGCAGAAGAGGTTCCCTCTGGCTTGCGTTTCTTACCCTATGCCCCATGGCGTGTCAATGCGACTTCTTCTGCATTGATGTACTTCTGAGCTTTAGCTTGGAACTCTGCCATAGTTTTCGGAGGGCTTTTATCTAAGGCAAACCTGAATTTCTCGCTCGTTATTCCGGCAATGAGGGCTGTAAGACCCTTTTCTTCAGTGTAACCCTCAGTTTGAACGGCTTCGGCAGTGAACCATACTGTGAACTCCTTTATTGTCTCCCCATGCTGCTGTTTCAGATTCATCAGATGGGAGGCTGGCTTCTTAATGCGAATGCTTCCCATGAATTGAGAAAGGAATATCTCTGATAACTGGGAAAAGGAACTGATGGAACGAGGCTTTAACCCCCGGAACCACGTACGAGCTGCTTCCTTCAATGTTAGGGGAAAAGCCCTACACATGATTTCTGAACCATGTCCCTCCAACTCCATGAGGGACCTGTATGTTTCCAGGTGTTCAAGAGGGTCGCCAATACCTGTGTACGGGGTGATAACAGGCGTTCGATACTTTCTGGGTAACGGGGCTTCCATAACCTCGCTGGTGAAGGGGGACTCGGATTGATGTATCGCCGCCATGACGGCAGATGGCCGATTTGCCTGGTACCGCTGTTCCATGACGTCAAAACGATCATGGATTCTTTTGAGATCTCCTTCCCACGGCAGGGTATAGCCTGATGTTTCGGCGGTGGAGCCCTGAGGTTGAGGTTGTCGAGACGAACTAGAATGTGGAGACGGTACAGGGAGATGGTTGCAAGCGGTGCCTGGTTTGATGGTGGATGGTGTGGTGGGACCTGTGGTTCGTCCATAGAATGTCTGGAAGCCACTGGTATGGGTTGCGGTGGTAACCCTTCAGAGGGTTGTCTCTGCGGTTCAGGAAAATGCTGATCAAGCCGATTTGACAGGGCCTGAACTCCAGCATTTAGAGTCAGAAGAGTGTTTCCGAGGAAACGCAAGACATCGTCTTGATTTCCAGAAGCCTCCAATAATGGGTTTGTTGATGGCATACTCGGGGCTCCTTGAGGGATATTCGTCGACGTAGGTGGAAGAGCAGGTACGGATTCCGTCTCATCGGGCGGAGGTGGTGCCTGCCTTGAAGTCGAAGGATGAACAGCCTTTTTAGGAGGCATCGTGGAAGGATTTTGATCGGTAGAACGATTGATTTTGACGATCAAGTCGTTCCCACAGACGGCACCAAACTGAAGGAAGGAGACGCCGAAAGGGCGGAGACCACCGCACTGGGTGTAGCCCTGCTCGGTGTCGCAGAGGAATTGGACAAGCTGCTCGACGGGAATCGGGTGCTGGAACTACGAAGACCGGCCAAACCAAAAACAAAGACTCATGATTGCTCTGATTCGAGAGCTTCTCGTGTCAGGAATGTTCGCATTCGGGAGATGCGACCCCTTCTGATGAGCACGAGCCGAGCTGCTCGCATCGGGAGATGCAACCCCTTCTAACAAGCACGAGCCGAGCTGCTCGCATCCGGGAGATGCGACCCCTTCTGACGAGCACGAGCCGAGCTGATCGCATCGGGAGATGCGACCCCTTCTAACTAGCACGAGCCGAGCTGCTCGCATCCGGGAGATGCGACCCCTTCTGACGAGCACGAGCCGAGCTGCTCGCATTCCATATGTGCGACCACTTATCACGAGCACGAGCTTGACTGCTCGCATTCATTATGTGCCGCGATCCTTCACTTCTCGCTAGACTATATTTGCCTACAACAACAAGTATAAAATTTGGAGAAACTAGGTGATAGAAATTTCAAACTTAAACTCTCAAAGCATAAGAAGTGTCTACATGAAATTCCCGCTGATTGATTGATAAATAGAAGAACTCGAACAATTTCAACCCAGTGTGCATAGTGAAAGTTCATCTCATGAGTTTCTGGGATTGTATTCTTCATAGATCAACTAAACTGTAGATCTCAAGGTGCACAGAGTAACAACAAGCCTATGACAGGAATTTGTCTTACCGTCCTTCCGACGGCTTTCACACTACGTCTCATTTCCGGCTTTGGTTACGGGTAGACCATCCCCCGGTTAGTAATAGGTAGACCTTTTTGGAATTTTTCACCATTTTTCCTTTATTCTCGATTTCATCATTTCTTTTCCTTTTTCTTTTAATTTAGATAGGATTTTTAAAAATCCATATCTTTCGTTATTTTCCCATGGACAAGGATGGACAAAATACCCCGGCTTGGTTTCTCAACACCTTTTAAATCAACGTCTAGCTAATCCACAAATCACATAATCCTTTCAACCCATGAAAATCGTGTAATGTGAACTAGGAGTAAAAAGTGTTCAAATTTTCCATCGATCACAACAATAGGGGAACTAACATATAAAACCATTATGTTGGGAGAAATTCAAGACTTACAACATCACACACTTCGTATCTCCTCTTCTCATACTCATATCATCTCAAATGCATAAAAATAAGGTTTTCTAAAAGAGTTTTGAAATTTTAGAAAATTCGAAAAAATTTGCGCATATGAGGCTCGAAATGTTGCAACATGCTAGATGAAGAATCTCATCTCACCCCCCAACCAAATCTTGCATTGTCCTCAATGTAAAAAGATATGTAATGAGCATGAAGATGAGAGCAATGGTAAAATATGAGAGAGTGAGAACAATATTACCTGAGAGAGCGATCATGGAAGTCTGCAACTCCAACAACTAAAGCTATTAAAACAGTAAAACTAAATAAAACTAAACCTAATCTACGGAAAGCAGTAAAGATAACTAACCCGTCCTTGAAAAAAGAGGATCTCCATCAAACTAGGAGATCAACTATCATTATAACATCCAAAAGGACAAAGTTGAGCAGGATCATCAAGTGGTGTAACAAATTTTTCAGTAGAACTAACCACCATCCTGCTTTGGAAAGTACATTAATGACATTGATCATTTTATCCCATGGGAAATTCGGCTGAAAAATTTCAGCGGGTTCTTCAACAAAATTGCCACATGTACTAGGAAAGGAGAATTGCATTGGTTGGAAATCATTAAATATGGATCTCCTTTCCTTCTTGTCTGGGCAAAAAGTATTCAAGTATGGGTCATCCCAGAAGCGTTCTTCGGTTTGAACAAACCAAAGAGATTTGGAGACTTGTATTTCTTCTTCACAAGTCGATATGATCTCCACAAAATCAGATTTCACTGGTGCTTCTACAATTGAATTTTCAGTTTGGTGTTCTGTGGAAGGAAACTTTTTAGGCATTGGGGAGGTCTCTCTTAAAGCCTGTATAATGTCCTGAATCATGGGATCATCCCAATCCTCAAGTACGTTAAGCACTCCTCGAGTGTATAAGAGACCTCATCGGAGGAAATTTTCATATCTGGACCCTTTATGTCTTCCTCCTTCTCAGAATTTTGTGTAGGTTGGAGTGGGTCCTCAACCTCTACACTTTCAGAAATTGGCCTCTCTTAAGGCAAGTCAAGCACCAATTCTTCCAAATCCTGCACAACAAATTTGTGTAAATCAGAAATTGGTGACTTGTCAAATGAATTTTTATAAATTGACACTTCCAAGGTATTAATAAAATTAGAATTGAATTCATCCTTAGAATGTGTCAAACATGTCCCCAAACTTTCAGGTAGATCATGTTGGAAAAATCCCCCATCATCCATGGATTCTATCATGTTTACCTCATGGGGGCCATCATTGTCGTCCCAATCCTCAAAGGGATCAAAGCTAACAACATCTAGAGGATCAAAATTCTGCCTTAAAGAGAACTCCTCTTCCAGGATTGAATCAATCATATCAACCTCGTGGACATCATCATCATCCCTATGCCTTTTACCCAAGTGGAACACATTCACCTCCAACGTCATGTTCCTAAAGGATAATTGCATCACCCCATTCCGGCAATTGATGATTGCGTTTGATGTAGCATGGAATGGGCAGCCTAAGATCACCGGTATTTTAGTGCTAGCATCTAAAACTGGTTGTGTGTCCAAGACGATAAAATCTACCGGGTAGTAGAATTTGTCAACTTGGACTAGAACATCCTCAACTATCCCCCTCGATACACGAATAGATCTATCAGCGAGTTACGACGTGGTTTTGGTGGGTTTTAATTCACCAAGACCCAATTGCTCATATATCGAGTATGGGATCAAGTTCACACTTGCCCCCAAATCTAGCAACGCACGCTCAATCCGGTAGTCTCCAATGATACATGAGACGGTGGGACTACCGGGATCTTTGAATTTTGGGGGGGTCTTTTGAGTGAGAATGACACTCACTGGCTCATTTAAGAAGGCCTTTTGCTGCACATTATATTTGCATTTTGTTGTGCATAGGTCCTTTAGAAACTTGGCATAAGAGGGGATTTGTTTGATGGCATCAAGCAAAGGAATGTTAATCTTGACTTGTCGGAAAATCTCTACAATATCACGAGAGTTTAAAAGAGATTTTGGAGCAACCAATCTCGAAGGGAATGGTGCTACGGGCTTGTAAATGCGTTCTGGTTCTTGTGGGGCTAAGTTAGATCCATCCTCATCCTCAGAATTTACCAGATCATTAGGCTTGTCGGCCTTCACCGGAATAGATTTATCAATTTGTTTACCACTTCTAAGGGTGGTGATGGATTTGGCTTGCTCCATGTGTTGGTTGGAAGGATTAGGGATGCTTACTTCATGTACTTGTTTTGGATTAGGCTGAGGTTGGGTCGGAAAGGTTCCTTCCCTAGCATTCAAGCGTCCCTTAATCTCATCATTCGAGACTTTAAGCTCTTGGAACATTTGCTGATTTATTTGATTGATTTGCATTTGCCCTTGTATAAACGCTTTCAAGGTATCCTCCATTGAGAATTGAGGTGGGGCCATATTTTGCATGGGTGGCCCTCCTTGAGAGTTGGTAGGATTGCCCGTGGGAGCATTCGTCCAACTGAAATTTGGGTGGTTCTTCCAACTAGTATTGTACGTATTACCCACCGTCCATTGAAAGGACGTTGATACCCATATGTGGCATTTGCATGTTCATGTAATACCTCTTGAAATGCATGGATTGTGGGACAATCTTACGTAGCATGTAAATCGGTGTGACAAATCCCACATATGGTCTCAATAGCTTCATTGGACTTTGGAACTCCACTTTTACTAAGTTCCATGGCCTCGACCTTCCTTGTGAGGTTGGCTATCCTTGCATTCACGTCGTCTTCCTCGTTGAGGATATAAATCCCTCCTTTCTCTTTCTCTTGAATAGGCTTGGGGTTATTGGGTTTATCCGAGGTATCCCAAGATTGGGCATTTTCGGCCAACATGTCCAAATAACTCCAAGCCTCATCTGGATTTTTGCTCATAAACTCACCATTGCACATCATCTCTACAAATTGGCACATATTGGAACTTAATCCATCATTGAAAAAATTTATAATTAGCCAACTCTCATAGCCATGATGTGGGCAAGCAAGTAGGAGGTCCTTAAATCTCTCCCAACATTGGAAGAAAGATTCACCCTCTTTAGCCGAAAAATTCATTATGGCTCTTCGAAGGGTGTTCGTTTTATGAGCCGGGAAGAACTTTTTCGAGAATTCCCGGGTCATCTCATTCCATGACCCAATCGAATGTGGTCTAAGAGAGTGAAGCCAATCTTTGGCTCTTTCTTTCAATGAAAAAGGAAAGAGTTTAAGTTTAATGGTATCTTCTGAAACATTGGTGTATTGCGAGGTAGCCACCACTTCTTCGAATTCTTTCAAGTGCAGATATGGGTGGTCAGAGTCTAGCCCATGGAACTTTGGTATAAGTTGAATTACACCCGGCTTTATGTCAATGTTTCCCCCGTTTGGTGGTAGAACCACGCAAGAGGGTGTAATTGCACGGGCTGGTTGGAGGTAATCCTGTAGTGATTTCATTGGAGGAACGTTATGTACCTCATTCTCTCCTACTCCCTCTTGATTTGCGTTTGTAGTTGGAGTAGGGGGGAGGATTCCTTAAAGGTGTTTGATCCATACTCCCCAAATCTTCATGATTTTCTTGGTAGTTTCGGATTCGTCTATGGACTGACAATGGTCCAACTAAACCACCTTCTGATTGGAGACGATTGGAGTGGTCACGTTCCCAACAGGACATAAACCACTCAACCAAAACTAAACTATTCCTAAATCCTAGAAATCTGAAATTAATTTGAAAATTGGAAAAAAAAAATCTGCAAAAAGCTAAGTTAGAAGGATATTACCCGATGTGCTTGAACTAGAAAAGAAATCCTACAAAACAAACAATTTCGATTAGTTCTAAGAAATCAGAAAAAAAAAACCTTATCTAATTCTACTTTTACAGCCACTAAAACAATTTGAAAACCGTTATCTAAATTCCCTGGCAACGGCACCAAAAACTTGTTCGCTCGCCTCAAGTGTAAGGCTGCGATGTAGTAATAAAACTCGGTAAGACCGAGGTCAATCCACAGGGAATTAGAAACAACCTTCAAACTATTCCAGCAACTCAGTTTGCAATAGATATGAGGTTTAATTGGAATACTTATGCTAAAACAGTAACTTAACAAAAATCAGTAGTTTAAGGTACTAAGGCATTCAAGGATCCACTTGTAGCAATCCCATGTCAATTCAATCAATCCAAGCAAGACACACAACTAGATTTGAAGTCCTATCTCTCATTTAGTTGGAAAATAAAGCATTAAACACATTCAATCCCATTCAAGTTGAACTTCCAAGTTCTAGTCCCATTCAACACATGTAGACTTCGAAATCATAGCCTTCGGAGTAACAGCCATGCCTATGGACTATGGCTTGCTCAGGGGTTACCATAATTCGAATCTAAACAAACACAATATAATAATCTCAGAGAATTGCAAGGAATCCATGTTCGGAGCACATGAACTCTCATAAAACATCTCAAACTACCAACTTAAGGGACTAAAAGATTAAAACCCAAACTTAAATTGAAAACTACTTGAATTAACTTGAATTAAACATGAGATTAGCTACAAGCTTCACCTCTCAGCCTTAGCTGAGAGATTCTAGCCGAGCATTGTCATACTACAACTAGAACTCATAATAGAAAGCATAAAAACTAGAAAAATCAGAGTTTGGAGAGTTGCAGACGCTCCACGACGGCTCCCTCTCTCTAGCACCACGTCCCTTAGCTTCTATGATGACCTAGGAAGATCCCCTAGGTGTCCTTTTATAGTGAGGACGCTCGGTTGCGTCGGAATCTTCTAGAAACCGCATAAGGTTACGTAGTGCGCAGCAAATTTCGGAACCAGAAATAGAAATTTTTTGATTTTTCTACGTGGCCGACCGATCACGACCGGTCGGACCTACTTTGCAAACAGTCCAGAGGGTTTCCCAGCAGCCACGACCTGTTGGCCGACCGGTCACGACCAGTTGGACCAAACTGGTCATGACGTTCAGCGAGTTAGCAGCAGCACCGACCGGTTGGCCAACCGGTCAAGACCGGTCGAACCAACTGGTCCTTCTTCCAGTGGTGTCCAGAGGTGTGGCCGACCAGTCGGACGACCGGTCGGACCAACTGTTCTTCTTCTTTTTCTTCTTTTCTTTATTCTCTTTTCTCCCTCTTTCTTCTTCCTTCTTTGGTCCACCTTGGACCTTCATTCACAGGTACTAAATGGACCCTTTTTGGTCTCCAATTAAGTGAAGTCTGCTCTCATCCCTACAATCACAAAACATGCATTAGATGCGCCTTTTAATCATGAAAACCATGCATATAATGTGATGTAGTGGGCTATGCAATGTATAAATTGGAGGTTCAATAGTTCACAATGCTAAAGGCCTGAGTTTCATTTTTTGTTCAGTGTCTAAAGATGAATTTGGTCGGATTCAAAATTGTACAACTAGTAAGTAGGCATGAGATATTCTTGAAGTTACACATGAAGGAACAAGCGTTGTCAAACGCTCAAAACTTCAGCGCCTCACTACACAATTCAAAAACATAAAAATGGAGGAGCATGAAACATTTATGGACTTTTATACCAGACTGAACAAGATCACAAATGACATATGGGGCTTGGGGGAACCTGTTCCGGAGAATAGACTGTGTAGGAAAATTCTGAGATCCCTATCGGAACGGTTCTCCACCAAAGTTATTTCTTTAGAAGAATGTCAGGAACTAGATACCATAAAAGTTGAAGAATTGCTAGGGTCCCTTCAAACCCATGAGTTACATTTCAAAACTCCTTCCAAATCCAAAAGCACAGCCCTGAAATCTTCTCACAAGAAACAAGATTCTGAATATGAAAGTGAAGAAGATCTAGACATAGAAGAAATTGCACTTATGGCCAAGAAATTTCAAAAATTCTTCAAAACTAGAGGAAATACTTTTAGAAGGAAACCCTACCAAGAGGGTAAACCTTTTAACTCTATGAACAACGAAGGTAAATTTTTTAAGAAGTCAAAAGATCCTCAATGTTACAAGTGTAGAGGATTTGGTCACATTGCTTCCGAGTGTACCGATAAAAAGACCAAGAAAAAGGCAATGGCGGCTACATGGGATGATACCGAAGAGTTTGAATCAGAATCAAATATATACCAAAGTGATGAGGAACAAGGCTCAATCAAAATTTTAATGGCTTTCATCACTGATATTGTGCCTCAAATTGAGCCCATTACAAAGATCACCGGAGACATTGATGATCATGAATCCTCTAACACTGAAAACGATTCCTTAAGTGATGATGAGGATGAGGATGAAGGCCTTCAGGAGGTATATAACCAACTATACATTGAAAATATGAATACCATTAAAAAGTCGGGCCAAATGAAGGCTGAAAATGATAAATTGACAAAAAGTCTTGACGGATTGAAAATTGAGAATCAAAAGATGGGTCAAGATCTAGAAGAACTGAAAAGGAATAATGATAAGCTTGAACAAGAAAAGAAAAAAATTCATGTGTGGTGAATCCCTCGATAAGCATGCTAGACTTGAGAAAGAATTCAAAGAGGCAAACACTGAAATTGATCGTCTTAAGTGTCAAGTTGTTGACTTCAGAAGACGTTTCACCCAAGGAGAAGAAAACCTTGAAAAACTCTTAGGTGTTGTAAGATCACCAATGGACAGAAGAGGTTTGGGCTATGACAGTCACACTTCAAAAACTACCTCAGTCCATCCGATGGTAAGAAAAGATCATGATGCATCGGGGAGTAAAACCAAAGCATCTCCTGTTTGCCATGCTCGTGGTGACATTGGCCACCTAAAGTTTGAATGCATGGTTTTCAAAAATTCGATCAGAAACTTGAAAGGAAAATTTGTACCGACCGAAAAAAATGTGCAAGCCAATTGGAATCCTCCTATGTATACTTCACCAAAAAGAGGAAATATAAGAAAGAATTATCTTACACTTCCTAGGAAGGACAAGAGGATGGATGAACTGTTGGAGCAAGTCAAAATGCTGAATTTGAAAACTGCTCTTCTTTTGCGTGAAAAAGGAAAATCTGCTTCTCCCAAGAAAACTAGAGAATCTCACCATAAGAATACCACTCATAAAAGGACAACAACTAAATAGGTAGTTAAGAACAAGTGTTTGGTCATTCATACTGCCTTAAAAGCTGGGAATAACCCTAGATGGTACTTGGATAGTGGTTGCTCTAGACACGTAACAAGTGATAGATCTCAATTTTGTGCATATGACGAATTTGATGGTGGGTCTGTCACATTTGGTGATGGGAGCATGGCTAAAATCATTGATAAAGGAACCATCACAGGGCCAGGATTGCCCAAAATTGAAAATGTACTTTATGTTGATGGTCTTAAACACAACCTTCTGAGTATCTCATAAATTTGTGATATAAGCACTCAATAAGTTTCTCCAAAGATATGTGCAAGATCCTAAACTCCACAGGAAAATTAGTCATGAAAGGTCTACACACAGGAGACAACTGCTATATCATTGAAAATCACAACAATTCAAGCTCCTCCACCATGTGTCACATGGCCATTAAGGATGAAAAAGAACTGTGGCACCATTGACTCGGTCATGTTCATTATAAAAATCTATTTAAACTGAGTCAGAAAAAATTGGTGAGAGGTCTACCTAAGATGGGTAAAAGACCTAAGGCCATGTGCATCGCTTGTCAAAAAGGTAAACAAATCAAGGTTGCACACAAGAGAACCTCTATCCTGGTCACATCAAAACCGTTTGAACTGCTACACATGGACCTAGTTGGTCCTACCAGGGTTCTTAGCCAAGGTGGAAAATGATACTTCTTTATAGTCGTTGATGATTACTCTAGATTCACATGGGTTGCCTTCCTGAGAGAAAAATCTGACACATTTAAAGAATTCCAAAAACTAGTGAAGCGACTACACAATGAGAAGGATACATGGTAGCCAGAATCAGGAGTGATCACGGCAGTGAATTTGAAGATCATCGTTTGAAGGAATTATGTGATGAATTGGGTATTCTTCATGAGTTCTCAGCACCCAAAACACCTCAACAAAATGGGGTGGCTGAAAGAAAAAATCGAGTATTGTTGGATATGGCCACAGCTATGCTTAATAATAAGAACCTTGCGAAAAATCTGTGGGCCGAAGCAGTAAACTCTGCCTGCTATATTATAAATCGAATTTATTTGAGGGTTTAAACAAAACTGCTTATGAACTGTGGTGTGGAAAGGCACCAAATGTGAAATACTTTAAGGTCTTTGGTAGTACATGTTATATTCTAAGAGACCGTAAAAATTTAGGAAAGTTTGACTCTAAAAGTGATGAGGGTATCTTCTTAGGGTACTCATTAAATAGTAGAGCCTTTCATGTCTACAACATTCAAACCTCATCAGTTCAAGAGTCAATCAATGTGACCGTAGATGATAAATTGGATGAATCAGTGTCTCTAGGTGATGAAGAAGAAGATGAGGGTATATGCGAGATAGGCAAATCTGATAAACAACCCTCATCTCCAAATGCCCCCACTACTCCTAGTGATGTACGAGTTATCAAGGATCACCCCCTCAATCAAATCATTGGGGATCCTAACGCTGGTGTCAAAACCAGGAGACAGTTGGAGGTAGTCAACAGTCACATATGTTTCACTTCTAAAATAGAACCTAAAAATGCTGATGAAGCTTTAAACGATGAATTCTGGATCCTTGCTATGTAGGAAGAGCTTCAATAATTCATTGGAAATGAGGTTTGGCATTTAGTCGACAGGCCTAAAAGGAAAAATGTGATTGGAACCAAATGGATTTTTAAAAATAAATCTGATGAATCTGGAAATGTTATACGGAATAAGGCTCGGTTAGTTGTGCAAAGGTATTCCTAAATTGAAGGTATTGATTTTGATGAACATTTGCCCCTATAGCTAGACTCGAGTCTATTAGAATTCTTATGGCTGTTGCTTGTGCTTTAAAGTTCAAACTATTTCAAATGGATGTAAAAAGTGCCTTCTTAAATGGTATTCTTGATGAGAAAGTGTATGTTGAACAACCAAAAGGATTCATTGATCCTAAATATCCTCACAAAGTATACCGATTGAAAAAGGCTCTTTACGGACTCAAGCAAGCTCCCCGTGCATAGTATGAACGCCTAACTCACTTTCTTATAGACCATGATTTTGCTAGGAGGAGCGTTGACAAAACTCTCTTTATAAGAGAAGCCGAGAATTCCGTGTTGATTGCCCAGATTTATGTGGATGACATTTTTTTTGGATGCACATGTGAGAAAATGTCCATCTCCTTTGCTACATTGATGACATCAGAATTTGAAATGAGTATGGTAGGAGAACTTAACATGTTTCTAGGATTACAAGTAAAACAACTTGCATCAGGAATATTCATTACCCAATCTAAGTATGCTAAAGATCTGGTTAACAGATTTGGCTTAGACTCTGGTCGATCTTACACTACCCTTATGAGCACCACTGTTAAACTATCGAAAGATCTTACAGGGAAAAGTGTAGATCAACATCTTTATAGAAGTATGATTGGTAGTCTTCTTTATCTCACGGCTAGTAGACCAGATATTGCATTTAGTGTAGGTGCATGTGCTCAATTTCAGGCTGATCCCAAAGAATCTCACCTCACCGCTGTTAAGCGTATCATCCGGTTTGTAAGATGCACTATTGAATATAGTCTTTGGTACCCATTTGATTCATCCACAGATATTGTGGGGTATTCAGATGCCGATTGGGCTGGTAACATGGATGATCGTAAATCAACCAGTGGTGGGTGCTTTTACGTTGGAAATTGCCTTGTGGCGTGGCATAATAAGAAACAAAACTCCATTTCTTTATCTATAGTAGAGGCAAAATATATTGTTGCCGGCAGTTGTTATGCTCAATTACTGTGGATGAAGCAAACCTTGTCGGATTACGGGATTAATCAAGGCACTATGACCTTATTTTGCGATAATACCAATGCTATTAACATTTCGAAAAACCTGGTCCAACATTCACGCACAAAGCATATTGATATTAAGCACCACTTTATTCGAGAATTGGTTGAAGATCAAATAGTATCTCTCGAACATGTGCCTACCGAGAATCAGCTAGCCAACATCCTAATGAAACCCTTAGACTCAGTTCATTTTGCGAACCTCCAGAAGTCCATTGGTGTTGGGTGTGTCTAATTCATCTAACAAGTGTATGTTTTGCAGGTAATATCTGAGGATTAAGCCTCTCTATCTAATCTTTATAGGTATATCTAAGGACCTTTGCCTCTTTTCTCATTGCTCTCTAAAAATATCCGGGAACATAGTCCCATTCTTTTATTTTGTATCGATAAATCTGGACCTTTAAGGGTCCCTCATTTTGTGTCCAGTAGTTATTTAGGTACACCATGAGCATGGGTGTTGTATCCTCAGTAAGGGTATTCGTATCTAAAAGCTAATGGTCTATCCAAAGGACAGACCTTCTATCCAGTACGAAATCACTCTGTTGCTGCTAAAATAGCTGGCTAACCGGTCAGCCGACTAGTTAAGACCGATTGGGCTACCCCAGACCAGTCTGGACGCTCTCTTTCAAGACATCCGACCGGTCAAGACCAGTCGGGCTAGACTAGACCGGTCAACACCATACGACCGTCCATCCGTGGGGGTCCTTTATAAGCATCTGGACGTCATTTGAGTCCCTCATTTCTCCATTTCTCACCTCTACTTGGTGCTCCAACTTCTCCTCTTGCCCTCTCCTAGCATCCCAAGGTGATTCTTACCAAGATTGGAGTTTCCAACCTCATCTACATTACTCTACACCACTCTCATTCCATAGGTAAGGGATTCACTCCCATCTTTCTTTGATAAATCCTTTCCTTTCATATCTAGGAGTGATTTAGGTTGGTCTATTGTGTCTACAATGTCTTCCTAAGAGAGTGAAAATGAGCTCCTCTTAAGGCGGAGTGGTCGGTCCAAGGCAAAAGTTAAACCTCCTCCTTGCCCTTTAAAATCAAAGAAAACCCTATCTAAAGGGCAAGGGGCGGCCTCATCTTCCATTCCTCCACCTCAATCTCAATCCTTGGGTCAAAATATCTCATCACATCTCACCCATTGGGATGACTTTAAGGATAAAGAGGTGGTGTGTGAAAAATCTGAAATTTAAATGACTTGGCCAAATATAATGTCATTTCCATGCTAAAAGCCATCAATTGGGCTCCCGTACTCCACATGGGTGGCCCTGTCCAGTTTGAAGTAGTTAGGAGGTTATATTCCTCTTGTGTTCATATCATGGCCTCTCCCCCCTCTAAAGTTGAGGTAGGTGACCCAGTTTGCATCTTTACTTTGAACTCCATCTCTCAATTCATTGGAGTTCCGATTGTTGATGAGTCTCCTGTTGATTTTTCCACTCTGGGACCTAAACCTAATGAAGTCATTGCCCAATTCTATGTGGTAGTGGGTCGCCTAAATAGGTCGAAGGTGCTCTTCGGGCATCCTCCGTGCTGTGGGATCACTGTATACTTCACAATCTATTCTTCCGTAATGTATATCCCAGAAAGAGCAACAAGGCGGATGTCATTGAAACTATGTTTTGCCTTCTCTATCGAGTTGGTCAAGGTCATTCCTTTTGCCTACCATCCCGGATCATGTCTATTATTCAACAGGTTATCTTGCATGTTGATGGAAAATCCTCCATTCTTCCTTTTGAGCATCTCATATGCCAATTTGCTGATGCGATTGGCATTGTCAGTCCCTCTGACAAAATTCACAAGCCCATCATTATCAATCGCACCATCATTGTACGGATGGAGCTTACCCAGGAGGCCATACAGAGTCGTCATTTGCAGGATCAACAACATGATCCGGCGGAGCCATCCCAGCCTGAGGCTCCACCTATCTCGACTAGACCTTCCCAGACTTCACCTTCTGCTCCTTCCTCCAATCCTTCCCTTGATCCTCGGTCTGCTCCGAGTTGATTCAATACGCCTCCTCAAGCTTTCTCTCGAAGTAGATCCCCTTCGTGGATCCTCCATCATATATCGCTGAGCTTCGCCAGCATCAGGAGCGTCTGTTTCAGCAACTCGACGGGATCGAGCAGAGCGAGCAGCAAATTTTATAGGGACAGGCCACTATTCTTGTGCAGCAAGAGGCCATTGTGACTCGCCTAGCACAGTTGGAGAGGCAGATGGAGATGTGGGAGCGTGCTGCACATGGAGACGTTCCACCCCCCGATCTGGGAGATGGATCGGACTACTAGTCATATATGTCTTGGTCACAGTTCTCTTTTTGTATAACCAATGACACCGTCTGGGTTTCATGTTCTATTCTTCTATGGGTTGGATATTTACAGACTGTATATTTTGCGCGGATAGATGTATATCGACATTGGGCTGCTTGCCCATTTTGCTGTCTGTATGGATGCTATTTTTGTTCACTATAGTTATATCTTTTTCTCTTGTCTATGAGCTTTTGATCCTTTATTGCATATCTGTGGGAGGTTGGATGGTTCGGGCATTTCGCCCGTATTAGCTCATGGTTTGTGGTCTTTTTATTTTTCTGGATATACATCTGGAGGGGTGGTTGGTTGATTGGGCTATAAGCCCTCTATGCTTTAACGATTACTTGTATATCTAGCCTATTTAGTTCTTTAAATCTCCTCAGGGTTTCAATTTCTATATCTCTTCCCTATTTCATGTGATTAACATATTTTCAGTGCTAGCCTTGCAACTTTCTTAGGCATATCTTTTTGCTGGCTAACCTTTATCAATTACTAACAAAAAGGGGGAGAATCATCCCACCTAGAAGGTCCGATTATATCCTTTTGCAGGACTTTGTAGGTGCAAGCTTTGAGAGGGAGATTTTGAAGAAAATAGAGTCTGTACATGTCCTTTTGTAAAGATCATTTTGTATATTTGTATAGACATGTAATTGGGTGTATGTTTCTTTCTGTTTAAGGGTCCATCATGATGAGGAAGTCATGATATGTTTAGGATAGATGTTTTATCACGCAATTGACAAAGGGGGAGATTGTTAGTACACTTTATCTTGTCAATTATCGTGTTGGTTGGTCGTGTCTTGTCGTGTGAGCCCCGATCGAAGATTTGAAGCTCAAGACTTGAAGATTATGCTTCTTCCCTTGCTCAAGCTCAAGCAGAAACAAGATCTCAAGTCAGTTGCATATAGATCGACCTTAGGAAACCTAAAACATCAATGAATGGCGTAATTACCGACCTATCTCAATCCATTCCTTCTCGACCCTATAGCGCAAGTTGATCAGACTTGTATGTTCATGGCAGGTGCTAATATCATAATAGAAAACATTGTCCAATCTTTGGACCCCGTGCACCATCACTTCATGCAGAATATTTAGCTAAGATGCCATGTTATAAGGTTGTCGACCGCTCTGGACTAATCAGATGGTCCATTGAAGTCATATGCTGCTGTGTTAGATCCTCTAAGGCAGCCGACCGATCTTGACCGGTCGGTCAGGCACAACAAATATGTACAGCAAGCTTGCTGTGGTGTATGAGGCAACACAGCCGACCGGTCATGACCGGTCGGGCAGCATATCAGACCTGTCCAGCAGCAACTCTGCATGTATACTGGCAAGACGACTGACCGGTCTTGACTGGTCGGTCGGGCACATCTAATATGGACAACCTTGTTGTGTTAAAAATAGTTGGACAGCCGGCCGGTCTTAACCGGTAGGCCTGAAAGTGCCAATTCTGTCCAGCAGCTGTGCTGCATTAAACCAAGCAGTCAGCCGACCGGTCTTAACCGGTCGGACAGACCCAAATGATGTCCAGCACTTGCTATTGTGACCTGTTCGCTCGCCTCAAGTGTAAGGCTGCGATGTAGTAATAAAACTCGGTAAGACCGAGGTCGATCCACAAGGAATTAGAAACAACTTCCAAACTATTTCAGCAACTCAGTTTTGCAAGAAAATAAGATTTAATTGGGTAATTAAACTAAAACAGTAACTTAATGAAAAATCAGTAATTTAAAGTACTAAGGCATTCAAGGATCCACTTGTAGCAATCCCATGTCAATTCAATCAATCCAAGTAGAAAACACAACTAGATTTAAAGTCCTATCTCTCATCTAGTTGGAAAATAAAGCATTCACACACATTCAATCCAAATCAAGTTGAACTTCCAAGTTCTAGTCCCATTCAATCAATGTAGAATTCAAAACCATAGCCTTCGGAGTAACAGCCATGCCTATGGACTATGGCCTGCTCAAGGATTACTATAATTCGAATCTAAACAAGCATTATACAATAATCTCAGAGAATTGCAAGGAATTCATGTTCGGAGCACATGAACTCTCATAAAACATCTCAAACTACCACTTTAAGAACTAGAATATGAAAAATCCAAACTTGAATTGAAAATTACTTGAATTAACTTGAATCAAACATGAAATTAGCTACAAGCTTCACCTCTCAGCCTTAGCTGAGAGATTCTAGCCGAGCATTGTCATACCACAACTAGAACTCATAATAAAAGCATAAAAACTAGAAAAATCAGAAATTGGAGAGTTGCAGATGCTCCATGACAACTTCCTCTCTCTAGAACCACGTTCCTTAGCTTCTATGATGACCTAGGAAGAACCCCTAGGCGTCCTTTTATAGTAGGAAAGCTCCCTTACGTCGGAAACATCCAGAAATTGCGTAAGGTTACAGCACTGCGCAGAAAATCTCGGAGCTTCACGGAGAAGCTTTATTACGCAGACGACCGGTCGCACGACCGGTCTGAGCTCCCTGACGACCGGTCGCAAAACGTCAATTTTTAGTCCAGAGAGTTTTGCCAAAATTCTGATTTAATCTTTTAATTCAAGGACCGGTCGCACGACCGGTCTAGGTATCGGACGACCGGTCGCACGACCGGCCGTGAGTGGTCTAGAGACCTTCTGTGAAAATTTCTTCTTCTGCGAACAATTGGACCGGTCGGACAACCGATCCTGGCGATGGACGACCGGTCGGACGACTGGTCTTGGCCTCTGTTTTCTACTTTCTCCTTGGACTTCTTTCTTCCTTTCTTCTCCTCTCTTTAGTCTGTCTTCAATCTTCATCTAATGTCTTCAAATGGCCCTTTTTAGGCTCCAATTGGGTGAAGTTCGCTCTCATCCCTACAATCACAAAACACACGTTAGATGGACCTTTTAAACATGAAAACCATGCATATAATGTGATGTAGTGGGCAATGCAAAGTATAAATTGGAGGTTCAACACACCCCCCAACCAGCTTTTGCTAGTCCCAAGCAAAACATGCGTGAATGAGTTCAAACCTCCAAACCCAACTCTCCTTCAGAAACCATGTTTCTATCCATTCCAAAATGTACAAGTATAAAATTTGGAAAAATTAGGTGATAGAAGCTGAAACCTTGGATTCTCAAATCATAATAAGTGTCTACATGAAATTCCCGCTGATTGATTGATAAATAGAAGAACTCGAACAAATTCAACCTAGTGTGCATAGTGAAAGTTCATCTCATGAGTTTCTGGGATCATCTTCTTCATAGATTAAGTGAACCGAGGATTTTACGGTGCATAGAGCAACAACAAACCTCTGATAGGAATTTGCCTTACCATCCTTCCGACGGCTTTCACACTACATCCCATTTCCAGCTTTGGTTACGGTTCGACCATCCCCCGGTTGGTAATAGGTAGCCCTTTTCAGAATTTTCCACCATTTTTCCTTCATTCCCAATTTCATCCTTTCTTTCCTTTTTCTTTTAAATTAGATAGGATTTTTAAAAATCCATATCTTTCATTATTTTCCCATGGACAAGGATGGATAAAATACCCCGGCTTGGCTGCTCAACACCTTTAAATCAAAGTCTAGCTAATCCACAAATCACATAAACCTGTCAACTCATGAAAATCGTGTAATGTGAACTTAGAGTAAAGGTGTTCAAATTTTCTATCAATCACAACAATAGGGGAACTAACATATAAAACCATTATGTTGGGAGAAATTCAAGACTACAACATCACACACTTCGTATCTCCTCCTCTTATACTCATATCACCTCGAATGCATGGAAATACGGTTTTCTAAAAGAGTTTTGAAATTTTAGAAAATTCGAAAAAATTTGCGCATATGAAGCTTGAAATGTTGCAAACTGCTAGATGAGGATCTCATCTCACCCCCCAACCAAATCTTGCATTATCTTCAATGTAAAAGATATGAAGTGAGCATGAACATGAGAGCAATGGTAAAATATGAGAGAGTGAGAACAATAGTACCTGAGAGAGCGATCATGGAAGTATACAACCCAACAACTAAAACCTACTAAAACAGTAAAACTAAATAAAACTAAACCTACCTATGCTATACCTCCATCAGACTAGGAGATCAATCATCCTGTTAGACAGGATCATTCAGAGTGATGGACATGTCCTCTGAATCAAATTTCTCAACAAATGGTTTAAGGCATTGTCCATTAACTTTAAAACAGTTACCATTCGCTGCATTCTCAATCTCAACAGCCCCATGAGGAAAAACTTCTTTGATAATGTATGGGCCGGTCCATCGAGATCGTAATTTTCCCAAAAAACGATGAAGTCGGGCATTGTACAAAGCACTTTTTGTCCTTCATGGAAAGATTTCCTTAAGATATGCTCGTCATGAAAGGCCTTCATCTTACTCTTGTAAATTTTTGAATTCTCATATGCATCGTTCCGGATCTCATCAAGCTCATTTAATTGAAGTTTGCGAAGCGAGCTAGCTTTGTCAATGTCAAAATTTAAAGCCCGAATTGCCCAATAGGCTTTGTGTTCTATCTCCACGGGCAGGTGGCAAGCTTTCCCATAGACAAGTCTATAAGGGGACATTCCAATGGGTGTCTTGTAGGCTGTACGGTGAGCCCAAAGTGCATCATCTAATCTTAGGGACCAATCTTTGCGATCCGGTCTCACCGTCTTTTCCAAAATCTGTTTGATTTCCCTATTGGAGATTTCAGCTTGCCCACTTGTCTGTGGGTGGTATGGGGTACTCACTTTATGCCTAATACCGTATTTCTTCATTAAAGTTTCAAAAGGTCTATTGCAAAAGTGAGAACCTCCATCACTAATGATGGCTTGAGGCATCCCAAATCTAGAAAGTATGTTTTCTTTGAGGAACTTGAGAACCGTACGATGATCGTTGGTTCTACATGGGATAGCCTCTATCCATTTAGACACATAGTCTACGGTAAGCAAAATATAGACATGTCCAAAAGATGAGGGGAATGGTCCCATGAAATCGATGCCCCAACAGTCAAAGACTTCAAGATGTTGAATTGGGGTGAGAGGCATCATATTTCGACGGGATAATCCTCCTAACTTTTGGCAACGCTCGCATGCTTTGCAAAACTCGTGGGTGTCCTTAAATAGCGTGGGCCAATAAAATCCACACTGCAGAATTTTTGCAGTGGTTTTCTTGGCTGAAAAATGACCCCCACATGCTTGATCATGACAAAAGGAGATGACGGAATTATGTTCATCATCAGGGACACATCTCCTTATGATTTAGTCTGGGCAATATTTAAACAATAAAGGATTGTCCCAGAAAAATCTGCGCACTTTCCTTAGAAATTTACGTTTGTCCTGCGCAATCTAATGAATCGGCATCGCACTTGTGGAAAGATAATTGGCTATATCAGCGTACCATGGTGGATGCATAGCAACAAAGAGTTGCTCATCAGGGAATGAGTCCTCAATAAGTGACTCGTCAATGGAATTAGGTAGGACTAGGCGGGATAGATGATCCGCCACCACATTTTTTACCCCCTTCTTGTCTTTGATCTCCAAATCAAATTCTTGAAGGAGTAGGATCCATCTAAGCAAACGGGGCTTGGCATCCTTCTTAGAAAGAAGGTGTTTCAGCGCCGCATGATCTGTGTAAACAATTACTTTGGATCCTATTAAGTAAGGCCTGAATTTGTCCAAGGCAAAGATGACGGCTAGGAGCTCTTTCTCCGTAGTCGAGTAATTAACTTGGCCAGGATTCAAGGTCCTACTTGCTTAGTAGATAACATGGGGCTTCTTAACCTTCTTTTGGCCTAACACCGCCTCAATAGCATAATCGCTCGCATCGCACATCAACTCAAAAGGAATGGACCAATCTGGTGGTTGCATGATAGGAGCGGTTGTCAACATGTCTTTTAGCTTTGAAAAAGCTAATTGACATTCTGCACTCCACTCAAATTGGTTCTCCTTTTGTAGAAGGTTACATAAAGGCCTTGAGATATGACTAAAATCCTTTATAAATCTTCTATAGAAACCGGCGTGTCCAAGGAAGGACCGCACATCACGTATGCTTTTGGGTGGTGGTAGATTGGAAATTATGTCAATTTTTGCCCGGTCTACCTCTATTCCATTGGACGAGATGATATGTCCAAGGACTATTCCTCTTTGTACCATGAAATGGCACTTTTCCCAGTTTAAGACGAGTTTCTTCTCCTCACACCTCATCAAAACTAACTTCAAGTGATTGAGGCACTCGTCAAATGTACAACCAAAAACAGAAAAGTCATCCATAAATACCTCGAGAAACTCACCCACCATGTCCGAGAAAATACTCATCATGCATCGTTGGAATGTGGCGGGTGCATTACATAGCCCGAATGGCATTCTTCGGTAAGCGAAGGTACCAAACGGACATGTAAATGTGGTTTTATCTTGGTCCTCCGGGGCTATTTCAATTTGGTTGTATCCGAATAGCCATCTAAGAAGCAATAATAGGAATGACCTGCTAACCTCTCCAAAATTTGATCCATGAATGGGAGAGGGAAGTGGTCTTTCCTAGTGACTGTGTTGAGCTTCCTATAATCAATACACATACGCCAACTTGTGGTTACTCTAGTCGGTATAAGCTCATTGTTGGCGTTTTCCACAATGGTAATACCGGATTTCTTAGGGACAACTTGGGTAGGACTCACCCATTGGCTATCCGAGATGGGGTATATGATACCCACATCTAATAGCTTTAATACCTCAGCTTTGACAACCTCCATCATGTTTGGATTTAGCCTTCTTTGAGGTTATCTAGTCATTTTTGCATTTTCTTCAAGGTGTATACGGTGAGTACAAATCGATGAATCTATCCCTTTAAGATCCGCTATTGTCCATCCTATGGCTTCCCTATGTTCTTTGAGTAGCTCAATCAACTTGAGCTCTTGGTCTTTCTCTAAGCATGAGGCAATGACAACTGGGAAAGTTTCCTCTTGACCCAAATATACATATTTAAGCTCGGATGGCAATGGTTTAAGGTCAAGCTTCGGTGGTTTGATGTTAGACGGTAGAGGCATTGATGTGATTGGTGGCAACTTTTCAAAATGGGGCCTCCACCGGCTAGTATCAACTACTGGTCTCTCTATATTCAATGCTTGCAGAATTCCACTAATGATGGGGTCTTCGGAATCCATGAAATGTGCCAAGCATGTCTCCAAGCTTTCTAGTGGTTCAAGTTGGAGGAGTTCTTCTTCTTCAAAAGATTCAAGCATGTTTACCTCGAAGAACTCATCATCATCGACATCCCTATGTCTTTTGCCCAAGTGAAACACATTCACCTCTAGTGTCATGTTTCCAAAAGATAGTTGCATCACCCCATTCCGGCAATTGATGATTGCGTTTGATGTGGCAACGAATGGGCGGCCTAATATCACCGGTATTTGAGTGCTAGCATCCAAAACCGGTTGTGTATCCAAGACGGTAGAATCTACCGGGTAGTAGAATTTGTCAACTTGGACTAGAACATCCTCGACTATCCCCCTCGATATACGGATAGATTTATCAACGAGTTGCAATGTGGTTTTGGTGGGTTTTAATTCACCAAGACCCAATTGCTCATATACCGAGTATGGGATCAAGTTCACACTCGCCCCCAAATCTAGCAACGCACGCTCAATCCGGTAGTCTCCAATGATACATGAGACGGTGGGACTACCGGGATCTTTGAATTTTAGGGGGGTCTTCTGAGTGAGGATGGCACTCACTTGCTCAGTTAAGAAGGCCTTTTGCTACACATTTTATTTGCGTTTTGTTGTGCATAGGTCTTTTAGAAACTTGGCATAAGAGGGGATTTGTTTGATGGCATCAAGCAAAGGGATATTAATCTTGACTTGTCTGAAAATTTCTAGAATATCATGAGAGTTTGGAAGAGATTTTGGGGCAACCAATCTCGAAGGGAATGGTGCTACGGGCTTGTAAATGCGTTCCGGTTCTTGTGGGGCTAAGCTAGATCCATCCTCATCCTCAGAATTTACCGGATCATTAGGCTCATCGGCCTTCACCGGAATAGATTTGTCAATTTGTTTACCACTTCTAAGAGTGGTGATGGATTTGGCTTGCTCCATGTGTTGGTTGGAAGGATTAGGAATGCTCACTTTATGTACTTGCTTTGGATTGGGCTGAGGTTGGGGCGGAAAGGTCCCTTCCCTAGCATTCAAGCGTCCCCTAATCTCATCAATCGAGACTTTAAGCTCTTGGAACATTTGCTGATTTGTTTGATTGATTTGCGTTTGCCCTTGTATAAACGCTTTCAAGGTATCCTCCATTGAGAACTGAGGTGGGGCCATATTTTGCATGGGTGGCACTCTTTGAGAGTTGGGAGGATTGCCTGTAGGAGCATTAAATTTGGGTGGTTCTTCCAACTCTCATTGTACGTATTATCTACCGGTCCATTGAAAGGCCGTTGGTAACCATATGTGGCATTGGCGGTCTCATGTACTACTTCTTAAAATGCAAAAATTGTGGGACAATCTTGTGTAGCGTGCAAATCAGTGTGACAAATCTCACATGTGGTCTCAATGGCTTCATTGGACTTTGGAACTCCACTTTTACTAAGTTCCATGGCCTCAATCTTCCTTGTGAGGTTGGCTATCCTTGCATTCAAGTCATCTTCCTCCTTGAGGATATAGATTCCTCCTTTCTCTTGAGTAGGCTTGGGGTTATTGGGTTTATCCGAGGTGTCCCAAGATTAGGCATTTTCAACCAACATGTCCAAGTAACTCCAAGCCTCATCTGGATTTTTGCTCATAAACTCGCCATTGCACATCATTTCTACAAATTGGCGCATATTGGAACTTAATCCATCATTGAAAAAATTTATAACTCGCCAACTCTCATAGCTATGATGTGGGCAAGCAAGCAGGAGGTCCTTAAATCTCTCCCAACATTGGAAGAAAGTTCACCCTCTTTAGCCTTAAAATTCATTATGGCTCTTCGAAGGGTGTTCGTTTTATGAGCCGGGAAGAACTTTTTCCAGAATTCCCGGGTCATCTCATTCCATGACCCAATCGAATGTGGTTTAAGAGAGTGAAGCCAATCTTTGGCTCTTTCTTTCAATGAAAAGGGAAAGAGTTTAAGTTTGATGGTATCTTCGGAAACATTGGTGTAATGCAAGGTAGCCACCACTTCTTCGAATTCTTTCAAGTGTAGATATGGGCGGTCAGAGTCTAGCCCATAGAACTTTGGTATAAGTTGAATTACACCCAGCTTTATGTCAAAGTTTCCCCCGTTTGCTGGTAGAACCACGCAAGAGGGTGTAATTGCACGGGCGGGTTGTAGGTAGTCCCGTAGTGATCTCATTGGAGGAACATTATGTACCTCATTCTCTCCTACTCCCTCTTGATTTGCATTTGCAGTTGGAGTAGGGGAGGAGGATTCCTTAAAGGTGTTTGATCCATACTCACCAAACTTTCACAATGCTCTTGGTGATTTCAGACTCGTCTATGGACTGATAATGGTCCAACTAAACCACCTTCAGATTGGAGACGATTTGAGTGGTTACGTTCCCAACGGAACATAAACCACTCAACCAAAAACTGACTAAAACTAAATCCTAAAAATCTGAAATTTGAAATTAATCTAAAAAAATCTGCAAAAAGCTAAGTTAGAAAGGTATCACCTGATGCGCTTGAACTAGAGAAGAATTCCTACAAAACAGAACAATTTGTTAGTTCTAAGAAAATCAGAAAACCTATCTACTTCTACTTCTACAGCCACTGAAACTATTTGAAAACTGTTATCTAAATTCCCCGGCAGCAGCGCCAAAAATTTGTTCGCTCGCCTCAAGTGTAAGGCTGCGATGTAGTAATAAAACTCGGTAAGACCGAGGTCGATCCACAAGGAATTAGAAACAACTTTCAAACTATTTCAGCAACTCAGTTTTGCAAGAAAATAAGATTTAATTGGGTAATTAAACTAAAACAGTAACTTAATGAAAAATCAGTAATTTAAAGTACTAAGGCATTCAAGGATCCACTTGTAGCAATCCCATGTCAATTCAATCAATCCAAGTAGAAAACACAACTAGATTTAAAGTCCTATCTCTCATCTAGTTGGAAAATAAAGCATTCACACATATTCAATCCAAATCAAGTTGAACTTCCAAGTTCTAGTCCCATTCAATCAATGTAGAATTCAAAACCATAGCCTTCGGAGTAACAGCCATGCCTATGGACTATGGCCTGCTCAAGGATTACTATAATTCGAATCTAAACAAGCATCATACGATAATCTCATAGAATTGCAAGGAATTCATGTCCGGAGCACATGAACTCTCATAAAACATCTCAAACTACCACTTTAAGAACTAGAATATGAAAAATCCAAACTTGAATTGAAAATTACTTGAATTAACTTGAATCAAACATGAAATTAGCTACAATCTTCACCTCTCAGCCTTAGCTGAGAGATTCTAGCCGAGCATTGTCATACCACAACTAGAACTCATAATAAAAGCATAAAAACTAGAAAAATCGAAAATTGGAGAGTTACAGACGCTCCACGATAGCTTCCTCTCTCTAGAACCACGTTCCTTAGCTTCTATGATGACCTAGGAAGAGCCCCTAGGTGTCCTTTTATAGTAGGAAAGCTCCCTTGCGTCGGAAACATCCAGAAATTGCGTAAGGTTACGCACTGCGCAGAAAATCTCGGAGCTTCACGGAGAAGCTTTATTACGCAGACGACCGGTCGCACGACCGGTCTGAGCTCCCTGATGACCGGTCGCACGACCGGTCGCAAAACGTCAATTTTTTGTCCAGAGAGTTTTGCCAAAATTCTAATTTAATCTTTTAATTCAAGGACTGGTCGCACGACCGGTCTAGGTATCGGACAACCGGTCGCACGACCGGTCGTGAGTGGTCCAGAGACCTTCTGTGAAAATTTCTTCTTCTCCGACCGGTCCTAGCGATGGACGACCGGTCTTGGCCTCTGTTTTCTGCTTTCTCCTTGGACTTCTTTCTTCCTTTCTTCTCCTCTCTTTAGTCTTTCTTCAATCTTCATCCAATGTCTTCAAATGGCCCTTTTTAGGCTCCAATTAGGTGAAGTCCGCTCTCATCCCTACAATTACAAAACACACGTTAGATGGACCTTTTAAACATGAAAACCATGCATATAATGTGATGTAGTGGGCAATGCAAAGTATAAATTGGAGGTTCAACATGACCGACCTGTCCGAATGGTTGAGGCCTTTCTCTAACAGGTCGAGTGTGACCGTTTTTTATCCGTTGGGGCCATCATTTGGGGCTCTATAAAGCCATATTTCAGAGGCTTTCTTGGGATGCATTCAACACCCAATAAGAGCCATGTGAGAGAGTCTTTACTCACATCTTCCTACCCTCCTTGTTCTTAACTCCCTTGAGTTCGTCATTCAAACCTAGCCATTAATGGCTTGTCATTGAGTATTCAAAGCTCGGTTTGAAGTATGAACTCATGATTTGCATTCATGGCTGACCTACCTTTGAAATATCTTTATGAGGTCTTCTATAACCATTGAATGCTGAAGTTTGGTAGTTCCCTCATAACTATTGCATTGAATAGGCAAGAGAAACTTGACCATCTCTCTCCCAACTACCCGGCATAATCATACACACATAATTTGCATCGGTAGCTGATCTTGGGAGCACAAAGAGAAGCCGAAGCACGTGGAGCTGAAGCTACTCATCAAAGGCATTGAATCGGGGCTCAATCGTCTAGGTATGTCTAGTATTTGAGAGTCCATTTATTGAATTACTATTCCCTAGATTGGGAAACTCCGACGGGAGTGTACGTGGCTGTCCTTGGATTAGGATTGGTGAGAGTTTGAGATCTAAACTCGTCAAGTCCCTGGATTGGGCCATCGGCGGATGGTAAACACAGTCCTAGATCAAAGGATGTTAAGGTTGATGGTTAACCTGATTTAAAACCACGACTATAGTGAAATTCGGTGTTCTCATAGGTTGAGATCATGAACCGAGAGTGGAGTAGGGAAATCGAACCACTATAAATCATTGTGCATTGTGAGATTGAATGATTGCTATGTGTTGAATGGTTTAGTCAATCATGAATGCTAACTGTTTGATGAAATGTCTATGATAGTCTTTTCTTGTAAATTAGCCATATAATTGCCTTGAATGTTATTGTGATAATCATGGTTGGTAAGATTGACTTGAGTTAGTTTTAAATTGTAATTGGAAATTCAAAAGTCCTATTCACCCCCCTCTAGGACATTAGGCATATCTCTGAGTATCTCTACTAGCGGTAAAACCGCAATTTCAATCATCAGCTGATCTTATACCCTCTGACGTAACTGTTAGTAATTTCACCAAAGGTGTTACTAACACTCACGGGGTATTACCCATTGATCTTACTGTCGGAACCAAGATGGCGTTAGCTGCCTTCTTTGTGGTCAACACTTCATCCAAATATAATGCATTATTGGGAAGAGATTGGATTCATTCCTTTGGATGCATTCCATCCTCTTTACATCAATTCATAGTGTTATGGAATCAAGACGGAGTTGAGCTAGTCCTAGCCAATAATAAGTCATTCTTGGCGACACAAAATGCCAGTGAGGCATATTATTATGGGGAACAAGTTGGGACAATCCAATTTACTAGAAGAAATAAGTATGGACGACCAACCGGAATGTCGATAATGAAAACCCCGGAAGGTATTGTGCAAGACATTACTTTAGTTTTTTACCTTGACAACAGTCGACCAATGGACATTGTGCCATATCGGCCTACATCGAAATGCATCATCGAAGAAATTTCATGAATCACATCATGATAAAGGAAGCGCATCAGGCGATTCCACGGCCAGAATAAAAAGGCTTGAAGAAAGCCTTCAATATTATGAAGATGGTTGTTTTGTAAATTTGGCCGAAGTTATCATGCCGATTAATATACTTGTAGAGGATGGGATTTCTTTTAGTGATTTAGAATATGCTCTTGATAAACTAGATGATTCTCGAGCTCAGGTGCAGGATCCATTGATTGAAGTGAATTTGGAAACCGAACAAAACCCTCAGCCAACATTTGTGAGTGGACTTATAACACCACAAGTTCAGGCCAAATTGGTTAGTTTGCTCAAAGAATTCGCTGATTGTTTTGCATGGGATTATCACGAATTTCCAAGGCTAGGCCAAAGTTTGGTAGAGCATAGGTTACCGAATAAGGAGGGATTTCGACCATACAAGTAGCCACCAAGGCAAATGACGGCCAAAGTAACTCATAAGATAAAGGAAGAAATTGAGCAATTACTCAAAGCGGGGTTTGTCAAGCCTATCAAGTATGCAGAATGTATCTTGAATGTAGTCCTGGTAATCAAGAAGAATGGTAAGCTTCGGGTATGCATTGATTTTAGAAACTTAAATTTAGCAACTTCAAAAGATGAATACCCAATGCAGATTGCAGACCAGTTGATCGACCGAGCGGTTGGTCATCAGATTATCTCTTTTATGGATGGTCATTCAGGATATAATCAGATATACATTGCAGCGGACGATGTTCCAAAAATAGCATTTTGGTGTCCTGGTCCTCTCGGTATGTTTTGTTGGGTAGTCATGCCTTTCGGATTGAAGAATGCTGGGGCAACATACCAAAGGGCCATGAATACAATATTTCATGACATGATCGGCTAGTTCATTAAAGTTTATATTGATGACGTGGTCATAAAATCAGCCAACCTAGGAGAGCATTTCGGACAATTACGCAAATCATTTATACGAATGAGAAATCATAAATTGAAAATGAATCCTCTCAAATGTGCGTTTGGGGTATCAACCGAAAATTTCCTCAGATTTCTTGTACATCAATGTGGAATCGAGGTTGATTAAAACAAAATTCGAGCCATCGTTAATGCTCAAGCTCCAAAGAACAAAAAGAAATTACAGCTTTTTTGGGTCAGATTAATTTTATGAGGCGTTTCATTTCTAATTGTACAGGGAAGACTAATGTTTTTTTTCTCCTTTAATTAAAATAAAGCAGGATGGTGAATTCAGGTGGGAGAAGGGACATCAGCAGGCTTTTGAAGAGATTAAGAAGTATCTGACAAAGTCGCCAGTCTTAATGCCACCAGTTCGTGGACGGCCACTAAAGCTGTATATAGCGGCCTCCATGGAATCAATCGGAGCTTTATTAGTTCAAGAAGACGACAATAGGATAGCGCGAGCAGTTTACTATCTAAGTTTAACATTGCTCGACACAGAAAGGCGATATTCGGCAATTGAGAAGTTGTGCTTGTTTTGTATTTCTCAGCCACAAAGTTAAGACAATACTTGTTAGCCGAAAGTGCCTCTGTAATCGCTTCAACTGATATAATAAAATATATGCTTAATCAGCCCATTCTAAATGGTCGAATCGGCAAATGGACACTGGCCTTGTCTGAATTTGAATTGAGATATATACCTCAGAAATCGATAAAAGGGCGGGCGATTGCCAATTTTCTAGCTGATCATCCTTAAGATTTAGAAGATCAACTTTTTCCTCAAGTACTCAATTTGTACCATGTATATTTGACTCCTTGGAAGTTGATATTTGATGGCTCTCGAACTCATAAAACTGTCGGAGTTTGGATCATTTTGATCGCCCCAAATGGAAACCGACATGATTTTGCTTTCTAGTTGGAATTTGAATGCACCAATAATCAAGCCGAATACGAAGCTATAATAATAGGGTTAGAATTGCTAATGAAATTTGGCGTTCGGAATATCATGGTCATTGGTGATTCACAATTGGTATTCAACCAAGTCGTCGAACGATTCAAATGCACTAGTCCGTCATTAGTATTTGTAGACAACCCCACCTTCGGCTACAATGTTGGTAGAGATAGCTGAATGAATGGAGGACCGTACCCCCAAATCCCATGTCCATACCCAACCAAACTCACCCTTAAAAGCCCCAATCCATAGCCCAGCTCAGGCTTGAACCCAGTCAACTCACCCCTAAACATCAGCCCAAAAAACCCCCCATAAGAAAAACCAGTCAAAAAATCTCAAAAAAGTCAAAGTTGGTGAGTAGTCCACAGAGTCAAATCACCGAGTCAACTCACTGGGTCAGTCCAGCCCATGCACCCAGTCAACTCACCGTGTCAACCCATCTTTTAAACTCAGTCAACTCACCTGGTTCCGAACCACAGCTTCGAAGCAGGTCTGGACCCTGAACCTCGGGGTTTTCTGCTTCAGGTTCGGAGGCCGTACGCTCCGAAGCTGAAGAGAAGAGGCCGTACGGGCGGCCCTCAGGGTGCCGCCCAAAAAATATTTACAAGAGTTGTCACTCTCCGTTGCTATAAATACCCCACTCCCTCTCCTATTTCGACATCCTAAAAAAATCCAAAAAAATCCCTCAAGTCCCAAAGAAATCCGAGCCCATCTCCATCCCTTTTAGTCCATTCCTCTACTAAGGAGAGCCCGAGTGAGAAGAGCCTAGCCCTAGTCCAGCCCAGCTTGACCCTGGTCTAAGTCTCCCAAGCCACCCAAGTCTTGATCTAGCCACTCGAAGCAGACCCTTACGACACCTCTGTCTATCCAGCTACTCTTTTACCAGCATCATCTCATTTGCATCTAGCATAAGTGCAACATTTACTTTTCTTCCGACCCCCCTGCTTATCATGTCACTACAAGCACTTTGATTATTCAAATACACAGCATGCATCCCGCATAAAGCACCTGTCAGTTCGAGCGTATGCTCTGGCTTGCTTGTTAATGGAAACCTGCCCATCAGAAACTCTTACTGTTCAGACCTGCATTCATGCATCATATCATTCATAAGAATATATGAGGATTAAATCAGACTTTCAAGTACTAGTTCGATTCTGTGAAATTGAGATCGTACTTCAGTACGGGCGGTGTGGGGTGCTTAACATCTTCCCACCCTGTAACCGTGATCCCTTACCTCGAACCTTTGGCCGCATATTAAAAGGAGTCATTTTAGAGGAAGGAATCTTCAGATTCCCTTCTCTAACGTTTCTACGGGGTCTAGCCGACTGTAGATTTGAAGTAACTGGCTAGTGGCGACTCTGGTCTTATACAAACTCATCCAACATATCCAGTTTAACACGACAACAGATAAAAAACCCTCGAGAACGAGGCAAGCCAGTGGCACAAATGGCGATTCACGTGCACGCACCCTCTTTTCCGAAAGGAAGGGAAAATACAGGAGCGCGGAGAGGCGAGCATCCACAAAATGGCGACTCTGCTGGGGATATGCTAGTCTCACTAGTCGTAATCCAACTTGAAAAAAAACAGAATCCTTCCTGTAGTTGAAAGTCATTAGTCCTCATACAATCTCATCTGCATAGCATTCCATCCAAAAAAATAATATTTATATATATATATATATATATATATATATATATATATATATATATATATATATATATATATATATATATATAATTCCAAAACCCAAAAAAAAAGAGAGAGTAGAGTATATTCCTCACCATTACGCCTCCTCGGGCTCAATGTCTTCGGAAACAACTTCCCTTCCACAACATAATCCGCACTCGGGTCCAGTAAGCCATGTCCAACCACGGAGAGGAAACTCACCTCTCCCCCCCCCCCCCCCCCCTCTAGATGGCCGAAGCGCAACCTCCAGCGCAACAACCAATTGAGAATAAGCCGATCATGCAAGAATTGGCACAAGGAATGAGAGCAATACAAGAAATGCTCTTGTAATTCATGCAAGCACAAGCTACCACAGCAGTCAACAATCAAGCTGGCCCAGTTCAGCAATCTCAATAGCCATGCCGGATCCCTCCGGCCTCCAGTCAAATCAAGCACAACCATCAGAGTCTGCCCAAGACTACCGACAACAGCCATCTCAGCCCTTCGCTATGGGGCATCCTCCGTAATATCTTCCCACGATGATAAGGCCGTCTCAGACCATTCCCGTCGCAGGGACTTCCAGTCAGCTTCCAGTCAATCTTGCAAACAACAATCTCAGTAGATTTCAACATGTCCCTACCGATGGGACTCCTTTCCTTTCTCAGCATGTCCCTTCCGATGGGACTCCTTTCCTTTCTCAACATGTCCCCGCCGATGGGACCTTTACTCAATTTTAGCACATCCCCGCCGATGAGATTTCAATTCCAGCAGCAGGGACAGCACTGGCGAATGCCCACAATGGGGGTCAGCGTCAAGCCCACATCAATCAGCGGACAATGGTGAATACCCAACAAGGGGGTCACTTCCCAGCATCTCAGCCTCCTACAAACAAGAGCACTTTTCAATTCCAGCACATCCCCGCCGATGGGATTCCAGTTACTTTTCAGCAATCTTCAATCCAGCAATCTCTAGTTAATTTCCACAAGTTCCAGCTCAACCTTCAGTACAGTCTCCAGTTCAGTTGCAGTCCTTTCAAGCACAGGTTCGTCAGAATCCAGTTCAATCATCAAATCAACTTCAGCAACCCACAGTTGCTTTCCAGCAAGCCCATAGGGTCGAAGACATCGACCACTATGCCGAAGAAGAACGTGCATTACTTCGAGAGGCACCAGTCATTCGAACAGATCATGTAGGACTGGAAGAGTTGCGGGAGCAGTTCCAGATCTTGTAAAATCAACTTCAGCGACAACAAGGAATCAATTTACCTTTGACCAATTTCAGAGACTTATGTCCTTTCTCAGATGCTCAGATACCTCCAAACTTTGAGGTACCAAAATTTAAAAGATACGACGGCAGCGGTTGTCCCACAGCACATCTCAAGGCTTTCTTTGGAGAGCTGAGTGCAATCTTAGGAAATGAAGGGGCCCTCATTCGCTTGTTCCAAAAATCTCTAAAGGGCGATGCCCTAGACTGGTACACATCATTGGACTGTCATCGTATCAGGACTTGGGAGCAACTTTCCCAGGCTTTCGTCGACAGATTCGCCTACAATCTCAACATGGCACCCAGAAGAGCCGACCTCGCGGCTCTCAGGCAAAGGAGTGATGAAACGCTATCAGCTTATGTGGGACGTTAGCGAGCTATGGCAGCCAGGATGCAGACACCTATCGATGACGAAGAACAAATCTCCATGATTGTTCATTCAACATATCCTGGCAAATCTAGATATCTCATCTCGCATCCGTATGCAAATTTCTCACAGTTGATCCGTGCTGGAGAGCAATTCGAAGCAGGAATTTGCGCAGGGACAATCTCCTCATGGCCTCATCAAGCCACTCCAGTCAAACGGAACAGAGTGGAAGGAAGACCCATCGAATATGGAAATGGAAACCGCAGCGGTTCTCCTCCTCGCCCGACAGAGGTAAACAACATCATTGCCACTGCTCAGGGCAACCAATATACTCCTCCACAGGGACGTCAATAGTATCAACAGAATCAGGCTCAGCATCAACCTCAGAGGTATCAGCCACAACTAAATCCTTAACCACAGCCACAACCACCTCGACAGCAGCAACAGTTCAAGGGGAACGGCTAATACTCATATCAGAATAGGCAGAATTACAGGAAGCTTAGGAAATTCACTCCTCTCACTCAGCCACTCAGTCAAGTCATGGCTATGCTGGTACAAAAGCAGTTACTCACTCTAATGGCACCCAGGCCTCCTCCAAATCCTCTGCCTCCAAACTACCGAGAAAATGAGTATTGTGCCTACCATCAAGGTCGTGGCGACACCACTGAGCGATGCATGACTCTGAAGAATGCCATACAAGATCTGATTCACGACCGCAAGATCATCATCTTGGTCCCCAGAACTCCTCCAACAACTTCTACCAACATCCTTCAAAATCCTTTGCCTCAGCATCCAACGGACCCCAGTTCTTCTCGTGGCCCTGCTGTAAAAAACATAGAAGAAGGAGAACGTCTCGATCACTTCTTCTCCCCTATCCATTCCATTCATGCTTACACTTATGGGCCAATAAGTTCTCCTCCGATCTTGCAAGGGGTAAACCCCTTTCCTCCTTCAGTCTCCGAGCCGTCAGTACTCGAAGGAGCACCTCCATATGATGCACCAGTTGTTCAAGGGCTTATCCCCTTGCAAGGGGCACCTTACAACCATTCATGTTGGGAGCCGGTTATCCTGGAAGGAGTACAGTCATACATCGAGCCCATATATGAACCTGTCGTTTTGTAAGGGGCAATTTCAGCTCAGGAACAATCCGATCCGCAAGGGAGGAATTATACTCATCAGCAGCAAGAGCCCATTATCTTGGAAGGGGCTCCTCCGATCAAGCTAGTCACATTACAAGGGGCAAGTCCCGGAGGTGTGTCAATCACATTACAACGGCTGGGTCGAACAGAGAAACCCCCTGCCATATCAAGAGGACCAGTATTCATTCCATGGGAACCTCCTACTCTAGGAACGGTCAAGCCAAGACCGCGACCTTATTTGATCTATGAAGACAAGCCTCGATATTATCCCTTCAGCACAGGCAACAATGTAGTCCTCAAGGCAAAAGTTCCATATGATGAAGATCTAGTATCCACACCAACACCGTTGCAAGAACCAGTGGTCCTGGAAAGCAAAGGAGAGGAAAATTATAGAGAGGTCCCATGGCACTATCCGGAATGTGCAGAGGTGGGAAACATGAATCCCAATGGGCGTTGCATCCGGAGAGATAATCAAAACAGAGAAGATCCCAAAGTCAATCCCTGTCTTGACAATAAAAACAAAGCCGCATATGATGTGGCGACTCAGCTCAAGTCAATCCCTGCTCAAATCTTGGTATGGGAGCTACTCTGTACATCTCGCATACACCGAGAAATGTTCGCCAAAACCCTGAGTAATGCCCATGTCTCCTCCGATACAGCACCAGAAATGATAGCATTGATGATTGGATAGCTCCTAGATCCACGCGCCATCACCTTCGCTGATAATGAGTTGCCACCAGAAAGGCGCAACCATAGGCGACCACTCAACATAGCCTTACAATACAAAGACCTCTGTGTCCCGCTGGTCCTTATCGATAATAGCTCAAGCTTAAATGTCTACCCGCTCAAGACTACAGAACGCTTGGGAATCAGTCCCTCTTCATTTCGACCTAGCACCATATACGTCAGAGCATTCGACAACACCCGCCGATCAGTGGAAGGGGAGGTCGACATAGAGGTACAGATAAGTCCGAAAATCTCCACCATCACATTCCAAATCCTGGATATATCAGCCTCTTTCAACATGTTGCTCGGACGGCCTTGGCTGCACAAGGTTGGAGCTGTGCCATCAACCCTGCATCAATGGGTGAAGTACATCTGTGGAAATCAAGTGATCTCTATCCATGCAGAGAAGGATCTCATCATTCCTTCCAATGCTGCTGCCACTGAACCAGATATCCCTATCATCGACATTCAACACTTTGAAGAAGACGTCCCGTTCCATAGTTTCGAATTCGAGACTGTGAACGCTATCACCAATCTAGAACCGATAAGCGTGGATCATGTCTTTTCACCAGCAGAACGTCTGAGCCTCAGGTATTGGATGAAGAATCATTTCAAGTCCAGAAAGATACCTTTGGTATTTAATCAACGCAAATGGGGGCTCGGGTACAGGGCAATCTTCATGGACAAAAGAAAAAAGGAATTCCGGTGCTCACCCATTCAATTCATCAGGCCAGGGGAGCCTTGCAGAAATCCAAGAAGGAACCAACCGACTGCACTACACAAAGGCCTTCCGATGAGCCTAGCTTGGGCCATGTGGCCCCCCATTCGATGGGACTGGATCCTCGAACCATCTGAGCCTCCGGAAGAACAAGGAGAAGATGAAGACAAAGAAGAAAGTCAAATACAACAGCTTTAGGACCAGGGTACTTTGATACCTGCTCTCAATCAGGGGCACAACCTGCCCACTTCAACTCCAATCAACCAGGGGCACAACCTGCTCACTTCAGCATCAATCAACAAGGGGCACGACCCGCCCATCTCTGCAGAACCAACATCATCAACCATCAGCCAGGGGCAGAAGCAGCCCATCCATTCGACCAAGAAAGGAAAATGGCCAGCCCTGGATTGGTCCGATGTCCAGATTCTGAACTCATGTCTCGCTGTGGAACCAGACGAATTGCAATGCGAGGTAAGTGATCCGAGAGGGACTGAGTATGACTCAGATCTTGAACCCAACCAGCGAGCAATCATGGCCATTGGGCCAGACTGTGATTCTTAGCCCAAATCATCAACCCCCACCTCTCCAAGGGAAGGAGTGTGGGGTCCTGAATGGTCATCCATTCCCCTAACTTCTGAATCAGCCAGAGAGTCATCTAAGGGCTCTAGCTTCCAAAAAAATGCTGGTTTAAGCAGCGAGCGAAACTTTAGGACAAGCTGGGATCAATCATGGTCTGCAATGCCCGCTTGTTCAAGGTCTCTTAAATTTTAAAAATCCAAAAAAATTAAAAACTTTCAAAAACCAAAAACGTCTAGCATTTCAATTCCAGAAAATTCTCAAAAACCAAAAAACATTTCTTTTCCTGCATTCAATAATGTACCAAGTTTGTTTAAAGAGTCGCATGAGTTTGAAGTAGAATCATATGATTTTGACATCGAATTAGACTTTGAGCTCATGGGTCTGGACGAAGCTTAGGATGAGGAAGATGATGATCCACTCCCGAACTAGAGGATCTCCTTAAAAAGTTCGAATCTAAAGCTAATGTTGTAGCCAATGATTTCGAGGTAATAAACTTGGGGACACCTGAGATCCCTAGGAAAGCATGCATTGGAAAATCGTTGCCACCAGAGATGAAGCAAAGAATGATAGAGTTCCTAGCTTTAAGATTGTCCAACTTCGCAGTCTCATATGAAGATATGCCGGGGCTCGATGAAGAGCTCATTGTACACCATCTGCCAACCAAGTCAGATATGAAGCCAGTGAAGCAGAAACTTCGAAGAATGAAGCCAGAATGGGCCCTGAAAGTTCGAGATGAAGTCATCAAGCAATACAATGCAGGATTCTTGGTAGTCTCCAACTACCCTGAATGGCTCGCCAACATCATACCAGTACCAAAGAAGGATGGCAAGGTTCGAATGTGCATCGACTTCCGAGATCTCAACAAATCCAGTCCTAACGATGATTTCCCTTTGTCACATATCGACACTCTAGTCGACAACACTGCTGGGTAGAAGATCTTCTCATTCATGGACGGGTTCTCAGGTTACAATCAGATCAAGATGACCATCGAAGATCGCGAGAAGACATCATTTATCACTCCCTGGGGAACCTTCTGTTACAGGGTAATGTTGAACCTCCAATTTATACATTGCATTGCCCACTATATGACATTGTATGCATGGTTTTCATGATTAAAAGGCCCATCTAACGCATGTTTTGTGATTGTAGGGATGAGAGCAGACTTCACTCAATTGGAGACCAAAAAGGGTCCATTTAGAACCTTTGAAGGAAGGTCCAAGATGGACCAAAGAAGGAAGAAGAAAGAGGGAGAAAAGAGAATGAAGAAAAGAAGAAAAAGAAGAAGAAAAGCATGTCCGACCGGTCGGCCACACATATGGACATCACTGGAAGAAGGACCAGTTGGTCCAACCGGTCTTGATCGGTCAGCCAACTGGTCGGTGCTGCTGCTGAACTCGCTGGACACATGAACGGTTTGGTCCGACCGGTCGTGACCGGTCGGCCAACAGGTCGTGGCTGCTGGAAAACTCTCTGGACTAAAAACAGGTAGGTCTGACTGGTCATGATCGGTCGGCTAGGCCAGTCCGACCAGTCTTCCAACCGGTCGGCTATGCAAAAAAATCAGGAATTTCTAATTTCGGTTCCGAAATTTGCTGCGCAGTGCGTCACCTTACCCAATTTCTGGATGTTTCCGACGCAAGGAGGCTTTCCCACTATAAAAGGACACCTAGGGGCTCTTCCTAGGTCATCATAGAAGCTAAGGGACGTGGTTCCAGAGAGAGGAAGCTGTCGTGGAGCGTCTGCAACCCTCCAATTTTTTATTTTTCTAGTTTTTATGCTTTCTATTATGAGTTCTAGTTGTAGTATGACAATGATCGGCTAGAATCTCTAAGCTAAGGCTGAGAGGTGAAGCTTGTAGCTAATTTCATGTTTGATTCAAGTTAATTCAAGTACTTTTTAATTCAAGTTTGGATTTTTCATATTCTAGTTCTTAAGTTGGTAGTTTGAGATGTTTTATGAGAGTTCATGTGCTCCGGACATGGATTCCTTGCAATTCTCTGAGATTATCATATTGTGTTTGTTTAGAGTCGAATTATGGTAACCCTTGAGCAAGCCATAGTCCATAGGCATGGCTGTTACTCCGAAGGCTATGATTTTGAATCCTATATGTGTTGAATGGGACTAGAACTTGGAAGTTCAGTTTGGATGGAATTGAATGTGCTTGAATGCTTATTTTCCAACTAGATGAGAGATAGGACTTCAAATCTAGTTGTGCTTTATACTTGGATTGATTGAATTGACATGGGATTGCTACAAGTGGATCCTTGAATGCCTTAGTACCTTAAATTACTAATTTTCCGTTAAGTTTCTGTTTTAATTTAATTACTCAATTGAATCCTATTTCTTGCAAAACTGAGTTGCTAGAGTAGTTTGAAAGTTGTTTCTAATTCCCTGTGGATCGACCTCGGTCTTACCGAGTTTTATTACTACATCGCAGCCTTACACTTGAGGCGAGCGAACAAGTTTTTGGCGCCGTTGCCGGGGACTTTAGATAACGATTTTCGAATTGTTTTAGTGGCTGTAGAAGTAGAAGTAGATAGGTTTTCTGATATTTTTAGAACTAACAAATTGTTTTGCTTTGTAGGATTTCTTCTCTAGTTAAAAGCGTATCAGGTGATACCTTTCTAACTTAGCTTTTTACAGATTTTCTATTTTCAGATTTCTAGGAATTAGGACTAGTTTAGTTTTTGGTTGAGTGGTTTATGTCCCGTTGGGAACGTAACCACTCAAATCGTCTCCAATCTGAAGGTGGTTTAGTTGGACCATTGTCAGTCCATAGACGAGTCAGAAATTACCAAGAGCATTGTGAAAGTTTGGGGAGTATGGATCAAACACCTTTAAGGAATCCTCCCCCCCCCCCCCCCTACTCCAACTACTAACGCAAATCAAGAAGGAGTAGGAGAGAATGAGGTACATAACGTTCCTCCAATGAGATCACTGCGGGATTACCTACAACCAGCCCGTGCAATTACACCCTCCTGTGTGGTTCTACCACTAAACGGGAGAAACATTGACATAAAGCCGGGTGTAATTCAACTTATACCAAAGTTCCATGGGCTAGACTCTGACCGCCCATATCTGCACTTGAAAGAATTCGAAGAAGTGGTGGCTACCTTGCAATACACCAATGTTTCAAAAGATACCATTAGAGTTGAACTTTTTCCCTTTTCATTGAAAGAAAGAGCCAAAGATTGGCTTCACTCTCTTAGACCACATTCAATTGGGTCATGGAATGAGATGACCCGGGAATTCTTAAAAAAGTTCTTCCCGGCTCATAAAACGAACACCCTTCGAAGACCCATAATGAACTTCTCGGCTAAAGAGGGTGAATCTTTCTTCCAATGTTGGGAGAGATTTAAGGACCTCCTACTTGCTTGCCCACATCATGGTTATGAGAGTTGGCGAATTATAAATTTTTTCAATGATGGATTAAGTTCCAATATGCGCCAATTTGTAGAGATGATGTGCAATGGCGAGTTCATGAGCAAAAATCCAGATGAGGCTTGGAGTTACTTGGACATGTTGGCTGAAAATGCCCAATCTTGGGATACCTTGGATAAACCCAATAACCCCAAGTCTACTCAAGAGAAAGGAAGGATCTATATCCTTAAGGAGGAAGACGACGTGAATGCAAGGATAGCCAACCTCACAAGGAAGGTCGAGGCCATGGAACTTAGTAAAAGTGGAGTTCCAAAGTCCAATGAAGCTATTGAAACCATAGGTGGGATTTGTCTCACCGATTTACACGCTAAGCAAGATTATCCCACAATTCCTGCATTTCAAGAGGCATTACATGAACATGCAAATGCCACATATGGGTATTAACGGCCTTTCAATGGACCGGTGGGGAATACATACAATGACAGTTGGAAGAACCACCCAAATTTTAGTTGGAAGAATGCTCCTACGGGCAATCCTACCAACTCTCAAAGAGGACCACCCATGCAAAATATGGCCCCACCTCAATTTTCAATGGAGGATACCTTGAAAGCGTTTATACAAGGGCAAACGCAAATCAATCAAACAAATCAGCAAATGTTCCAAGAGCTTAAAGTCTCGGTTGATGAGATTAAGGGACGCTTGAATGCTAGGGAAGGGACCTTTCCGGCCCAACCTCAACCCAATCCAAAGCAAGTACATGAAGTGAGCATTCCTAATCCTTCCAACCAACACATGGAGCAAGCCAAATCCATCACCACTCTTAGAAGTGGTAAACAAATTGACAAATCTATTCCGGTGAAAGCCGACAAGCCTAATGATCCGATAAATTCTGAGGATGAGGATGGATCTAACTTAGCCCCACAATAAACGGAACGAGTTTACAAGCCTGTAGCACCATTCCCTTCGAGATTAGTTGCCCCAAAATCTCTTCCAAACTCTCATGATATTCTAGAGATTTTTCGACAAGTCAAGATTAACATTTCTTTGCTTGATGCCATTAAACAAGTCCCCTCTTATGCCAAGTTTCTAAAGGACCTATGCACAACCAAATGCAAATATAACGTGCAGCAAAAGGCCTTCTTAAATGAGCAAGTGAGCGCCATTCTCACTAAAAAAAACCCCCCAAAATTCAAAGATCCCGGCAGTCCCACCGTCTCATGTATCATTGGAGACTACCGAATTGAGCGTGCATTACTAGACTTGGGGGCACGCGTGAATTTGATCCCATACTCGGTATATGAGCAATTGAGTCTTGATGAATTAAAACCCACCAAAACCACATTGCAACTCGCTGATAAATCCATCCGTGTACCAAGAGGGATAGTTGAGGATGTGCTAGTCCAAGTGGATGAATTCTATTACCCGGTAGATTTCATAGTCTTGGACACACAACCGGTTATGGATGCTAGCACCCAAATACCGGTGATTCTAGGCCGCCCATTCCTTGCTACATCAAACGCAATCATAAATTGCCGGAATGGAGTGATGCAAATGTCCTTTGGGAACATGACGTTGGAGGTGAATGTGTTCCACTTAGGAAAAAGGCATAGGGATGATGATGATGTCCACGAGGTTGATTTGATTGATTCAATCGTGGAAGAGGAGTTCGCTTTAAGGCAGAATTTTGATCCTCTAGATATTGTTAGCTTTGATCCCTTTGAGGATTGGGACGACAATGATGGCCCCCATGAGGTAAACATGATAGAATCTATGGATGATAGGGGTTTTTTTCCAACATGATCTACCTGAAAGTTTGGGGACATGTTTGACACATTCTAAGGATGAATCTAATTCTCATTTTATTAAGACCTTGGAAGTGTCAATTTCTGAAAATTCATTTGACAAGTCACCAATTTCTGATTTACACAAATTTGTTCTGTAGGATTTCGAAGAATTGGTGCTTGACTTGCCTACAGAGAGGCCAATTTCTGAAAGTGTAGAGGTGGAGGACCCACTCCAACCTACACAAAATTCTGAGAAGGAGGAAGACATAAAGGGTCCAAATCTGAAAATTTCCTCCGATGAGGTCTCTTATACACTTGAGGAGTGCCTAACGTACTTTGAGGATTGGGATGATCCCATGATTCAGGACATTGTACATGCTTTGAGAGAGACCCCTCCGGTGCCTCAAAAGTTTCCTTCCATAGAAAACCAAACTGAAAAATCAATTGTGGAACCACCGGTGAAATCTGATTTTGTGGAGATCATATCGACTTGCGAAGAAGAAATACAAGTCTTCACATCTCTTTGGTTTGTTCAAACCGAAGAACACTTCTGTAATGATCCATATTTGAATAATTTTTTCCCAAACAAGAAGGAAAGGAGATCCATATTCAATGATTTCCAACCAATGCAATTCTCCTTTCCTAGTACACGTGACGATTTTGTTGAAGAACCTGCTGAAATTTTTTCGCAGGATTTTCAATGGGGTAGAATGATCGATGTCACTAATGTACTTTCCAAAGCAGGATGGTGGATAGTTCTACTGAAAAATTTGTTACACCACTTGATGATCATGCTCAACTTTGTCCTTTTGGATGTTATAATGATAATCGATCTCCTAGTCTGATGGAGATCCTCTTTTTACAAGGACAGGTTAGTTATCTTTATTGCTTTCCATAGATTAGGTTTAGTTTTATTCAGTTTACTGTTTTAGTAGGTTTTAGTTGTTGGGTTGTAGACTTCCATGATCGCTCTCTCAGGTACTATTGTTCTTAATCTCTCATATTTTACCATTGCTCTCATGTTCATGCTCATTACATATCTTTTTACATTGAGGACAATGCTAGATTTGGTTGGGGGGTGAGATGAGATTCCTCATCTAGCAGTTTGCAACATTTCGAGCTCCATATGCGCAATTTTTTTTTGAATTTTCTAAAATTTCAAAACTCTTTTAGAAAACCTTATTTACATGCATTCGAGATGATATGAGTATAAGAAGAGGAGATACGAAGTGTGTGATGGTGTAAGTCTTGAATTTCTCCCAACATAATGGTTTTATATGTTAGTTCCCCTATTGTTGTGATTGATAGAAAATTTGAACACTTTTTACACCTAGTTCACATTACACGATTTTCATGAGTTGAACGATTTATGTGATTTGTGGATTAGCTAGACTTTGATTTAAAGGTGTTAAGAAACCAAGCCGGGGTATTTTGTCCATCCTTGTCCATGGGAAAATAATGAATGATATGGATTTTTAAAAATCCTATCTAATTTAAAAGAAAAATGAAAGAAAGGATGAAATCGGGAATGAAGGAAAAATGGTGGAAAATTCCGAAAAGGGCTACCTATTACCAACCGGGGGATGGTCGAATCGTAACCAAAGCCGGAAATGGGACGTAGTGTTAAAGCCATCGGAAGGATGGTAAAGTAAATTCCTGTCATAGGCTTGTTGTTGCTCTGTGCACTTTAAAATCCTTGGTTTACTTAATCTATGAAGAAGGTAATCCCAGAGACTCATGAGATGAACTTTCACTATGCACACTAGGTTGAATTTGTACGAGTTCTTCTATTTATCAATCAATCAGTGGGAATTTCATGTAGACACTTATTATGTTTTGAGAATTTAAGGTTTCAACTTCTATCACTTAATTTCTCCAAATTTTATACTTGTATCTCTTGGAATGGATAGAAACATGATATCTGATGGAGGTTTGGTTTGGAGGTTTGAAATTGTTTCACGCATGTTTTGCTCGGGACTAGCAAAAAGCTAGTTGGGGGTGTGTTGAACCTCCAATATATACATTGCATTGCCCACTATATGACATTGTATGCATGGTTTTCATGATTAAAAGGCCCATCTAACGCATGTTTTGTGATTGTAGGGATGAGAGCAGACTTCACTCAGTTGGAGACCAAAAAGGGTCCATTTAGAACCTTTGAAGGAAGGTCCAAGATGGACCAAAGAAGGAAGAAGAAAGAGGGAGAAAAGAGAATGAAGAAAAGAAGAAAAAGAAGACGAAAAGCATGTCCGACCGGTCGGCCACACATCTGGACATCACTGGAAGAAGGACCAGTTGGTCTGACCGGTCTTGACCAGTCGGCCAACCGGTCGGTGCTGCTGCTGAACTCGCTGGACACATGACCAGTTTGGTCTGACCGGTCGTGACCGGTCGGCCAACAGGTCGTTATTCGCTCGCCTCAAGTGTAAGGCTGCGATGTAGTAATAAATCTCGGTAAGACCGAGGTCAATCCACAGGGAAATAGAAACAATCTCTAAATTACTCCAGCAACTCAGTTTTTGGAAGAAAATTAGATTAATTGGGTAATTAACTAAACAGTAACTTTAATAGAAAATCAGTAATTCAAATTACTAAGGCATTCAAGGATCCACTTGTAGCAATCCCATGTTAATTCAATCAATCCAAGTAAAGAACACAACTAGATTTGAAGTCCTATCTCTCATCTAGTTGGAAAATAAAGCATTCACACACATTCAATCCAAATCAAGTTGAACTTCCAAGTTCTAGTCCCATTCAATCAATATAGAATTCAAAACCATAGCCTGCGGAGTAACAGCCATGCCTATGGACTATGGCCTGCTCAAGGGTTACTATAATTCGAATCTAAACAAGCATTATATGATAATCTCAGAGAATTGCAAGGAACTCATGTCCGGAGCACATGAACTCTCATAAAACATCTCAAACTACTACTTTTAGAAACTAGAACATAAGAAAAATTCAAACTTGAAGTAAAATTACTTGAATTAAACTGAATCCAACATGGAATTGGCTACAAGCTTCACCTCTCAGCCTTAGCTGAGAGGTTCTAGCCGAGCATATTCATGCTACAACTAAAAACTCTTAATGAAAGCATAAAACTAGAAAAATCGAAAATAGAAGAGTTGCAGACGCTCCACGACAGCTTCCTCTCTCCAAAACCACGTCCCTTAGCTTTTATGATGCCCTAGGAAGAGCCCCAAGGTGTCCTTTTATAGTAAGAAAGCTCCCTTGCATCGGAAACATCCAGAATCTGCGAAAGGTTACGCAGTGCGCAGCACTTTTCAGAGTCCCGATTTAGAAAGGACTTTATTTACGCAGAGCCAACCGGTCTAGACCGGTCGGACTGGCCTTTGAAACAGTTCAGGGAGTGCAGCCGACCGGTCAAGATTGGTCGGGCTTGTTTTAACAAGATGGACAGCGTGCATAGCCGACCGGTCAAGACCGGTCGGTCTCTTTTTGCTTTGTCCAGTGTACATGGCCGACCGGTCAAGACCGGTCGGCTGTTCTTGAATGGGATCAGCTTGTGTGGTCGACCGGTCAAGCCCGGTCAGTCCTGCTTCCTTTTTGCCCAGAGATGTGGCTGACCGGTCGGACGACCGGTCCGGTCTGGCTTGTTTTTCTTCAACTTTTTCTTCTTTTCTTCATTCTCTTTTCTCCCTCTTTCTTCTTCTTTCTTTGGTCCATCTTAGAACTTCCTCCAATGTCTTCAAATAACCCTTTTTAATCTTCAATTGGATGAAGTCCTCTCTCATCCCTAAAATCACAAAACATATGTTAGATGGGCCTTTAAATCATGAAAATCATGCAAACCATGTCATGTAATGTGCAATGCAATGTATAAATTGGAGGTTCAACACACCCCCCAACCAGCTTTTTGCTAGTCCCGAGCAAAACATGCGTGAAACAATTTCAAGCCTCCAAACCCAACTCTCCTTCAGAACCCATGATTTTATCCATTCCAAGATGTACAAGTATAAAATTTGGAAAAATTAGGTGATAGAAGCTGAAACCTTGGACTCTCCAAACATAAAAGGTGTCTACATGAAATTTCTGCTGATTAATTAATAAATAGAAGAACTCGAACAAATTCAACCTAGTGTGCATAGTGAAAGTTCATCTCATGAGTTTCTAGGATCATCTTCTTCATAGATTAAGTGAACCGAGGATTTTACGGTGCATAGAGCAACAACAAACCTATGATAGGAATTTGCCTTACCATCCTTCCGACGGCTTTCACACTACGTCCCATTTCCGGCTTTGGTTACGGTTCGACCATCCCCCGGTTGGTAATAGGTAGCCCTTTTCGAAATTTTCCACCATTTTTCTTTCCTTCCCGATTTCATCCTTTCTTTCCTTTTTCTTTTAAATTAGATAGGATTTTTAGAAATTCATATCTTCTGTTATTTTCCCATGGACAAGGATGGACAAAATACCCCGGCTTGGCTGCTCAACACCTTTAAATCAAAGTCTAGCTAATCCACAAATCACATAACCCTATCAACTCATGAAAATCATGTAATGTGAACTTGGTGTAAAGGTGTTCAAATTTTCTATCAATCACAACAATAGGGGAACTAACATATAAAACCATTATGTTGGGAGAAAATCAAGACCTACAACATCACACACTTCGTATCTCCTCTTCTTATACTCATAGCATCTCAAATGTATAGAAACAAGGTTTTCTAAAAGAGTTTTGAGATGTTAGAAAATTCGAAAAAAATTTGCGCATATGAAGCTCGGAATGTTGCAATATGCTAGATGAGGAATCTCATCTCACCCCCCAACCAAATCTTGCATTGTCCTCAATGTAAAAGATATTCAAGTAGCATGAACATGAGAGCAATGATAAAATATGAGAGAGTGAGAATCAATAGTACCTGAGAGAGCGATCATGGAAGTCTCCAACCCAACAACTAAATCCTACTAAAACAGTAAAACTGAAGAAAACCTACCTATGCTATACCTCCATCAGACTAGGAGATCAATCATCCTGATAGACAGGATCATTCAGAGTGATGGACACGTCCTCTGAATCAAATTTCTCAACAAATGGTTTAAGGCGTTGTCCATTAACTTTAAAACAGTTACCATTTGCTGCATTTTCAATCTCAACAGCCCCATGAGGAAAAATTTCTTTGATAATATATGGGCCGGTCCATCTAGATCGTAACTTTCCCGGAAAAAGGTGAAGTCGAGAATTATACAAAAGTACTTTCTGTCCTTCATGGAAGGATTTCCTGAAGATGTGATTGTCATGGAAAGCCTTCATCTTACTCTTGTAAATTCTCGAGTTCTCATATGCATCGTTCCGGATTTCATCAAGCTCATTTAATTGAAGTTTGCGAAGCGAGCTAGCCTTGTCCATGTCAAAATTTAAAGCCCGAATTGCCCAATAGGCTTTGTGTTCAATCTCCACAAGCATGTGGCAAGCTTTCCCATAGACAAGTCTATAAGGGGACATTTCAATGGGTGTCTTGTAGGCGGTACGGTGAGCCCAAAGTGCATCATCTAATCTTAGTGACCAATCCTTGCGATCCGGTCTCACTGTCTTTTTCAAAATCTGCTTGATTTCCCTATTGGAGATTTCAGCTTGCCCACTTGTTTGTGGGTGGTATGGGGTACTCACTTTGTGCCTAATACCATATTTCTTCATTAAAGTTTCAAAAGGTCTATTACAAAAGTGAGAAGCACCATCACTAATGATGGCCCGAGGCGTCCCAAATCTAGAAAGTATGTTCTCTTTGAGGAACTTGAGAACCGTACGATGATCGTTGGTTCTACATGGGATAGCCTCTATCCATTTAGACACATAGTCTACGGCAATCAAAATATAGACATGTCCAAAAGATGAGGGGAATGGTCCCATGAAATCGATGCCCCAACAATCAAAGACTTCGAGATGTTGAATTGGGGTGAGAGGCATCATATTTCGACGGGATAATCCTCCTAACTTCTGACAGCGCTCGCATGCTTTGCAAAACTCGTGGGTGTCCTTAAATAGGGTGGGCCAATAAAAACCACACTGCAGAATTTTTGCAGTTGTTTTCTTGGCTGAAAAATGACCCCCACATGCTTGATCATGACAAAAGGAGATGACAGAATTGTGTTCGTCATCAGGGACACATCTCCTTATAATTTGATCTGGGCAATATTTAAACAATAGAGGTTCATCCCAGAAAAATCTCCATACTTCCCTTAGAAATTTACGTTTGTCCTGCGCAGTCTGTTCGCTTCCCCAAGTGTAGGGTTGTGATGTAGTAATAAACTCGGTAAGACCGAGGTCGATCCACAGGGACTATGTAGGATCTCACAAATTCATCCACAAGTGTCTATTGAAGTCTACTAATCAGATTGTTGTATAAAGTTGATGTATGTAACAAAAGTTGAATTAAATCGAGAGTAATTAATTATAAGAAGGTACTAGGGTTTCAAGGATCCACTTGTAGCAATCCTTGATGTTCAATCCGCTGTGGTTTCTTATTCTCTCAACTAGAATCGACATTCATGTCCGTCCAGTCGGATGATAAAACTGTTAAACCAAACAATCCGCAATATGTAAGTTTTATACATAAGATTCACTCAATCTAGGCTGAGCTGAGCATGCTCAATTGCATAGGTCATTCCCCTTTCCTATAGGTCCAGTTCCCCATCATAACCATCCCCAAGTCCTCTCACAAGACAAGGTTAGATTAGGATTTGAACTAGATTCAAATCACCAGCACAGTCCTTACATATTCCAGAAAATCAACTAAAATAGAACTTTGGCCTGAAGTCCCTTTATGAAGAGCTTAGTACTAGGGCGCACTCCGATTCCTCGGATCATACAGGTCTATACCGTTGCAAACAAATTAAGAAGATAAGTAATTGATCCAAACATCCATGAGTCATCACAAGACTAAGAAAAATTACTTAAAAACTTGTATAAACTTCAAACCTTAGTTCATAATCATGAATTCCAAACTAAAACCACTTAACTACGAATTAAAACATCTTGGATTCACTACAAGCTTCACCTCTTAGCCCTAGCTAAGAGGTTTAGCTGCTCATGATCCAAGGAAACATGAAACAACTACAAAAAGCATGAAAATAGCAAAGCAAACCAAAAGGAGTTGTGAAACTCCAATCTTCACTTCCACAGCCTCCAACCTCGCTTGAGCCCTTCTAGGATACCCTAGGAACGATCCCTAGGTGTCCTCTTATAGTCTGGAGGCTCCACAACGTCGGAATAATCGGGAATTTGCGAAACTCTTACGCAGCGCAGAGAAAATCGGGAAGAAATTAGAAGTTTCTAAGTTCATACGCATGGCCGACCGGTCAAGACCGGTCGGCCTTGCTAGAGAGTCATTCCAGCAAGTATGCCCGACCGGTCAAGACCGGTCGGGCCTATTTATCTTCAGTCCAGCAAGCCCCTCCGACCGGTCATGACCGGTCGGATGTTTTCATCCATATTACAGCATCACTGACCGACCGGTCATGACCGGTCGGTCCTATTCATTGAAGTTCCAGCGACAATGACCGACCGGTCATGACCGGTCGGTCCTCTTCAGTAATGCCCAACATACATGGCTGACCGGTCACTGACCGGTCTGGCTTCCTTGGCCGACCGGTCACGACCGGTCAGCTTCATTTTCTTCTTATTTTCTTCTTTTCTTTCATGTGCTTTCTTCTCTGCTTTGGTTCTTTCTTTCTTTTCTTCTTTGGTCCTCACACATTCTTCATCAGAATGATCCCAAGTGAGCTCTTTATGTCTTCAATTGAGTAGAGTCCACCCTCAATCCTGTAGTCACAAAACATGCATTGAATTAGCTTACAAACCATACAAACCTTGCACAATGAGTGATGAATTGGGGTTAGAATATGCACAATTAAGAGCTCAACACAGTCCAATGAATTGGCATCGCACCTGTGGAAAGATAATTGGCTATATCAGTGTACCATGGTAGATGCATAGCAACAAAGAGTTGCTCATCAGGGAATGAGTCCTCAATAGGTGACTCGTCAATGGAATTTGGTAGGACTAGGCGGGATAGATGATCCGCCACCATGTTTTCTAACCCCTTCTTGTCTTTGATCTCCAAGTCAAATTCTTGAAGGAGTAGGATCCATCTAAGCAAACGGGGCTTAGCATCCTTCTTAGAAAGAAGGTATTTCAGCGCCGCATGATCTGTATAAACAATGACTTTGGATCCTATTAAGTATGGCCTGAATTTGTCCAGGGCAAAAATGACAGCTAGGAGCTCTTTTTCCGTAGTCGAATAATTAACTTGGGCGGGATTCAAGGTCCTACTTGCGTAGTTGATAACATGGGGCTTCTTATCCTTCTTTTGGCCTAACACCGCCCCAATAGCAAAATCGCTCGCATCGCACATCAACTCAAAAGAATGGACCAATCTGGTGGTTGCATGATAGGAGCGGTTGTCAACATGTCCTTTAGCTTTGAAAAAGCTAATTGACATTCGGCACTCCACTCAAATTGGTTCTCCTTTTGTAGAAGGTTGCATAAAGGCCTTGAGATATGACTAAAATCCTTTATAAACCTTCTATAGAAACCTGGCGTGTCCAAGGAAGGACCGCACATCGCGTATGCTTTTGGGTGGTGGTAGATTGGAAATTATGTCAATTTTTGCCCGGTCTACCTCTATTCCATTAGACGAGATGATATGTCTAAGGACTATTCCTCTTTGTACCATGAAATGACACTTTTTCCAGTTTAATACAAGTTACTTCTCCTCACACCTCATCAAGACCAACTTCAAGTGCTTGAGACACTCATCAAATGTACAACCAAAAACAGAAAAGTCATCCATGAATACCTCAAGAAACTCACCCACCATGTCCGAGAAAATACTCAACATGCATCGTTGGAATGTGGCGGGTGCATTACATAACCCGAATGGCATCCTTCGGTAAGTGAAGGTGCCAAACGGGCATGTAAATGTGGTTTTCTCTTGGTCTTCCAGAGCTATCTCAATTTGGTTGTATCCGGAATAACCATCTAGGAAGCAATAATAGGAATGGCCTGCCAACCTCTCCAAAATTTGATCCATAAATGGGAGAGGGAAGTGATCTTTCCTAGTAACCGTGTTGAGCTTCCTATAATCAATGCACATACGCCAACCGGTGGTCACCCTAGTTGGTATAAGCTCGTTGTTGGCGTTTTCAATGATGGTAATACCGGATTTCTTGGGGACAACTTGGGTAGGACTCTCCCATTGGCTATCTAAGATAGGGTAAATAATACCCACATCCAATAGCTTTAACACCTCGGCTTTGACAACCTCCATCATGTTTGGATTTAGCCTTCTTTGAGGTTGTCTAGTCGTTTTTGCATTTTCTTCAAGGTGTATTCGGTGAGTGCAAATCGAAGGATCTATCCCTTTGAGATCTGCTATTGTCCAACCTATGGCTTCCCTATGTTCTTTGAGTAACTCAATCAACTTGAGCTCTTGGTCTTTCTCTAGGTGGGAGGCAATGACAACTGGGAACATTTCCTCTTGACCCAAATATACGTATTTAAGCTCGGATGGCAATGGTTTAAGGTCAAGCTTCGGTGGTTTGATGTTAGACGGTAGAGGCCTTGATGTGGTTGGTGGTAATTTTTCAAAATGGGGCCTCCACCGGCTAGTATCAACTACCGGTCTTTCTATATTTAATGCCTGCACAATCTCACTAATGATGGGGTCTTCAGAATCCATGAAATGTGCTAAGCATGTCTCCAAGCTTTCTAGTGGTTTAAGTTGGAGGAGTTCTTCTTCTTCAAAAGTTTCAAGCATGTTTACCTCGAAGAACTCATCATCATCGACATCCCTATGTCTTTTGCCCAAGTGAAACACATTTACCTCTAGTGTCATGTTTCCAAAAGATAGTTGCATCACCCCATTCCGGCAATTGATGATTACGTTTGATGTGGCAAGGAATGGGCGGCCTAATATTACCGGTATTTGGGTGCTAGCATCAAACACCGGTTGTGTGTCCAAGACGATAAAATCTACCGGGTAGTAGAATTTGTCAACTTGGACTAGAACATCCTCAACTATCCCCCTCGGTACACGGATAGATCTATCAGCGAGTTGCAACGTGCATTTGGTGGGTTTTAATTCACCAAGACCCAATTGCTCATATACCGAGTATGGGATCAAGTTCACACTTGCCCCCAAATCTAACAAGGCACGCTAAATCCGGTAGTCTCCAATGATACATGAGACGGTGGGACTACCGGGATCTTTGAATTTTGGGGGGGTCTTTTGAGTGAGGATGACACTCGCTCGGTTAAGAAGGACTTCTGCTGCACATTATATTTGCGTTTTGTTGTGCATAGGTCTTTTAGAAACTTGGCATAAGAGGGGATTTGTTTGATGGCATCAAGCAAAGGGATATTAATCTTGACTTGTCTGAAAATCTCTAGAATATCATGAGAATTTGGGAGAGATTTTGGGGCAACCAATCTTGAAGGGAATGGTGCCACGGGCTTGTAAATGCGTTCCGGTTGTTGTGGGGCTAAGTTAGATCCATCTTCATCCTCAGAATTTACCGGATCGTTAGGCTCATCGGCCTTCACCGGAATAGTTTTGTCAATTTGTTTACCACTTTTAAGGGTGGTGATGGATTTAGCTTGCTCCATGTTTTGGTTGGGAGGATTAGGGATGCTCACTTCATGTACTTGCTTTGGATTAGGCTGAGGTTGGGCCGGAAAGGTCCCTTCCCTAGCATTCAAGCGTCCCTTAATCTCATCAACCGAGGCTTTAAGCTCTTGGAACATTTGCTGATTCGATTGATTGATTTGCGTTTGCCCTTGCATAAACGCCTTCAAAGTATCCTCCATTGAGAATTGAGGTGGGGCCATATTTTGCATGGGTGGCCCTCTTTGAGAATTGGTAGGATTGCTCGTATGAGCATTCTTCCAACTAAAATTTGGGTGGTTCTTCCAACTCTCATTGTACGTATTACCTACCAGTCCATTGAAAGGCCGTTGATAACCATATGTGGCATTGGCGTGTTCATGTAATACCTCTTGGAATGCAGGAATTGTGGGAAAATCTTGCATAGCATGTAAATCGGTGAGACAAATCCCACCTATGGTTTCAATAGCTTCATTGGACTTGGGAACTCCACTTTTACTAAGTTCCATGGCTTCAACCTTCCTTGTGAGGTTGGCTATCCTTGCATTCACATCGTCTTCCTCCTTAAGGACATAGATCCCTCCTTTCTCTTGAGTGGGCTTGGAGTTATTGGGTTTATCCGATGTATCCCAAGATTGGGCATTTTCAGCCAACATGTCCAAGTAACTCCAAGCCTCATCTGGATTTTTTCTCATAAACTCGCCATTGCACATCATCTCCACAAATTGGCACATATTGGAACTTAATCCATCATTGAAAAAGTTTATAATTCGCCAACTCTCATAGCCATGATGTAGGCAAGCAAAGCAAGAGATCTTTAAATCTTTCCCAACATTGAAAGAAAGATTCACCTTCTTTGTTCGAGAAATTCATTATGGCCCTTCGAAGGGTGTTTGTTTTATGAGCCGGGAAGAACTTTTTCAAGAATTCCCGGTTCATCTCAACCCCTGACCCAATCGAATGTGGTCTGAGAGAGTGAAGCCAATCCTTGGCTCTTTCTTTCAAAGTGAAAGGAAAAAGTTTAAGTCTGATAGTATCCTCGGAAACATTGGTGTAATGTAAGGTGGCCAACACTTCTTCAAATTCTTTCAAGTGTAAGTATGGGCGGTCAGAATCTAGCCCATGGAACTTTGGTAAGCGTTGAATTACACCCGGTTTTATGTCAAAATTTCCACCTTTGTTGGTAGAACCACGCAAGAGGGTGTAATTGTTCGGGCAGGTTGTAGGTAGTCCCGTAGTGATCTCATTGGAGGAACATTATGTACCTCATTCTCTCCTACTCCTTCCTGATTTGCGTTTGTAGTTGGAGTAGGGGGGGAGGATTCCTTAAAGGTGTTTGTTCCATACTCCCCAAACTTTCACAATGCTCTTGATAATTTCGAACTCGTCTATGAACTGACAATGGTCCAACTAAACCACCTTCAGATTGGAGACGATTTGAGTGATTACGTTCCCAACGGGACATAAACCACTCAACCAAAATTCGAAACTATTCCTAAATCTTAGAAAACTTGAAATCTGAAATTAATCTGAAAAGAAATTCTGCAAAAAGCTAAGTTAGAAAGGTATCACCTGATGCGCTTGAACTAGAGAAGAGTTCCTACAAAACAGAAAAGAATTTGCTTAGTTCTAAGAAAATCAGAAAAACCTATCTACTTCTACTTCTATAGCCACTGAAATTATTTGAAAACCGTTATCTAACATCCCCGGCAGCGGCGCCAAAAACTTATTCGCTCGCCTCAAGTGTAAGGCTGCGATGTAGTAATAAATCTCAGTAAGACCGAGGTCGATCCACAAGGAAATAGAAACAATCTCCAAACTACTCCAGCAACTCAGTTTTTGGAAGAAAATCAGATTAATTGGGTAATTAACTAAACAGTAACTTTAATAGAAAATCAGTAATTCAAATTACTAAGGCATTCAAGGATCCACTTGTAGCAATCCCATGTCAATTCAATCAATCCAAGTAAAGAACACAACTAGATTTGAAGTCCTATCTCTCATCTAGTTGGAAAATAAAGCATTCACACACATTCAATCCAAATCAAGTTAAACTTCCAAGTTCTAGTCCCATTCAATCAATATAGAATTCAAAACCATAGCCTGCGGAGTAACAGCCATGCCTATGGACTATGGCCTGCTCAAGGGTTACTATAATTCGAATCTAAACAAGCATTATATGATAATCTCAGAGAATTGCAAGGAACTCATGTCCGGAGCACATGAACTCTCATAAAACATCTCAAACTACCACTTTTAGAAACTAGAACATAAGAAAAATTCAAACTTGAATTAAAATTACTTGAATTAAACTGAATCCAACATGGAATTGGCTACAAGCTTCACCTCTCAGCCTTAGCTGAGAGGTTCTAGCCGAGCATATTCATGCTACAACTAAAAACTCTTAATGAAAGCATAAAACTAGAAAAACCGGAAATAGAAGAGTTGCAGATGCTCCACGACAGCTTCCTCTCTCCAAAACCATGTCCCTTAGCTTCTATGATGCCCTAGGAAGAGCCCCTAGGTGTCCTTTTATAGTAAGAAAGCTCCCTTGCGTTAGAAACATCCAGAATCTGCGAAAGGTTACGCAGTGTGTAGCAGTTTTCGGAGTCCCGATTTAGAAAGGACTTTGTTTACGCAGAGCCGACCGGTCTAGACCGGTCGGACTGGCCTTTGAAACAGTCCAGGGAGTGCAGCCGACCGGTCAAGACCGGTCAGGCTTGTTTTAACAAGATGGATAGCGTGCATAGCCGACCGGTCAAGACCGGTCGGTCTCTTTTTGCTTTGTCCAGTGTACATGGCCGACCGGTCAAGACCGGTCGGTTGTTCTTGAATGGGATCAGCTTGTGTGGCCGACCAGTCAAGACCAGTCGGTCCTGCTTCCTTTTTGCCCAGAGATGTGGTTTTTCTTCAACTTTTTCTTCTTTTCTTCATTCTCTTTTCTCCCTCTTTCTTCTTCTTTCTTTGGTCCATCTTAGAACTTCCTCCAATGTCTTCAAATAACCCTTTTTAATCTTCAATTGGATGAAGTCCGCTCTCATCCCTAAAATCACAAAACATATGTTAGATGGGCCTTTAAATCATGAAAACCATGCAAACCATGTCATGTAATGTGCAATGCAATGTATAAATTGGAGGTTCAACAGTCGTGGCTGCTGGGAAACTCTCTGGACTAAAAACAGGTAGGTCCGACCGGTCGTGACCGATCGGCTAGGCCAGTCCGACCGGTCATCCGACCGGTCGGCTACGCAGAAAAATCAGGAATTTCTAATTCCGGTTCCGAAATTTGCTGCGCAATGCGTCACCTTTCGCAGATTCTAGATGTTTCCGACGCAAGGAGGCTTTCCCACTATAAAAGGACACCTAGGGGCTCTTCCTAGGTCATCATAGAAGCTAAGGGACGTGGTTCCAGAGAGAGGAAGCTATCGTGGAGCGTCTGCAACCCTCCAATTTTCAGTTTTTCTAGTTTTTATGCTTTCTATTATGAGTTCTAGTTGTAGTATGACAATGCTCATCTCTTAGCTAAGGCTGAGAGGTGAAGCTTATAGCTAATTTCATATTTAATTCAAGTTAATTCAAGTACTTTTTAATTCAAGTTTGGATTTTTCATATTCTAGTTCTTAAGTTGGTAGTTTGAGATGTTTTATGAGAGTTCATGTGCTCCGGACATGGATTCCTTACAATTCTCTGAGATTATCATATTGTGTTTGTTTAGGGTCGAATTATGGTAACCCTTAAGCAAGCCATAGTCCATAGGCATGGCTGTTACTCCGAAGGCTATGATTTTGAATCCTACATGTGTTGAATGGGACTAGAACTTGGAAGTTCAGTTTGGATGTAATTGAATGTGCTTGAATGCTTATTTTCCAACTAGATGAGAGATAGGACTTCAAATCTAGTTGTGCTCTATACTTGGATTGATTGAATTAACATGGGATTGCTACAAGTGGATCCTTGAATGCCTTAGTACCTTAAATTACTAATTTTTCGTTAAGTTTCTGTTTTAATTTAATTACTCAATTGAATCCTATTTCTTGCAAAACTGAGTTGCTAGAGTAGTTTGAAAGTTGTTTCTAATTCCCTGTGGATCGACCTCGGTCTTACCGAGTTTTATTACTACATCGCAGCCTTACACTTGAGGCGAGCGAACAGGTAATGTCGTTTGGTCTGAAGAACGCAGGAGCAACGTATCAGCAAGCAATAACAACATTATTCCATGACATGATGAACAAAGAGCTTGAAGTATATGTGGACGATGTGATCATCAAATCTCGCACAATTGAAGGACACTTTGAAGATCTGAAGAAGTTATTCAATAGACTAAAAAAGTACAAGCTCCGTCTCAACCCTCAGAAATGTGTCTTTGGTGTAACGGGAGGCAAACTCCTTGGCTTTATGGTGAGCGAGGATGGTATCAGGGTCAACGAAACCAAAACCAGAGCAATCATCGAGATGCCCCCTCCTAGAACAGAGAAAGAAATTCGTGGCTTCCTCAGTAGAATTCAATACATCAGTCGCTTCATCGCATAGCTCACATCTATTTGTGAACCTATATTCAAGCTCCTCCGGAAGAACGTTCCAAAAGAATGGAATGATGATTGCCAAGTTGCCTTCGACCGCATCAAGAAGTATTTCATAAATCCTCCAGTTCTAGTGCCGCCTACTCCCGGACGACCACTATTATTATACATCTTAGTAGCAGCAAAAGCAATTGGCTGTGTTCTCGGCCAGCACGACGAGACCGGGAAGAAGGAACAAGCAATATACTATTTGAGCCGAAAGTTCACCGACTATGAGACCAGGTATTCCCCAATCAAGAAGACTTATCTCACCCTAGTTTGGGCAACTCAACAACTCCGTCAATACATGATTGCATTCCCTATTCTCCTCCTCGCTCACATGGATCCGCTCAAATACCTATTCGAGAAGCCAGCACTCACTGGAAGGATAGCTAAATGGCAGCTACTCCTTTCTGAATTCGACATCACCTATGTCAGTTAGAAGGCAATCAAGGGGCAGGCCCTCGTCGATCATCTCGCCACTCACTCTCTCCTGGATTATCAACCGCTCAAGATCTCCTGCTTATCGAATGAGAAGAAAAGAAGAAGAAAGATGAGTGGACGTTATTCTTCGACGGCGGAGCAAATTCTAAAGGGAGTGGATCGGAGCAATCCTCTACTCTCCAGACGATGTCCCTATTCCTATCTCAAGGCGCATAGCATTCGAGTGCACCAACAACATGGCAGAGTATGAAGCATGCATCGCTGGCTTAAGGGAAGCCATAATCTTGGGTGTCAAAAGGCTACGAGTATTTGGAGACTCACAGCTTATCATCAATCAGACCAATGGCAAATGGAAAACCAAGGACGAGAAGTTGATACAATATCATGTGTACCTCGAAACTCTGATCGAAGAATTCAAAGAAATCACCTTCTCATACATGCCCAGAGCCAAGAATCAGTTTGCAGATGCTCTCGCTACACTCACATCAATTCTCGAGATCCCGAAAGGAGCTTCAGAATGGGAGCTCACAGTCGAAACTCAAGATGAACCTGCTTTCTGCCTACAAATAGAAGAAGTCGAAGCTGCCCCTGAAAAACCTTGGTATGCTGACATCAAGCAATATCTCGAAACCCAAGGGTATCCAGAGGCAGCAACAGCAACAGATCACCGAACCATCCAGCGTTTGGCCGGCCAGTTCACCATCAGTGGCGAAATTCTTTACAAGCGATCCTATAATCAAGTCCTCCTTCGATGCGTCGATGAAACAGAAGCTGCAAAGATCATGAAAGAAATACATGAAGGAATCTGTGGCCCACACATTAACGAGCACATGATGGCAAAGAAGATTCTACGACTCGGCTACTATTGGCTCACCATGGAGACAGACTACTGTCAACACGTCAGAAAATGCTTCAAGTGTTAGGAGCATACAAATCAAATTCATGCCCCTCATCAGAACTATACAACCTGACAACTCCCTGGCCCTTCTCTATGTGGGGACTCGACATCATTGGGAAGATTAGTCCCAAAGCATCAAACGGTCATGAGTATATACTTGTGGCAGTCAACTACTTCACCAAGTGGGTAGAAGCTGCCTCCTACACCACTATTGCAGCATCCCAGGTGATCAAATTCATGAAGAACAACATCATATGCCGTTATGGAATCCCTAATGCTATCATCACAGATAATGGGACCCCGTTCGTCAATAAGAAGATGGATGACTTCATCAACAAGTTCAAAATTCAACGTCATCGATCGAGCCCCTACCGTCCTCAAATGAATGGTGGGGTAGAAGCCACGAACAAGACAATCGTCAGGATACTCGAGAAGATGGTCGTGACCTATCGAGATTGGTCAGATATGCTCCCATATGCACTTTGGGCCTATCGAGCGTCTGTACGGTCTGCTACAGGCGTTACTCCTTTCGAGCTTACTTATGGAATGGAAGCAGTTCTACCAGTCGAGGTGGAAATATTGTCACTACGGGTGTTACTGGAAAGCATAATTGAAGAAGGAAAATGGCAACGGGCCAGATTCGATCAGTTACAGCTAGCAGATGAGAAGCGCATGCGTGCGCTAAGTTATTCCCAGTGCTATCAGAAAAGGATCACTCGGGCTTACAACAAGAGAGTCCGAAAAAGAAGTTTTAAGGTGGGCGACATGGTCATGAAGAAGATTCTACCGTCACACCTTCCGGATCCCAGAGGAAAGTTCAAGCGCTCGTGGGACAGACCGCTGATCATCAGAGAAGTACTTCCTGAAAGCACCCTCAGACTCACCAGCATGAGAGGGGTGGATCTTCCTGAGCCAATCAACGCCGACAAAGTGAAGATCTTTCACGGGTAAGTCATTCTGACCTTATCAAGAGTTACATTAATAGAGCTGAAGGCAAGAGGTCGAAGCTAAAACCTCTAAGAAGTCATGTCCGTCCACCAATAAGTGTTTCAAAAGGGATTCAAAAGAAAAAAGACAGAAGAAAAAGAAAAAAAAAGAAGGAATACAAAAAACAAAAAGAAAAAAGAAAAGAAAAGAAAAGAAAATGGGAAGCCAAAACAGGGCACCTGAGAAAAATCAACCCGAGAAGAAACACAGTCACCCATCCATCCATCTCAGAAGGTTCTATAGCCAAGACCAACAGCTTTATCATCGTAACTTAGGATAAGGGCTGAAAGGCTACCATCGGCCAGCAACGACGGATTTCTGACCTCTAGCCGCCGCAGTTATCCAAAAATAAAAATAAAAAAAAGAAAAAGAAAATGTGTGCCTAAACAAAAAGGGTAGAGTGAAAACCCGAAAGGGCACTCCAAGTAAAAACAGTGGGCATACAGCGGACTTGGTGAAAACCCGAAAGGGCGATAAGGGTAAAAACAGCGTAGCTGCCAAGGGGCAGGCAAGATCAAATACCTGGGACGTGGTGAAAACCCGAAAGGGCGCTGCGAGCAAAAATGACGAGAAAAAGCCGGCTGTGGTAAAAACTCGAAAGAGCGCTGCAGGCAAAAATGGCTCGAATAGAAAAAGAAAAAAATTAAAAGTGCAGGTACCAAGAAATCAAACGGTCTAAATCAGTTCAAGCAGTTACAGTTCAAGAACAAGAAGAAGTACAGTCAAGAACAAAGAACTCTACAAACTCTGACAATCTCAGCAAGTAACAGTTTCCATTGCCTACACCTCTAAGGAAACAAAGGGATCACACAAGTCAATCTCGAAACATCAGTTAAAGCATTGGCCGAGCCTCAGTTCTGATTCCTATGTCTCGGCACAAAATCCAGACACACACTCACAAGACAACACATGGCACAATAAGTTCTCAAAAAAAATTTCTCTTTTCATTAAACGCATCATGTTTCTTTTACATATATCATTCATCTTTTCAAAAAAAAAATGCATCATCACCAGTCATGTACTATGCAAAAAAGGGACGTACAGACAGTCGACATAATCAATCTTTGTCCTCCTCCTCGGCCATGTCAGGTAAGCCCTCTGACTCATAATGAAATAGCCTCGCTCTCAACCTGCTCACCTCCATACGCAGGTAATGCACCTCATCGCGCTCAAGGATACGGATCGCCATCTCCTCATTAGACAATCTCTGATCAGCGGCCAATCTCCTCGACATCATCTCACAATGATACCGAAGTGCAAAGATCTCAGAAAGCAAGTGGCCATGAGTGGCCAAGAGGAAACCAGGATTGATGAATGGGCGCTCTTCAAAGGGCTCATATGAACCAGATGAAGAGCCAGCATCCCCAAGAATATCCTGCCATCCTCATCGGCAGGTCTGGTGCCAGCAAGGAATGCGTCGATACAAAGACTGCTTAGTAACCCAATGCTGGTATGAGGTAGTCATCATCAGAAAAGTCTACAATTCAAAACCAAGCAAGTCAGCAGTCAAGTGACTCGCCCAGGACTCATCGATCCAAGTCCTAAAGTCAGATGATCTAGCTGGAAGTGCTCGATGCCCGATACCCGAGAAAGCAAAAGGACGAACATCCTGCTCATACTCGAACTACAGAAGGAACCGGATAGGGTAATAAGAAAAGTAAGATCGAAAGCCTACCAGCATCAGAGGAAGGCGGTGAGCATCACAGAGTACTGGAGGAAGTGGAAGCCAAGATGACTCCCAACGAACATTCCAGTCACGCAGCTCAGCAAACATCCTGCGATACAAGGGCTCACTCATCCTAGCTGTATGCGGAAGAAACTCCATGATGTGTCGCATGAGGTCAGAGCTACAAATGCCAGGAAATGATGAAGGAACAATCAGTGAAAGACGCTCCCATAGCCAGATCTGATCATAAGAAGGAAGAGAGGTTCAGATAAAACAAAGCAATTCCCAAAAGACAAGAAAAGAAAAAGAAAATGCAGAAAGGATACCTGGAGAAATGCACAGCAGCCGCGAAGGACACGGGTGCGGCCTAGGGCACAATCAGTCAGCCCATTAAACAGCTCAGCCGGGACAAGAGAAATGATCCCCTGATGTCGAACAACTCGGCTCATCACCTCAAAGAGCAGAGGAGTCTGAGATTTGTGCCATCCCGAGAATAGTACCTCAGCGATCAAACAGAACATCAGCACATTCCAAGAAAGTAAGGACCCTACCACATTCCGAGGGCCCGAGAAAAGATCATACAGCAAGTCCAAGGAGAACACCATAGCATCCTGGTCGGCAGTTGTAGGCTGAACAAGATACGGGATCCCAAACCAGTTCTGCGGTGTGGCAGTCTTCGGCAAAGTCTTTGGCGAGAAATACTGAGCATAATTCCAAGGAAGACCTGTCAAATGCCCAAGCTCCTCCAAAGAAGGTCCCATCTCCATGTCGTTGAACGCGAACAAGTTCAACGAAGGAACCCAATTAATCAATGCAGCCCCGAGCATCCTCCAATCAATGTCAACTCTAGCCATATGGATCAGACCGCCTAAGCCATAGGACTCCAAATCTCGAATCTCATAAGTCGACAAGCTGTCAAGCCAAGCAAGCAATCGTGGCGAGCAAGAAGGACGAGGAAGCAACTGACAAGTCCTCACAGGAATCCCCTCCGGAACAAAAGGCCCAGGAATCGATGACAGCTCATCAAGTTTCGGAAGATCAACGGGCGAGGGAGAAGAAAAAGCTGGAACCTCTGCAGACTCAACAGCCCCTGACCTATCCCCAGTAGTGGCTATATCTGATATAGTCGCATCGCTGTCTGAAACAGTCATCACCTCAGCAGCACGAGAAGACTTGCCCACCTCATGGACCGAATGTGTAAAAGGTCGGCGATCGGGAGAAGGACGGTACTCTCCATCAAAAGGGCTATCAACAAAGATCATGCCGCACATCGTGGCATCCTGACCAATCTGATCGCTGAAAAATGCATCTGAACCGTCAAGAAGGGCCCCGGCAACCCCGATCGAAGAATCTACGGTCAGATCTGAACCTGCAGTCCTCTCCAACATGAAGTCATGAATCCAATCATCACTCTATCCAATCAAAGGGATCATCGGGACATCCACATCATCCATCATCAGGGGATGTCATCAATGAACACATCAAGTCCACCCAAGCAAGTGTACCGCACATCTCGGCCATCATCAAGAGCATGCAAGCCGTCAAATGTATCATCTGAACCATCCACACCGTCTAAATAGGAGATCAGCCCATCTATGTCCATTATGGTCCCATCACCACCATCGATCGCATCATCCATGCGGCCCACACTCAAAGGGTTCATAGCTTCACCTATGACCCATCTCCCCATCTCATCCATACCATCCAATCCTCCCATAATCAATGCCCCATTCAAATCTGAATTTTCAGCATGGCTACCATTAATGGGGCCATTCAAAGCTTCCCCAACAACCACCCTTAATCCACCATCAATGGCCTCATTCAATGCTCCATCTCTACCATCAATTAAAAGCATCCCACCATCATTAAAGCCTTCACTAATTTCTGAAGTGTGGGACCCACCAACCTCTCCCACAATGGCCCCCAAGCCATCATCAATGGCTGCCCAAGAGGGGACAAGAAGAGAAAAAGACAAAGTAAAGAGAAAAAGACAAAGCAAGGAAAAGATTCATGGCTGGAATCAAATTTTTTCAGTACAGAGAATGTAGAGATGGGGACAAGGAGCTGCTAGGAATGTTCGAACCAGAGCCCGCACGGACCGCACAAGAGGCAAGGTTTGGGCGGCCCACTATGGGCCGCCCGTACGGACTCTCTCTCTCTCTCTCTCTCTCTCTCTCTCCGCGGGATTGGCCTCACAGTCGCTGGTAGGTGAGACTGACAGTCCACGTCAGCAGTTGGCACCCTAGGGCCGCCCAAAGATCCAATCAACTCCAGATTTCATTTGAGGCTGATCTGAATCATCTGGAAGGTAACCCACCTATCCAATCATGAAGTACTGCGGCCGACATGGGTCTGATCAAGTCGAAGAAAAGGAAAATTGATCAAGAGAGGCCCACAAGCAATCTGAGCCTCTCAAAGGCTAGATCATCATAATCTAAACCATGGAATAGCTCACATGAGTCATCAAATAGCAACATCAAGGGTTTGATTACCAAGAAAGGAGGCCAGAGTCCAAGATCTGATCATCAAGTGGGCCCACATGGCTTAAAAGAGCAATTTGAGCCGTTCAAGTCATCATCCACACCATGGAAAGCCTTCCTAGCCTCGCAAAACATCACGGACAGGTGCTACAAAGCAAAGCTGAAGTCTGGAAAGAGTCCACATAGCCAAATCAAACAATCTCAACCATCCAAAGTCATGGCCTGATGATTTGAATCATTTTCAGAAAATACTAAGAATTTTCAACCTTGATCGCTGCCTACTTCCCATCCCAGTGGTCCGAAGACCTTAAACTACGTCGGGATCAAGATCTCAAGGGATTTTCAATAAAAACCGGCGTCGATCTCGACCACTTGGATCAAGATCTGATGACCCAGATTTTTTATAAGAAACACAAAAAATATGCATTTACATGCCTTGCCTGTACATAAAATTTAGGTTCAAAGACCTTAAACTACGTCGGGATCAAGATCCCGACGGATTTTCAATAAAAACCGGCATCGATTCCAACCGTTCGGGCCAAGATCTGATGACCGGGATCATTTTGAAAAAATTAAAAAAATGTGTCACCCTATTCTGTACATAAAATCTGGTCTGAAGACCTTAAACTACGTCGGGATCAACATCCCGAGGGATTTCATAATAAAAACCGGCATCGACCTCGACCGCTTGGCTTAAAGGTCGATAATCCAGACCTTTCCAAAAAATCACAAAAAGAATGTATTTTCAGCTTATACATAATGTTTGGTCCAAAGACCTTAAACTACGTCGGGATCAAGATCCCTAGAGATTTTAATAAAAACTAGCATCAGTCTTGATCGCTCGAATCAGGACCCGACGACTCCTGACATTTTCTAAAAAACAAAAAGAAATGTATACATTTCTAGCCTAGCTTGTACATATTTGTGGTCCGAAGACCTTAAACTACGTCGGGATCAAGATCTTAAGGGATTTTCAATTAAAATCGGCATCGGTCTTGATCGTTCGAATCAAGATCCGATGACTCCGAACATTTTCTAAAAAAAAATGTGTATTTCCAGCATTGCCTGTACAAAGTCGTGGTCCGAAGACCTTAAACTACATCGGGACCAGAATCCCGAGAGATTTCCAATAAAAACCAGTGTTAATCTTGATCGCTCGTTTTGGGATTTAACAGCCTGGAGCATTTCAAAAAATCACAAAAAGAATGTATTTTCAGCTTGAACATAATGTTGGGTCCGAAGACCTTAAACTACACTGGGATTGATTTCTCGGGGGACCTTTCTTGCTTTCAACAAAAAATTGACATCGGCCTCGACCACTCAGATCAAGGTTCGATAACCCGGATCATCTCAAAAAAATACCAAAAAGATTTTAAGCTTTCCATAAAAACCAGTATCAATCTCAATCACTCGAGTTGAAGTCTGGAACTTTTTCAAAATAAAAAATTTCACCATCAATTTTTAACTGCACAAATCTACCCCAGCGGTCCGAAGACCTAAAACTACACTAGGATTAACTTCTCGGGTGCTTTCTTTCCCAACCTGTTCCAGACATGGCTGACACTTAATCGTACGGGTGCCCGGAATCTTCTAAACAGGTAAGGGCTGATGCGAGCAGAACCCCGCGACCCTATTCGTGTTGAACGCACCGTGATAGATAACCTTGATTTGGAAGTCGCTGTTGAATCTGATGGATGTTCCCTGTTCCTAAAACTCATGAAGGGGATTAAGGAAGTTGGGAGGTGAAGCGCACCCTCACGAAATTATGAGCAGCATATGACCCCAAACTGGATTGACAAAGGGAAATGTGAGGATGTGGCTCATTTTGTGGCCGAAGGAGTCCGTTGGATGACAGGCAACTTTGTGGGTGTGTTGACTGAAAATCCTCAAAATCTCCTCATCTGAAGATGTAAAACTACGGCACTTAACTATGTGAGATTCGTCTTGCTCGTTGACGTAAAACGGATCGGGTGCCTTACCAGCAGTAGAAGCTGGAAATGGATGAAAATTCCATACTTTCCCAGCATTTCAGAAAAATTAGAAAATACCAAAACATTGCAAAATCATCTTTCCAAAAATCACAAAATATTTCCCTTGCTTTCAAACCAAATATTTTCAAAATCACAAAAATATTTCCTTTGTTTTCAATAACCAATCTCCATCCTGACTACTCAGGTAAAGATTCGAACCAAATATTTACAAAAAATCATAAAAAAATGTCACTATCCCCAGCACAACGCTTCAGGAGTATCGAACTCCTCTCACTCATTTCACAATTTGGGATGACAAATCCGATCGCCTGCAAATTGGAATCTTGACCAAAACTGGCGACCAAGCACCGTCCCAATCACATCCATTCCTAGAAGAACATCTTGAAGTCTGACAACCTCCTTCATCCATCCTCATTAGCAAAGAAGCAGCATCTTGGGACGATGGACCTGATTGACCACGGGTCGGGATCTTGACCAACCCGCTCACCAAACATCCGCATCGAAAAAAAAATCCCCAAGGGAGCATAACCCTGCAAGCAATAAGCTCAAAAGTTCTCTGCACCCCCAACGAAAGCAAAATCATCAAACTGAAAGAGAATGAGCCAAATCATGCATCCCTCGTCAAACATGCATCCCCATGCATCAGCATCCATCGCATCAGTCATCATGTTTACCTGCTTTCAAAATAAAAGTCGGTTAGCCAAAGACCCCAGAGGCATCTCTAGTGGAGGCGCGTGCAAGCCAGATTTCCTTTTCCAAAAGACAAAAAATATTATATATATTCCTACTTGCAAATAAAAATCCCATGGAGTATCACTCCCCAGAGTGGGTATCTTTTCAAAATCCAAAAACATTTTTTTAGTAGAGCATTAGGCCTCCAAAACACCAAGAGATCTTCCATATCTCTGGGTAAGAGCCGATGCAAAAACTAAATAAGATCCGATGTCTCGCGGTTTCCTCAGAGACCATCGGATCTAATGCACTCAAAGTACATCGAACTGAACTCCAGTGTCAGTGCGGTCATACCAAATGCCAAGATACAAAAAGATGAAAGCCAAAAGGTTCAGTCAAAGAAATCATCTGAACAGTGGAAACGATGAATTGTAACCCAAGTATCAAGACCAGCAGATTGGGTGGAAAAAGTTCACCCGCACATACCTAGGTGTGGATGCCTGAAGTACCTTGACTGAGTCTAAGTCGGCGTAGTGGATCTTCCTTAAGACTACATGGACGCAGGGCAGCTAACCACTTTGACAATCAAGAAAAACAAGTACTCCTGGAGTGATCCGGGAAAGCATCGAACAATCAATCTTAGGGTCGGTAACCTCGTAAGACTATGACGGACGCAGAGGCTCTACTGTACCTTTCTGATGTTAGTACCGATCGGGAATAGAAGGGTTGCGATTGGGTACCCAGGTTGCAGCGCATGCAGGGACAATAGCAACATTTTCTCCAAACTCACACGGTATGTGCGAGTTATCAATTTACAAACAATCAACTAACTCAAATACAAAGGAAAACAAAGATTTCAAACCACGATCTAGGAAAGAATGAATTACAACCCGAGCATCAAAACCAGCAGATTGGGTGGAAAAAGTTCACCCGCACATACCTAGGCGTGGATGCCTGAAGTACCTTGACTGAGTCCAAGTCGGCGTAGTGGATCTCCCGTAAGACTACATGGACGAGGGTAGCTAACCACTTTGATAGTCAAGTGAAACAAGTACTCCTGGAGTGATCCGGAAAAGCATCGAACAATCAATCACAGGGTCTGTAACCTCGTAAGACTATGATGGACGCAGAGGCTCTACTGTACCTTTCCGATGTTAGTATCGATCGGGAACGAAAGGGTTGCAATTGGGTACCCAGGTTGCAGCGCATGCACGGACAATCGCAATGTTTTCTCCAAACTCTCGCGGTATGTGCGAGTGATCAATTTCCAAACAATCAACTAACTCAGATACAAAGGCAAGCAAAGATTTCAGACCACGATCTATGAATGATCGGGTCAGAAGTGGGGTGTCCACTCACTTTGACATTCGGTTACACGCAACCTCTGTCAAAGAGGGGCATCTGTAGACACCCCACCTTCGGCTACAATGTTACTAGAGATAGCTGAATGAATGGAGGACCGTACCCCCAAATCCCATGTCCAACGCAGCCAAACTCACCCTTGTAAGCCCCAATCCATAGCCCATCTCAGGCCTGAACCCAGTCAACTCACCCCTAAACATCAGCCCAAAAAACCCCCCATAAGAAAAACCAGTCAAAAATCCCAAAAAAGTCAAACTTGGTGAGTCAACCCGCTGAGTCAAATCACCGAGTCAACTCACTGGATCAGTCCAGCCCATGCACCCAGTCAACTCACTGTGTCAACCCATCTTTCAAACCCAGTCAACTCACCTAGTTCTGAACCACAGCTTCGGAGCAGGTCCAGACCCCGAACCTCGGGCTTTTCTGCTTCAGGTTCGGAGGCCGTACGCTCCGAAGCTGAAGTGGAGAGGCCATACGGGCAGCCCCCAGGGTGCCGCCCAAAAATATTTATGAGAGTTGCCACTCTCCATTGCTATAAATACCCCACTCCCTCTTGTTTCGACATCCCAAAAATATTCAGAAAAATCCCTCAAGTCCCAGAGAAATCCGAGCCCATCTCCATCCCTTTTAGTCCATTCCTCCACCAAGGAGAGCCCGAGCGAGAAGAGCCTAGCCCTGGTCCAGCCCAGCCTGACCCTGGTCTAGGTCTCCCAAGCCACCCAAGTCTTGATCTAGCCACTCGAAGTAGACCCTTGTGACACCTCTGTCCATCCAGCTACTCTTTTACCAGCATCATCTCATTTGCATCTAGCATAAGTGCAACATTTACTTTTCTTCCAACCCCCCTGCTTATCATGTCACTACAAGCACTTTGATTATTCAAATATACAGCATGCATCCCGCATAGTTCGAGCGTATGCTCTGGGCTTGCCTGTTAATGGAAACCTGCCCATCAGACACTCTTACTATTCAGACCTGCATTCATGCATCATATCATTCATGAGAATGTACGAGGATTAAATCAGACTTTCAAGTACTAGTTTGATTCTGTGAATTAGAGACCGTACTTCAGTACGGGCAGTGTGGGGTGCTTAACATCTTCCCACCCTGTAACCGTGATCCCTTACCTCAAACCTCTGGCCGCAGATCAAAAGGAGTCATTTTAGAGGAAGGAATCTTCAGATTCCCTTCTCTAACGTTTCTACGGGGTCTAGCCGACTATAGATTCGAAGTAATTGGATAGTGGCGACTCTGGTCTTATACAAACTCATCCAACATATCCAGTTTAACACAACAACAGATAAAAATCCCTCGAAAGCGAGGCAAGCCAGTGGCACAAATGGCGATTCGCGCGCACGCACCCTCTTTTTCGAAAGGAAGGGAGAATACGGGAGTGCGGAGAGGCGAGCGTCCACACTATCCTACTATGCTCTAACTACACAACTTTGATGAAGTAGAACTCATGCATGCAATTAGAGAATATAATGTTGATGCTAATGAATTGGCATAAATGGCCGTGGGTTTGAAGAATTGGTATGGATCAATCGGTCGAACAATTAAAGTCTAAAATAGACCGATGCCTTCAGTTCTTAGTCGAGAAGTCACCATGAAAATATTTCAAGTCGAATTGGAGGAAGACAACTGGCAAGCCCCCATTGTGGGCTACCTTCAATGTCCACGTATGAAAGTAGGACAAAATGTCAGGAGATCGGCCATACATTATGTAATGGTTGATGATGAATTATATCGAAAAAAGGGCTTATGGAGTATTACTCAAGTGTTTAGGAAAGAAAGAATCTATGATGGTCATGGGAGCAGTCCACGAAGGAATCTACGAGGCACACTAAGCTGGACGGAAGATGAGATTAACACTGAGATGCTATGGATATTTTTGGCCAAATATGGCAACCAATTGTGATGGATATGCCAAAGGTTGTGAAAAATGTCAAAAGGTTGGATCGGTACAGCATGTACCTGCCATCGAAATGTATGATGTGGTGAAGATTTGGCCATTCCGAGGATGGGCAATTGACTTAATTGGAATGATCCAACCAGCATCTTTAAAACTAGATAGCTATATCATCGTAGTTACCGACTATTTTACAAAATGGGTCGAGGCCAAGCCGATGAAAGGAGTTAGCCACAGGAAAATTATTAATTTTATCGAAACTCAATTTATTCATAGGTTTCCTTTTCATGTTTTAAGTGAAGGATTTAGTTTAATTTGATTTTGAATAAAGTACTAGTTCAGATTTTGCTTTGATCTCTTGATGACTCCATGTTCATGTGCTTCTTAGTGAATCTAATCTAGTAGCTTATCTTTTAGGCATTGTTTATGCTTGTGTAGTTCATTGATCTATCATCGACTCCGGGCATGGTAGACCCTTTGATTGCCTTGTGTACAATGGCATGATTTTTATGTGGGAACTCATTCAAACTAAAGTTCTTATCTTTTGTTATAATCTGAAATAGTTGTTTGCTGATTGATTTGGATTTAATTAGAGTTCTAACAATTGGTCATAATCAAGTCCAGTGACAGGATTTGATGAAAGCTATGGTTGTGAATCTCAACTAGGTTGGAAAGAGGCTTGTCCTATACAATTGAGTGTGCCCAAGGCTTGAGCATTTTTTTGGGAATCGAATCAATGAACAAGCAATTGCTTAAGATAATTGTTGATTGAACCGCTCTATATTCCGATCAGATAGAGATATAAATTTGATTCCGATTGTGTAGTGAGAGACCTAGTTGTGTTGATACATTGAAAACAGTTAAAAGTGGATTCTTGGCGCTCTAGTACCTTTTAGATTATTATTACCTTACAAATTCATTGTTTAAAACCAATTCTCTATTTTTTAAACTTAGTTCTTAATGCGATCTTAATTATAATTTTTTTTAGATAAATTCTGAGAATACCAATACATAAATCTCTGTGGGAACGATACTCGGTCTTTCCGAATTATTACTACTTCGCAACCCTATACTTGGGGAGTGAACAAGTTTTTGGCGCCGCTGCCGGGAATCTATGCTGTATTTTTAGAATTTTCTGAGATAGCTTTTAGTTGAGATTGTGTTGAGATAGGTTTATGATTTATTTTGCTTTCTAGGGTAGGTTTCTTTCTAATACTAACTTAGTTTGTTTTGATTTTGCAGGATTCTAACATAGATCTACAATTCAGGTTCTATCCTTCTAACCCCTCTTGCTATAGATAGTTTCAGATTTTTGTTTTTAGAAGTTGGATTAGATTTTAGGATTGTGTTGAGTGGTTCATGCCCAAGTGGGTTCGTGATCACACTCAGAGATTGTTAAGTGACGGAGTAATTGTTGAAGGGATTGATAGAGAGCCTCGTGCTAGAAAACGTCAAAATCTTCCTGAAATTGCTAAAGAGATGGCTAAAAATCAACCCAATCAAGGGGCTAATCAACATCAAAATCAAGCCCAAAACTTTACTGAATTGAATGAGAATGAAGTGGGGGATGTACCTCGACCTAGGACTTTACATGACTATTTACAACCCGCTAGGATGAGTACTCCCTCTTGCATAATTTTCCCTCACAATGTGGGAAACATTGATTTTAAACCGAGGTTGATCCAACTCCTCTCCAAATTTCATGGACTCGACTCCGAAAGTGCTTATCTACATATTAAGGAGTTTGAAGAGGTTAATGCCACAATAAACTATGATAATATAACCAAGGATACCATAAAACTCAAATTATTCCCTTTTTCCTTGAAAGAGAAGGCCAAATCATGGCTATATTCCTTCAGGCCAAGGTCCATTGGGACAAGGGCTAAGATGACTTAGGAGTTTCTTCAAAAATTCCTCCCGGCTCATCGAACCAATGCGCTCAGAAGGGCCATAATGAACTTCGCTTAAAAAAAAGGATGAAATCTTTTTCCAATGTTGGGAAAGGTATAATGAGCTATTAAACATATGCCCACATCATGGCTACGAGCGGTAGAGGTTGATTAGTTTCTTCTATGATGGACTAAACTCAACCATGCGCCAATTTGTAGAGATGATGTGCAATGGGGAGTTCATGAATAAGGAAACAGAAGAAGCTTGGGACTATTTTGACATGTTGGCTGAAAACGCACAATCATGGGATACATCTAAGCCGACAAACTCAAAACAGTCCCAAGCCAAGAAAAATGGAGAAATTTACATTTTGAATAAGGAAATGATCTAAGTTCTAGAGTGGCTAACCTCACATGAAACGTCGAGGCAATGGAAATAAGTGGACACAACCCAACAAAGGGGAGCCATTGAAACTGTTTGCGGTATTTGTGCTTCGAATATACATCAAACGAGGGAGTGTCCAACAATTCATGCATTTCGAGAACTTTTATACGAACAATCGAATGCCTTGAATAGTAATCAACGACCTTTTAGTACTCCAAATCCGAACACGTATAATTCTAGTTGGAGAAACAATCCTAACTTCGATTAGGCGAATGGACCCACGGCCAACCAAGGTAATCCTCAAAAAGGGGCCCCAATGCAATTTCCTATGGCCCCACCTCAAATGCCTATAGAGGATACATTGAAAGCATTCATGGAAGGCCAAGCTCAAATAAACCAATCGAACCATACGATAATGCTTGAGCTTAAAATTCGGTGGAGGAAATCAAGGCTCGTTTAAACGCAAGGGAAGGGACTCTTCCAGCCCAACCCCTACCTAATCGGAAATCACTATGCGAAATAAGTGTGCCTAATTCCTCTAGCCAACACATGGAACATGTTAAGTCCATCAACACTCTTAGAAGTGGTAAAACTATTGAAAAATCTTACTCGGTGAAGGCCTCAACGCCTAATGATCCGGTCTCTTCCAAAGAGAATGATGGACCTAGCACCGCCTCACATGAAAAAGAGTCATTGAAAGAATATAGGCCCGTTGCTCCATTCCCTCAACTCTTGATTTCAACCAAACGTCAAAATAAATATCAGGAATTTTTTAAGGTTTTTAAGCAAGTCAAGATCAACATCCCATTGTTGGATGCCATTAAACAAATATTGTCATATGCCAAGTTTCTAAAGGACCTTTGCATGGTAAAAAGAAAAATACATGTGCAAAAGAAGGCATTTTTGACAGAAAATGTAAGTGCCATTATAAATCACGGGATGCCCAAGAAATACAAAGATCCCGGTAGTCCGACAATATCATGCATAATTGGAGACTACTGGTGAAGCATGCTTTACTCGATCTAGGGGCAAGTGTGAACTTAATCCCCTTCTTGGTCTATGAACAATTGGGTTTAGGTGAATTGAAACCCACCAAAACCACATTACAACTCGCTGACCGATCATTCGTATTCCGAGAGGGGTGATAGAGGACATTCTTGTCCAAGTTGACAAGGTCTACTACCCGGTGGACTTTATTGTCTTGGACACATGACCCATGGTTAATATTGGCACTCAAATTCCTGTCATACTTGGCCGCCCATTCCTAGCTACATCAAACGCTTCATCAATTGTAGGAGTGGGGTCATATAAATGTCTTTTAGCAATATGACGATTGAGTTAAATGCTTTCAATATTGACAACCAATAATAGGATGACGATGAGGAGGTCCATGAATTAAACATGATCAATTCATTTGTGGAAGATAAGTCCATCTCACCTCTTCACTCCAGTCACTTAGAAGAAGAAGTGACCTACCCCCCTAATAATATTATTGATGTGATAGGGGATGTAATCGCACTTTTAGAGTCGGTATCGGCATATGACATTAGCCAAGAGAAGGATGTGGAAACAACACTTTGTTGTGCTGAAAAATCAATTCATATCTCCACGCCTCTATGGATCATGCACACCAAACTCTACCAACCCTGGGATGACTCATACTTGCAATATCAATGCCCAGGAAAATCCGAATGGAGACATATTTTTTCTGATATATATGATGATGTCTCCTCTTATACATGTGGTGAAAACATTAAGAAACCCACTGAAATTCCTTTTCGAGATTTTCAATGACTTATCTAGATCACTCACACACATGTATATTGTAAAGCAGGATATTGGATGACTTTACTGCGAAACCTTTTGATCCATCTAATGATTCTGCTTGACTTTATGCTTTTGGATGAGTTGTTGGGAATAACCTCCTAGTCTTACGGAGGATGGTTTTAATTGCTTTCCTAAAATGATATCCCATTAGGAGTTACTTAGTTGATTTAATTGTGAAGTAATCCATCTCCAAAAGCTAATTTTGCCATGCAATATATTTCTCAGGTGATATCTCTCTTTCTCACTTCCCGTTATTCTTTCATTACTCTCATGTGTTGCATTCATTGTATATTTTCTTACATTGAGGACAATGTAAAGTTTTGGTTGGGGGACATTTTGAGCAATGATGTAGAAATTTTTCAATTTTTTTGAAAATTCAAAACTCCTTTGAAAAATCGTGTTTATATGCACTTAGGATGTCATAAGTATGAAAAGAAGAGAGATGTAGTGAGAAGATTTTGAAACTCTTAAAGGACCTATAACATGATAGTTTTCTATTTGATTTCCCCTATTTTTATGATTGATAGAACTTTTGAACACTTTTACACCCAGTTCACATTACACGATTTTCATGCTTTGAAAGGATTATTAGAATTGTGGATTAGCTAGGCTTAGATTTAAGGTGTTGAGAAACCAAGCCGGGGTACTTTGTCCATCCTTGTCCATGGGAAAATAACGAAAGATATGGATTTCTAAAAATCATATCTAATATATATAAAAAGGATATGGGAATGAGGGGAAATATGTGAAATTGCTGTTTTACCGCTTGTAGAGACACTCGGAGATATGTCTAAGGACCTAGAGGGGGGGTGATTAGGACCTTTGAAATTCTTTTCGCCTACTTACACAATTCAACAAATTTAGCCTAGTAAGCAAGAACACTTCGGCTTCCAAGCCTAGCTGGGTCCAATCACAAGACTAGCAAAAGGTTAAGCAATAAACAATCCTAGTCTAAGCATGCATAGGAAAGTAAATGATACACTAATTAAGCTTCTAACCTATGCAACTTGTGTAGACTTATGAGAGTGGATCAATGAGCTCAAGTCTACACAAGTAGTGAAGGTACATCTTGTGTGTGGATGAGCCTAATAAGTGTCTAGCATTCATTTCTATCAAGCATACATAATTAAGCAATTAAACTAACAATGCAAAGATATAAATGTGCTCAAGAACAATCACAAACACAAGGATGTATAGTGGTTCGACTACTTGTCTACTCCACTCCCGGTTCAAGTACTCAACCCCTTTAAGCACACCGGCATTCACTATCGGAGGTTTTAAATGAGGTTCACCTCTCAACTTTTACACGGAGGTTTTATCGGTTCACCTCTCAACCGTACCCGGAGTTTTAGACATAGGCTAACTCTCAACCTAACGCACGTTTACTCCCGTGTCGGAGGCTCCCCCTTGGAGACTTAGTTTAGGCCCGGATGACGGGCCAAGGAACGACTAACGTCCCTAGGTCGAGTTTAAAAACAAACTCTAAAATGGACTCTCAAATAAGACAACCTACTTGTCGGATGAGCCCCTTGTGTAGCGCCGGATTGGGTTGCTTGATCTCCGCTCTCCCGTGCTTCAATCAGCTTCCCTTACTCCCACGATCGTGCCGCCGTTGCGTCGCCAATGCCTCAGCCACACTCGATCAAACACCTTACATGCGATGCCTTTGAGATGCCCAAGGTGCTAGGAGGATGGTTGAATCTCCTACATGGGATATGTAGGTTGTTCTAACTAGGAGATTCACCTAGAGGGTCTTCTAGAGGTCTAGGACAAGGAATATACCTATGTGGAATAGTGTCTCCCCTCTAGATTTGAGAGAGGAATCAAGTCATCTCTAGATTGCATTTGAATGCCCACACTTGTGTTTAAAACACAAGGGATATGACTTGAAACCCTCCTCTTTGAGACCCCAAATGATGTACAAAGTGAGTGAGGAATGGGCTCTCAAAAACCTCCTACAAATGCCCAAAAACTGAGCTCCATATATATAAAAAAGTGGGCTCCAACGGTCATAAAACGGGCAGAAAACGGTTGGCCCGACCTGTCCCGACCGGTCGGACTCCCTTGCTGAAGGATCTCAACAACACAGGCCAAATACATAGGCCGACCGGTCAAGACCGGTCGGACCCCCTTTCTGGACAGCCTGAATACAACAGGCCGACCGGTCATGACCGGTCGGACCCCCTTGCTGTACAAATACATAGTCCAGGCCGACCGGTCATGACCGGTCGGACCCCCTTGCTGGACCTCTACATATGTGAAGGCCGACCAGTCTTGACCGGTCGGCAGGCCATGCTGAATGCAACCTTTGTGAAGGCCGACCGGTCTTGACCGGTCGGCTGGCCATATACACTATGCAGCAAGGCTGCTGGCCGACCGGTCTTAACCGGTCGGACCAGCCTGGTTCCCCTCTATACCAGGCCGACCGGTCATGACCAGGCTGTTACTCTTCAAGCAACAGCCTATCCATTTTGGCCAAGGTTAGGGTGATCAAATGGAACACCTAGGGCCAATCTATGATGACAAAATGGTTTCCTAATGGTCAAGGTCATCAAGGATACAAAAGGGGTTGGGTTTTGGTCAAGGTTAAGGCACCAAGGCATTACTTTTACCTGAATCTTCTTCCTTGATGCAGCCGGTCCGTCTTGAGTCTTCGGTCTTCGTCTTCATTGGGCTCAACCGACACTAGACTCACTGATGTAAGTGATTGACAAACAAGGTGCACTAGTATGCCACAGAAAAGTGCACTAACAATATGGTGGAAAATTCCAAAAAGGGCTACCTATTAACAACCGAGGGATGGCCTACCCATAACCAAAGCCGGAAATGGGAAGTATTGTGAAAGCCGTTGGAAGGACGGTAAGGCAAATTCCTGTCATAGGCTTGTTGTTGATCCGTACACTTTTAGATCCACAGTTTAGTTTATTTATGAAGAAGATAATCTCGGAAAGTCATGAGATGAACATTCACTATACACACTAGGTTGAATTTGTTCAAATTCTTCTATTTATCATTCAATCAGCGGAAATTCTATATGAACACTTATTATGTTAAGGGAGTTTAAGATTTCAATTTCTATCACTAATTTTCTCTGAATTTTGTACTTATGTGTCTTGGAGTTTCTAGAAGCATAGTAGTCCAAAGGAGAGTTGGGTTTTTGAAAGTTGGATTTGTTTCACACATGTTTTGTTGAGCTCTGAATTGTGGGTATTCTAACCCCAATTCATCACAAATTATGCATAGTTTGCATGTTTAAAAGACTACTCTAATGCATGATTTGTGATTATAGGAACAAGATGGAGGTTTCACTGATTCAAGGCTAAAAAGAGCACTTTACATACATTAAAGATCAAGAAACCAAGTGCAAAAGGATTGAAGAAGGAAGCAAGGGGGAAAAGGAAGAAATGAAGAAAGCTACACTGAAGACCGGTCGTCCAACCGGTTGGCCATAGCCAGGACCGGTCGTCCGACCCGTCCGAACACTCAACAAAGATCTCCCCATGCTGCCCAAAGTCACTGGACCAACTACGACCGGTAGTCCGACCGATCGGACACTACTCAGACCGATCATCAGACCAGTCTACCACTTAACGGGGGAGGATGAAATATCCAAAAGCTTGCTGGACTGTTTTTAACGTTTCACGACCGGTCCCGCGACTGGTCATCCATGGGCTCAGACCGATCGTCCGACCGGTCGGTAGCGTAACAGAGCTTGTCAGTGAAGTTTCGATTTTCTCAGCACAATTGCATGATTTCCTGGGCAATTTGGAACCTTCCACGCCAATCTATAAAAAAGACTTCTCCTCTTCATACCCAGGCATGCTAGGACATGGGAATCATCAAGGAGGCTTAGGAGATGGATTATACTTCAAGTTTTCCTAGTTTTTCTTCTAATTTTAGTTGTTTTTATGTTTTCTGAGCTTTTAGTTCAAGGATGTTAGAGATAAACTACAACCTTTTAGCTAGGGCTAAGAGGTGAAGCTTTTGATTTGTTTTTTATGGATTGATGCAACCTAGGTTTCCTTTTCATGTTTTAATTAAAGGATTTAGTTTAATTTGAGTTTGAATAAAGTACTAGTTCAGATTTTGCTTTGATCTCTTGATGACTCCGGGCTCATGTGCTTCTTAGTGAATCTAATCTAGTAGCTTATCTTTTGGGCATTGTTTATGCTTGTGTAGTTCATTGATCTATCATCGACGCCGGGCATGGTAGACCCTTTGATTGCCTTGTGTACAATGGCATGATCTTCATGTGGGAACTCATTCAAACTAAAGTTCTTATCTTTTGTTATAATCTGAAATAGCTGTTTGCTGATTGATTTTGATTTAATTAGAGTTCTAATCATTGGCCGTAATCAAGTCTAATGACAGGATTTGATGAAAGGTATGGTTGTGAATCTCAACTAGGTTGGAAAGACGCTTGGCCTATACAATTAAGTGTGCCCAAGGCCTGAGCATTGTTGTGGGAATCAAATCAATGAACAAGCAACTGTTTTAGATAATTGTTGATTGAACAGCTCCATATTCCGATCGGATAGAGATATAAATTCGATTCCGATTGTGTAGTGTGAGACCTAGTTGTATTGATGCATTGAAAACAGTCAAAAGTGGATCCTTGGCTCTCTAGTACCTTTTAGATTATTATTACCTTACACATTCACTGTTTAAAACCAATTCTCTATTGTTTAGATTTAGTTCTTAATGCGACCTTAATTAAAAGTTCTTTTAGATAAATTCTGAGAATACCCATACATAAATCTCTGTGGGAACGATACTCAGTCTTTCCAAATTATTACTACTTTGCAACCCTATACTTGGGGAGTGAACACCAACCAAATCAATCTATCTTTCCAATTTACCAAATCCCTTACATTTTATAGTGTAACCGATCCGTTTTACATTCCAAGTACTCTGTGTTTCTTAGAATAAGTGCTCCAGCATCTATCAAGTCAAGACAACATTATCGTTCTTTAGGCTTATTCAGGTTCTTCGTTTTATTATTTACGTTTCTTAGCGTATTCAGTTCTCTTTACTCTTTTTAGCATAAATCGCACTGTTCAATTTCCGTAGCATAGCCCTTGAGATTACATTCCATAGTAGTAAACATGTAGCAGAAGTTTCATAATCAGTAAAGTTCCATTTTTTATAATTACATCTCTTATTAGCAAAAAAGAGGTAAACATTGCCCACGTGGTCGATTGTCAGTTCTTTTTTCACTCCTTTAAATTTACATCGAGAGAAATCCTTAGAGGACGAACCCCACCCTCCAAACATCGTCCGATCACTTTTATTAAGCAACTGAACGAGTGGCTAGTTAGGCGACCAATCTCTACAGATCTCGGTCATATACGGTTAGTCACGACGTATCTGCCTTCCCTGGCACTCGGGGTCATCGTTGTTCGGTTGGAATCGAGCCACGAAAATCGATTCTAGTACGCCCACACACACATCACACGCGTGGCCGATGAATAGCTTGGCAACACCTACCACCTCCTTCCTCCCAATCAACGATTATATGATGATGATGATAGATGGTGATGACGGATGGTAGGGATTTGAAGCTGTTGATGATGAATGTGATGGGATGGCTACGACTTGGTTAAAGTCCACTAGCTTATAAAACATAAATATTTATGGTGAAAATAGAAGTCATATTCTGATGGTCCACCTAGTGATCTCCTTTTGGATCCAAGACGTCCATCATACAGAGGATCAACACAACAAGTACTGAGTAAACTCTCGGGTCAAAGGGTTAGTAGATGGACACATCATGATCTATGTAAGAGTTAACCTAAATGAACTTTCTAGAATGGATGTGTAACATCTTAAAATTAGGCCCACCTTTCACAAATTCGAGACCATTATGACATTGGCCTCGAAAAACTGACGAAGTGGTGTGAAATCGAGAAATTTTGGTAGTGTTCACACCCATGATCTAATAAGGACATAAAAAAGTTAAATAATGGTAAACAACACAACTAAAGGTGGTTAGTTTTTAAGGATAAGCTTGACCACTTCAAGTGGGATTAAATCACGACCGTTGAGTGTTGTGTAAAGTAGTCTGCAACATAGGTTGGGGTGGTCATGGATGAGATAATGGACCGTTAACTTTTCATTTCTCCTACCGATTTAAGAGTAATTGATCAAAAATACGATGGACGGTGAACATAACTCGGTTCATGATTCTCCTACCGATTTAAGAGTAATTGATCAAAAATACGATGGACGATGAACACAACTCGGTTCAAGATTCTGAAAACATGGGGACGTGGGCCCTCTTAGAAAACCTAGAATACACAAATCTAGACACACACTAACATCCATACACAACAATGGACGATCGACAAGGAAGATAGAAATCTCTCTATACCATACTCCATAACCATATCCTAAAATTTAGATTTTGATTTAGTACGTTGCATCGAATGGGACTTCGGTACTTCTCAGTCCACATGGACATATCTAGGACCCTACGATGGAATCTAATCCAATAGGTTACCTGAGCATACGAAAACGATCGTCCATAAGTGATTTTACCTTGATTGGTTGTCCACATGGCCCTACACAATAAATCTTCAATTTAACAGTCTCGGAAGATCATCCAGTGATGAAATTTCATAAGGACGAGTAAAATACCATAACAAAGGTGTGAGGAAAGTCTCACTGCTAACTAACACGCAAGTTAAGATAAATCACGGGGGTTTACCTTTGTCATTAGTTTGGCGTTGGAATAAGGTTTAATGGTTTGATCGGATTCTAATGGGAATTTCAACGGTCACGAAGGTTCCTCTAAGGACACTCTATGATTTCAATGGAACAAAACTCGGTTTGATCATTTTAGCAGGCCACGGTGATCAAAGTAAGATTAAATGACCGTGATCAAAGGATTTATGATTAGATCTAGGTCGATCAGACTACACTATTGGATTCTACATGATTTAATCTATCAATCTATGGCTTAGATCAATTCCACAGATGATACAAACAATTTAAAATGAATTACTAAAGTTTATGTACATGGAATGTGGTATAAAGTTCTAATTTTCTATCCAATTATTCAATGGGAAACATTTATCAAACATGTTATCAACCTTACACACATCAAATTATTATTATTTTAATTTCATAAATTCTAATCAAGTTTTTAAATTAAGTAAAATATCAAATAAATCATCAAAAAATCACGGATATTAGAGGGGATGAAGGTCATCTTCTTCATGAGCTAGGAATGCTCCATTCTTGTGTAAAGTCATAAGGAAGATGTCTTGCAATGGTTAGAAATTGAGCCTCTAATGGTCTCCAACAATGGTAGCTTCAATCCTTTCGAAATCTCTCTCCTTGACCCTAAAAACGAGCCAAGCCTTTAAACAAAGAAAGCCTCCAATGGCTATAAACGGCTATAAAACGGCTATGTCCGACCAGTCAGATGGGGTCCTCGACCGGTCTAGCGACCAGTCGAATTACAGTCAGGATAGTAAAAAATTTGTTATCTCAAATCAGTAGGTCACCAACCAGTCAGATGACCGGTCGGTCAGAGCTGCCGACCGGTCGTATTATCCCCAAAGATAATGATATTCTGTTTTAGCATGCTTTCCATATTTGGCCCACGAATGACCAGTCGGAGCATGAAAATTGTTGATTGCTCTGTCTTGTTTTGCAACAGTTAACGTAACCTCTTGGCCATATGTTAACGTCAAATTCCAGTAACAGCTTTCCTTCCTTCAGATGTATGATCCTACTGAAGATAAATCCTTTCTCCTCACCTGAAAACCAAAGAGGAAAACTAAGGGTGGTCGGCATCCGGCCGTTAGCCCTCCAATGCTTGAATTAGAGATGGGTTTGAAAGTAAGATGAAGTTTGAAACATAGGTTAAGATGTTGTGTACCTTTATCATCCATGAAGTCATTTATTTGTTCAAGTCCGGATGGACTAATTCATTACGTACTGTTGAGATCTTCTTGATTTCAAGGGATAAGATGTTATCTTATTAGATTAGACATATGGCTGATTACGTTCCTTGATGGAGGTCCCATTTAACTTGGAACTATGAGGAGAAATGAACCCAAGCAGGCCTATAATCTGGGCCAACTCATAAGCTATATGGGTTGCTGAGACTACGACCCAAGTGACGCCCCACCAAATGATTGGCGACCAGGGCTGCTCGAATATGAATGGCGATTGGCTTGTGAGCAGACTTCCTTAAATTGTGAGATGCGCCCAACTTGTCTCGTTAAACGATATGTTATGTTTATTTGCTCGCAGTTTATAATACCCAGGAGGCGCTCGCATGTCGTATATGAACCATGTGAAGCTGCTCGAGAGTTGCTGATCACGAATACCTTCGACCAGCTTTATTCAACAACAGATGCCCCCCAAGTCCTTTATTTTGAGCAACTAAGCGAGGACTTGACTGCGCATGTAACCGCCTGACGCGTCTTTCGAAGAGGAGAAGTCGTACATGATTGAACTTTTACATTAATGAGCGCCGGCTTTTTAGCCGAAGGAAATGAAGAGGCACTCACCACGTGTCTTCAGAAGTTAATGGTGTGCCCGTTCAACTGTCGTGCCAAACGAAGAGTCGCCGCATGTCATTCAAATCCTAAGAAAATGATTGCGTATATATATGAGCGCTCGAGTGATATTTCATTACTTCGAAGCTTTTGGTGAAATTCAAATTCTTCCCTTTCTCCTTTCTTCCTTTAGCGAGACCTCCGTTTTGAGGTATTTCTTCTTCTTGTTACATTCCTATTTCTTTTCCTTCAATGGCGCAAGGATCTGATAGTGAGGTTGTCCCTCTGGGGGACAAAACTCTGGATTCTTCCACCTTGAATAACATACGGGTACCTGCTGGGATGTATTACACATTCGGGTACCCTTCTATAATGAGGGAGGAAGAATTACGAGAAATGAGAGAGAGAGAGAGAGAGAGAGAGATCGAATACCAAATTCGATTACACTTAGATTACCTGAAGAAGGGGAAACTGCCAATTCACCACCATTAGGGTATGTTGCCATGTATAAGTATTTTTTCAAACTTGGTGTACGTCTTCCTCTTCATCCTTTTATTTGAGATGTCCTTCGCATATACAAAATTGCTCTTGGGCAACTTATCGTAAATGGCTGGAGAGTAGTGTTGAATGCTTACGTCCTTTGGAAACAAGCTAGCAATGGAGAACTAACTGTTGATGAATTCTTGACGATGTTCCAGCTAAAGAAGGCTCCATCCAGCGAGGGCTGGTATTACTTGTGTTATTAGCATCGGGATAATTATATCCTAGGAAATCCTTCCTCAAACTATCCCAGTTGGAAAAAACAGTGGTTATACGTCTCCGAGAACTGGGAATCCAATAAGGGTTCAATACTTAGGGGTCATAATGTTAATCGTTTCTTCTGCGAAGGTTGGTAAATTTCCATCTTGATCAGCTCATTGATGCGATTTTTTCTTTTAAGCTTATTGATTGGTCATATTGCAGGTACTTCAGCGGGGAGAAAGCCTAGCTTGAGGGGTGGAATCAATGAGAAAATTGTCAAAGTATTCAAGTTATCGACGGACACAAGAAACAATAAATTCACCCTCACACTTCAACGGCTTGCTGATTTTGGTCTCATCTCTAAGGAAGAAATAACGGTAGTTGGAGAGAAAAGAGATAGAGCTCTCCCTTGTTTGAGAGGTACCACCTCGAAGAGATAAAAGAAGACGGCGGCTGGCCCTTCTTAACCCTCCGAGCAAACAAATGAGCCTACTCGCAGCTCGCAACCACATAACCCAGATGCAGTTTCAGCTGAAGCTGTTGAAACTGCAAACCTTAATCTGGTTGTTCCTCCAAAGCAATTGGTTATCGATCCAAGGGATGATGTGCCTGGATCAAGTCACCCATCGAATAAAGGGAATCACGAGCATGCTGCTGCTCGCGAGTTGGCTCCTATTCGAAAGCCGAACACTACTGGGGGAGGAATGGTAGTGGCTCAACCTTTCGGAGTTGGGACTTTCACCATTCCGGGTCACTTGCATCCTATTTGCAAGTTCCTTTTTGACAACGTCACTCCACAATCTTTTGGAGCTCTTCCTGAGCCTAGTCCAGAAAATCTCTCTTTGGATGCTAGGATGAGAATGGTCCAGGTATACAGAAGATTTCATTATTTCTCATGTTATTTAAAGAGGCATTTATACCTTTATGATATTCTCTTTAATTTTTTGAGCAGGGCTTGGACCTCATCATATGGATGAGATGTGACATCATAGCTGGTCGTCAAATTATAGATGAGGTGGAAGAGAATAAGAAGGCCATGGAGAATGCGATCCAAGGGAGGGATCAGGTCTTGAAGGCTCGTGAAGCCTTAATTGCCAAAATAAATGAGGAGAAGAAGATCCTCGTTAGTAAGATCCAAGTCTTGACTGAGAGGTATCAAGCATTGGATTTGAAGCTTGCCCGCCTTGCTGAGATGAAAGAGAAGGTCGAGAAGGAAAGGGAGATTTTTCACCAAGATAAGATCTCTTTGGAGCAGCAGCTTGCAGAATCCAAGTCGCAGCTCAAAGAAGTCAGCGAGAACTTGGAGAAAAAGAGAGCTGCTCTTGCAAAGCTAAATTTCAACTCTGTCCACTGCGATGAGGAGCGGGTGGCTCTGATTGGGATGATTGCTGAAGAAGGTCCCCGTGCTATTTAGAAGTTTCGAACCTCGCAGCTATACGACGATGAGAGTTATGAATCATATGACGCTGGTCGCGACTTTACTATAAAAGTTATGCAACGGATTTCTCCAACTTTCGACTTGGAGGAATTTAAGAGAGTCGCGACTATAGTTGCTAATGAGGAGAGAGAAGCTGCTGCCAATGAGGTTACAAAAGCTACTGAAGCCGTCGGGGTTCCTGAGACTGATCCCAAGGTCGAGAGCCACGCACCCCTTCCAGATGATACACAAGAGCAGGCGGTGGAGAATCAATCTTGATTACTTCTTTTTCTTCTCATATGATCCAAATTTATTTTGTAACTTTTGGAACTTTAATGAAAAATTGCTTCGGCTTTAATTGGTTCTAAATTCATGGCAATGAATTACATTTGAATGTGTGATTACTCAACTCATGAAAATGACTTGGGCTTAGTCAGGGAGGCCTTAGTGGCTATGTCCGCATGGAGATAGACTGATCTATAAACTGAGTCTTTGGCTCTGCGAGAAGCAAAAGTTTTGGTTGAGAGAATGTCAAGTATTCTCTCCAGGGCTATTCAGGTCCTTAAAAATAGGAGTAGCGACCAAATTGATTCAAATATCCAAATTGGGTCGATTTGTAGTCAATAGACTAGAATGAAAATATCATCTTTTATTCAAATATGATTCACATGCCCAATGAATGAGTGCTTTAAGGAAAATATCGGAGTAAATGCTCCGCGTGCCAAGGGCAACGTAGGGGTCTTGCTCGCATGTCTTCTAGATAATAAGTACCTGGTCGAACGATTTTGATAACTCGATACGGGCCTTCCCAGTTAGGATCCAACAACCAAGTAGCCATTCTAATATTCTATCTGAGCACCAAATCACCGACCTGGAAAGTTCTATGCTTGATTTTTGAATTGTGGTATCGGGCTATACGTTGTTGATAAGCTGTTGCTGGAAGTCAAGATGTGTCCCTTCTTCTTCTAGGAGATCAAGGTGAAGTTTTAAACTTTCTTCATTATCCATTGGCTGGTAATGTTCAACTCAATAAGTCGGTATTTCTACTTCGACTGGGACAACTGCTTCAGTGCCGAATGCTAGAGAGAAAGGGTCTCCCGTCGATGTGCAAGTTGTTGTTCTATAAGCCCATAAGACTTCAAGTAAGCATTCTAGCCATACACCTTTACATCCGTCGAGCTTGGTCTTCAAATGATGTTTAATTATTTTATTGACCGCCTCTACTTGGCCATTAGCTTGAGGATGATATGGGGAAGTTCGTACATTACATATCTTCTATTTTTCACAAAATTCTAAAAACACAGCATTATCGAACTGCCTTCCGTTGTCAGAAATTATGGCGTGGGGAAGTCCATAATGGCATACGATGTTCCTCCATATAAATTTAGTGGTTTGCTTTTCAGTGATGGTGGCCAGAGGTTCTGCTTCGACCTACTTGGTGAAATAATCTACGACTACATTCGCAAATCTGTTTTGGCCTTTTCCGGTGGGTAACAGCCCAATTATATCAATTTCCCATTGAGTGAAAGGCCAGGGGCCATCCATAGATGTCATTTGTTCATATAGTAAATGAGATATTAGAGAATAACGCTGACATTTATCACATTGTTTCAAAAAATCGATGGTGTCTGCTTTCATAGTAGGCCAATAGTAACCCTGCCTCATAGCTTTGTAAGCCAATGATCGCCCTTTGGGGTGGTTACCACATGCCCCCTGGTGTATTTCATCTAGAACACGTTTAGCTTCTTCTGGATGAAGACACCTTAAATATGGAAAAGTAAAGCTTCTCCTTAATAATATGCCATCTTGCAGAATGTACCTAGCAGCACAGTAGCTCATTTGTCGAGCCAACTTTTTGTCATCTAGGAGTGTTCCAATCTGGAGATAATAGACAATGGGATCCATCCAACACGGAGATAGTTGCACTGTAGAGACCTACTCGGCAATCACTTGGTCGATACTTGGCGCAGAAAGGTGCTCAATCGGTATAACCTTGGTTAGATCAGACTCTGCTGCTGATGTTAATTTTACCAAGTATTCGACCAGCTTATTTTCCTCTCAAGGAATATGGATTATTTCATATTTTTCGAGTTTGGCAAGCAGTATTAATACTTTAGATTTGTATAAAGCCATTCTTTACTCTTTCACTTCGAATTCATTAATTACCTTATTAATGACAAGCTGCAAGTCGCTATGAATGAGCAAGTTCCTTATTGCGAGAATACTAGCCAATTAAAGACCAACAATCAAAGCTTCATACTCTGCTTCATTATTTGAAGCATGAAAGTCGAAGCGTAGAGCATATTTGAACTGTGATTCATCGGGTGCAATGAAGATCAATCCAGGCCCACTTCCAGACGAAATAGAGGATCCATCTACATAAAGCGACTAAGATGGCTGATCACTTGTAGGAAATTCGGTTATGGGAGAAATACTTAGAGGAATTGCAGTGTCGATAAGACTGGGGACTGAATACATGAACTCGACAATGAAATCTGTATTTTTTTTACCTTTACAGCAGTTTGTGAACAGAAAGTAATATCATGTTTACCAAGTTCGATCGCCCATTTAGTTAAGCATCCAAATACTTCAGGTTTTTTAAGGACTTGCCTTAACGGCTGATTTGTAGGGACCATAATAGGGTGGGCCTGAAAGTAAGGTCGTAGCTTTTGTGCTGCGACCACTAATGCCAGAGCAAGTTTCTCAATGTACGAGTATCTAGTTTCAGCATCCGCCATTGCACGACTAACATAATAAACGGGCCTTTGCACTCCGGAGTTTTCCCTTATTAAGGCAGCACTAACGGCCGTGGAAGATACAGCTAAATAAAGAAAAAGCTGCTCGTGTGGAACAGTTTTTTTATAGAATAGGTGACATGTCCATGTATTGCTTTAATTGCTTGAACTCTTCTTCGCATTGTTGTGTCCATGCCCAATCGAATTTAGTGGTCACACGAAGTAATTTAAAAAAGGGGAGGCACTTATCGGATGCGCATGAGATAAACCTATTCAAAGACGCGATTCGTCCAGCCGGGCGTTGAACTTCTTTGACTGTAGAAGGAGACTTCATTTCTATCAAGGCTTTAATCTTCCCAGGGTTTGCCTCGATGCCTCGTTGCCCAACCATAAATCCAAGGAATTTTCCAGCAGAGACACCAAAAGCACACTTCTCAGGGTTCAGCTTCATCTGATACTTCCGCATGAGGTCAAAGGATTCTCGGAGATTCGTAAGACGATCGTCTGTTATCACACTTTTCATGAGCATATCATCAACATATACCTCCATATTTCTGTCAATCTGTGCAACAAACATTTTGTTAACTAGTCGTTGGTAAGTGGCCCCAGCGTTCTTAAGACCGAACGGCATTACTTTGTAGCAGTATAAGCCTCGATCGATAATAAAGGCAGTATTCACACGATCAGTTGGATGCATCATGATCTGGTTGTAACCAAAATAGGCATCCATGAAGCTGAGTAAGGTGTGCCCGGCTGTCGAATCAACTAACTGATTGATACAGGGAGTCGGGAAGTTATCTTTTGGATAGGCTTTGTTTATATCAGAATAGTCAACACACATTCTCCACTTGTCGTTCACCTTACAAACAAAGACAAAATTCGTGACCGATTCAGGATAATCGACCTCCTCGACGAAATCGACGATCAACAACTTATCAACTTCTGTTTTTATAACCATTTGCCTTTCAACTGTGAATGTGCGTCGACGCTGATGAATGGGCTTAAATTTTCGGTCTACCTTCAGCCGATGAACAGCAACTTCTAGATTGATACCTGGCATATCTTTATGAGACTAGGCGAAGATGTCTTGATACTCAATCAAAAAGTTAGTTAGGCGAGCTCGGAGGGTATGGTCCGGAGATGACCCAACATGGACTTTTTTAGCTGGATCTACTTTGGATAACTGGATTTCGACAGTTTCTTCTCCTGGAGCTCCAGCTTGATATGTATCTTCTTTGGGGTTCAACGATGTTGTGAATGAAGAGCCTGCTGGACCCTCTACAATTGCCATAATGAGAGCAACTTGGACGTTCATCCGCTCTTGAACTGCTATTTTATAACAAGCTCGAGCTTCTTTCTGGTTCCCTCGGACTACTCCGATGCCATTTGGAGTGGGGAATTTCACGCATAAGTAGAGGGGATGTAATGTTGCCCCCAGTTTTGTGAGTGATGGTCGTCCTAAGATGGCATTGTATGCAGAATTTCGCTTTACCATAAGGAAATTGATAAATAAAGTAATGTTGGCAGGGGATTCGTCGAACGTGACAAGGAGGTCTATACTTCCTTCTGGTATGACCACCTCGCCTCCAAAGCCAACGAGAGACGTGAAGATTGGCTTGAGTAGATTTTTGGCGAACGCCATCTTGTCATAGGCTTCAGAATAGAGCACATCCGCGGAGCTACCTGTATCCAACATGATACGATGGGTTAGATAGTTAGCTACCTTTAACATTACCACGATGAAATCTTCATGAGGGAGGTGATTCCCTTCGGCGTCTTTTTCGGAGGAGTGAAATTGCGGTGTAAGTTTGATTACCACTCTTATAGAAGCAAGAAACTGGTTTCTTTGTCCTAAAGGGGGGTGAATAGGACACTTTTTAAAACAACCAAACTACACACTCACAATCATGCAAAGTACTTCAGAAAACATTCTTCAAACACTTTATATGCAGAATATTAACTTTCAAGAGTAAAAGAACGAGTGATAATCAGACTATCTCTAACTTGAAAGAAGTAAAGCAATTGCAAGCATTCATCACATAACAAAGGATTTTATAGTGGTTCGGTTATGTACCTACTCCACTCCCGGCTGATCCACTTACTCCTTGAGTGGCGGATTTCACTATCACAATAGTTTTAAATGAGGTTAACCATAAACCTTAACAGCCTACAAAAGGACTTGGACTTCAACACATGGATTCGCCCTTCCTTAGGACTAATCCGTTGACCACTTTTTCCTACACAAGGGCTTGTCCTACTCAAGGACTTGTCCTACACAAGTACTCTACCGAGTTTGGGTCTTCAAACTCTGAAACCCAAATCTCAACTTTTGAGGTGGTTTCTTGGACTCAAATGACTAAAGTATACTTAGCTGAATGAGTCCCTTGATGATGCCTTTGGTTGAAGAAGCTTCGGCTTGCACGAATGATTCCTTCTTCAGCTCCCTCAATCAGTAACCTTGCTACGAATATCTTCTTGTAGGTTCCAAGGTGAGGGATTAGGGTTTGGTCGAAACTTTCTTAAGGATATGGCTTTTAAAGGTTAGAGAAAGGTTTCACCAAGATCTTCATTTATGGCAATAATGACTAGTGAATACAGCTACTAGAGATTAGGTCAAGAGCCATTAATGAGGGCTTGAGTTCATGTTTCAATCCGAGCTTTGAATGCTCATTGATAGTTTGTAACAACTAGGATTGAACAATGAACTCAAGGATTAGAACCTTGAGAAGAAATGATTTGGCTAAGGGTAATCACACACTCAAAGGAAGGCTCTAATTTTCGTGATTAGGGGTTTGCCCAAATGAATGCTTAAATAGATGTGAGAAAAATGGGCAAAAAATGGCTAGTTCGGGCGCCCAGATACTTGCTTCGGATGCCCGGACACATAGTCCAAAAACCTGATTCAGCAGTAGTCAGGTGCCAAAACAACACTGGGTCGGGCACCCCATATTCAGACCGTCCAGACAGATAGGTCACTAGACACATCCAAGCTTGGACGGGCGCCCGGACACAGTTGAAGTCGGGCGCCCGAAATTCTCCATGTAAATCAGATGGTCCTTACTGGACAATTTTTTACCAGGTCGGGCGCCCAGACACAGTTGGGGTCGGGCGCCCGGAATCCTTCAAGTTTTCACAAAGACTCCCTGGAGCTGTTCTTCACTGGCCGGGCACCCGGACACAAATTCAGTCGGGCGCCCGATATTCACAATGATATTACATTTCTTTGCTGGACCAGATTTTCATAGGTCAGGCGCCTGGACACAGTTTCAGTCGGGCGCCCGATATTCACACTGAATATCATTTCAAGCTGCTGGACAATTTTTGCATGGGTCGGGCGCCCGGACAAGTTTTGGGTCGGGCGCCTGGAATTCCTTTCTTAGCCTGCTGGTCTAAATCTCCAAAGGACGGGCACCCGGAGGCATAGTGGCCGGGCGCCCGGTGCTCAATCTGCAGGTTTTTTTAAAGAGTCTGATTTTTGGAGTTTTTCCTGCAAACAGGACTATGGGCCATTACATATCAAGTCCAAACTGATCTTTTGGACTACCTCTATGGCTTGGGAGATAATTGAAGTGTATTTTAAGCGACGGGCCATCTAGAGGACATGGGCTTTGAGAGATGTGTGGATCTAGGGTTTGAAAGGGTTGGTTTTGGATGAAGATATCTTCGTAGATCTTCTGAGTTGAGCAGCCAGAGATCTTCAAGACTTCAATCTTCAGCGTCTTCTAGGCTCATCAGTCATGACGACTCAACCGACAAGATAATTGACAAATATGTGTACTTACAATCTCCCCCTTTGTCAATTACTCCACAAAACCAACCAAGTGTCATGGACCTTTCTAATGATAATCCTAGACTCAAAGACCCAAAATACATCCTTTACATGTTATCAAAAGATTTACATTCATTCATTTACAAAAAAAAATAGACATGTACAGACACAATTTACAGACCCCTTGGCTTCAATTCCTCCCCCTGAGATCCTGCACACCAAAGACCGCCAAAAAGATAACATGGTCGATTGGTGGGACTCTTCTCTCCCTTTTTGTTAGTCATTGACAAAGGGTTAGTACATTGATGCATAAAAGGAAGAAGCCAAAGAAAATAGAATGGTCATAAGGAGATATACATGTATAAGACATTGTAAAACAAAGGGCTTTCAGCCCAAGCAACCAACCTCCCCACTTGATGTATATCATGACCAAACAGACTATGGTCCTACCAAAAGAGGGCAAGCAGCCCTAAGTAGATCAATATGCACAGAATAACAAGGCTTCAAATAAAGTACGAGCATAACAAGCACACCATAACATGGGCAAATCGGCCCACAATCATCCAACCATCCAAATATAACAGGAGTATAGAACAAAAACAGACGGAGGATAGATAGATTACGTAATTAGTGAAAGCCAAGCATCAAACATAAATGGGCATCCACTGATCCCAGCAGTTTAAGTAAAGTGAGCAGATTCAAACATGTTTAAAGTTAGAAGTCCAAAAGGTGGGGACAACTATTTCCCCATTCAAACAGAAGTTAAGACAGTCCGGCGACTACAGTGCGCTCCTACAGTTAGCGAGTGGGCCTAGCATCCATGCGCGGAGCCGGAGGAGGAGCGTCGTTGTTGCGGCAGATGATCATCGCCAGAATCATGTTGGTCTTGTCCTGAAGAGATTTCGGTATTTTCTCGACACGAGTAAGCCGAGCATTTATCTCCTTGCGATCAGCGTTAGACGCTTTGGAGCGCCGAGAGGAGCTGGGATGAGATGCATCACCCGATTCTGTTCCTCCAGCCCGATGAGTGGTGTGTGCAGCTATCTCCTCTTCAGTAGGAGTTTCCTTGTAGATATCAGGCCATCCGACCTCCTCTTCATGAAGGTGCAAGCGCATGTAGCTTATGGTGCGTTTGTTAAGATCAGTGGCATAGACTGGAGCCTCCGAAGGAGGTGGAAAGCCGTAGTCACAAGATAATAGGGATAGAAAACGCCCAAAAGGGATCCCGGCAGATTTTCCACTCACAGTAAAAATGCAGACCATGTGACTCATGATCTGTGATGGTGGACACATCGGATGACCTTGTCCGGCCCTGTAAACGAGCTCAGCCATAGATGTGGTAAGGTCGGAACGATTTCTTCTCCTCAAGTAGACATTATATGGGAAGATAAGGTGGAGGAGACGGAAATCATCAGTCATTTCCCGTGCCGAGAGAACATTTCCGCTTTTACCTCCCGCCCACATAACATTTCTTCCCCCACATAAGGCCTTTGTCCAAGTGACCTTGTTCATGAGTCATTGGGGCCAGATGGGGTAATGCACTCGAAGGACATAGGAATGTTAAGCACCCTAGCAATCGTGCTAGCATTGATTACTAAGAGCTGGCCATCCCAATCAATGGTGAGAGATGGAGGGTCATCGGTGACCTTGACCACTCGAGAAAGAAAACGATACACGGCATTGGGATATACTGGCCCTCCAAAATCCAGTAAGCCGTGCCATTTGATGGTGGTCAGCCGCTCATACACAACGTAACCGACTAGACAGTCCCTTTCAACATGCCGTTCCCCAACAATGGGGCGGTGGGACAGATAGGCTAGAGAGCGGAGAGGGACTAGGATACCCTCAACCTAGGATGGACTCCCTGGCTCAGAAGAACTGGGGGAAGACTCACGAGCACGGGTAGATGCACAGTGCGCTTTGGTTGCCCGCTTGGGAGCAAGCTGCTTGCCCCGTGAGCCCTTCGAGGAGCCTTTGTTGAACCTCCAATTTATACATTGCATAGCCCACTACATCACATTATATGCATGGTTTTCATGATTAAAAGGCCCATCTAATGCATGTTTTGTGATTGTAGGGATGAGAGCAGACTTCACTCAATTGGAGACCAAAAAGGGTCCATTTAGTACCTGTGAATGAAGGTCCAAGGTGGACCAAAGAAGGAAGAAGAAAGAGGGAGAAAAGAGAATAAAGAAAAGAAGAAAAAGAAGAAGAACAGATGGTCCGACCGGTCGTCCGACCGGTCGGCCACACCTCTGGACACCACTGGAAGAAGGACCAGTTGGTCCGACCGGTCTTGACCGGTCGGCCAACCGGTCGGTGCTGCTGCTGAACTCGCTGGACGCATGACCAGTTTGGTCCGACCGGTCTTGACCGGTCGGCCAACCGGTCGGTGCTGCTGCTGAACTCGCTGGACGCATGACCAGTTTGGTCCGACCGGTCGTGACCGGTCGGCCAACAGGTCGTGGCTGCTGGGAAACCCTCTGGACTGTTTGCAAAGCAGGTCCGACCGGTCGTGACCGGTCGACCAGGCCAGTCCGACCGGTCGGCCACGCAGAAAAATCAGGAAATTTCTATTTCTGGTTCCGAAATTTGTTGCGCACTGCGTAACCTTACGCGGTTTCTGGAAGATTCTGACACAATCGAGTGTCCTCACTATAAAAGGACACCTAGGGGCTCTTCCTAGGTCATCATAGAAGCTAAGGGACGTGGTGCTAGAGAGAGGGAGCCGTCGTGGAGCGTCTGCAACTCTCCAAACTCCGGTTTTTCTAGTTTTTAAGCTTTCTATTATGAGTTCTAGTTGTAGTATGACAATGCTCGGTTAGAATCTCTCAGCTAAGGCTGAGAGGTGAAGCTTGTAGCTAATCTCATGTTTAATTCAAGTTAATTCAAGTAGTTTTCAATTCAAGTTTAGGTTTTAATCTTTTAGTCCCTTAAGTTCATAGTTTGCGATGTTTTATGAGAGTTCATGTGCTCCGGACATGGATTCCTTACAATTCTCTGAGATTATCATATTATGTTTGTTTAGATTTGAATTATGGTAACCCTTGAGCAAGCCATAGTCCATAGGCATGGCTGTTACTCCGAAGGCTATGATTTCGAAGTCTACATGTGTTGAATGGGACTAGAACTTGGAAGTTCAACTTGAATGGGATTGAATGTGTTTAATGCTTTATTTTCCAACTAGATGAGAGATAGGACTTCAAATCTAGTTGTGTGTCTTGCTTGGATTGATTGGATTGACATGGGATTGCTACAAGTGGATCCTTGAATGCCTTAGTACCTTAAACTACTGATTTTTGTTAAGTTACTGTTTTAGCATAAGTATTCCAATTAAACCTCATATCTATTGCAAACTGAGTTGCTGGAATAGTTTGATGGTTGTTTCTAATTCCCTGTGGATCGACCTCAGTCTTACCGAGTTTTATTACTACATCGCGCCTTACACTTGAGGCGAGCGAACAAGTTTTTGGCGCCGTTGCCGGGGAATTTAGATAACGGTTTTCAAATTATTTTAGTGGCTATAGAAGTAGAATTAGATAGGATTTTTTCTAATTTCTTAGAACTAATCAAAATTGTTTGTTTTGTAGGATTTCTTTTCTAGTTCAAGCACATCGGGTAATATCCTTCTAACTTAGCTTTTTACAGATTTTTTTTCAATTTTCAGATTAATTTCAGATTTCTAGGATTTAGGAATAGTTTAGTTTTGGTTGAGTGGTTTATGTCCCATTGGGAACGTGACCACTCCAATCGTCTCCAATCAGAAGGTGGTTTAGTTGGACCATTATCAGTCCATAGAAGAATTCGAAACTACTAAGAAAATCGTGAAAATTTGGGGAGTATGGATCAAACACCTTTAAGGAATCCTCCTCCCCCCCCCCCCCCCCCCCCCCCCCCCCCCCCCAACTACAAACGCAGATCAAGAGGGAGTAGGAGAGAATGAGGTACATAACGTTCCTCCAATGAGATCACTACGGGATCACCTCCAACCAGCCCGTGCAATTACACCCTCTTGTGTGGTTCTACCACCAAACGGGGGAAACATTGACATAAAGCCGGGTGTAATTCAACTTATGCCAAAGTTCCATAGGCTAGACTCTGACCGCCCATATCTGCACTTGAAAGAATTCGAAGAAGTGGTGGCTACCTTGCAATACACCAATATTTCAGAAGATACCATTAAACTTAAACTCTTTCCTTTTTCATTGAAAGAAAGAGCCAAAGATTGGCTTCACTCTCTTAGACCACATTCGATTGGGTCATGGAATGAGATGACCCGGGAATTCTTGAAAAAGTTCTTCCCGGCTCATAAAACAAACACCCTTCGAAGAGCCATAATGAATTTTTCGGCTAAAGAGGGTGAATCTTTCTTCTAATGTTGGGAGAGATTTAATGACCTCCTACTTGCTTGCCCACATCATGGCTATGAAAGTTAGCTAATTATAAATTTTTTCAATGATGGATTAAGTTCCAATATACGCCAATTTGTAGAGATGATGTGCAATGGCGAGTTTATGAGCAAAAATCCAGATGAGGCTTGGAGTTATTTGGACATGTTGGCTAAAAATGCCCAATATTGGGATGCCTCGGATAAACCCAATAACCCCAAGCCTATTCAAGAGAAAGAGAAAGGAGGGATTTATATCCTCAAGGAGGAAGACGACGTGAATGCAAGGATAGCCAACCTCACAAGGAAGGTCGAGGCCATGGAACTTAGTAAAAGTGGAGTTCCAAAGTCCAATAAAGCTATTGAGACCATATGTGGGATTTGTCACACCGATTTACATGCTACGCAAGATTGTCCCACAATCCCTGCATTTCAAGAGGTAGTACATGAACATGCAAATGCCGCATATAGGCATCAACAGCCTTTCAATGGACCGGTGGGTAATACGTACAATACTAGTTGGAAGAACCACCCAAATTTCAGTTGGACGAATGCTCCCATGGGCAATCCTACCAACTTTCAAGGAGGTCCACCCATGCAAAATATGGCCCCACCTCAATTCTCAATGGAGGATACCTTGAAAGCGTTTATACAAGGGCAAACGCAAATCAATCAAACAAATCAGCAAATGTTCCAAGAGCTTAAAGTCTCGGTTGATGAGATTAAGGGACGCTTGAATGCTAAGGAAGGAACCTTTCCGGCCCAACCTCAGCCTAATCCAAAACAAATACATGAAGTAAGCATCCCTAATCCTTCCAACCAACACATGGAGCAAGCCAAATCCATCACCACCCTTAGAAGTGGTAAACAAATTGACAAATCTATTCCGGTGAAGGCCGACAAGCCTAATGATCTGGTAAATTCTGAGGATGAGGATGGATCTAAATTAGCCCCACAAGAACCGGAACGCATTTACAGGCCCGTAGCACCATTCCCTTCGAGATTGGTTGCTCCAAAATCTCTTTCAAACTCTCATGATATTCTAGAGATCTTCCGACAAGTCAAGATTAACATTCCTTTACTTGATGCCATCAAACAAATCCCCTCTTATGCCAAGTTTCTAAAGGACCTATGCACAACAAAACGCAAATATAATGTGCAGCAAAAGGCCTTCTTAAATGAGCAAGTGAGTGCCATTCTCACTCAAAAGACCCCCCCCCCCCCCCCCCCCCCCCCCCCCCCAAAAAAAAAAAATTTAAAGATCCCGGTAGTCCCACCGTCTCATATATCATTGGAGACTACCGGATTGAGCGTGTGTTGCTAGATTTGGGGGCAAGTGTGAACTTGATCCCATACTCGGTATATGAGCAATTGGGTCTTGGTGAATTAAAACCCACCAAAACCACGTTGCAACTCGCTGATAGATCTATTCGTGCACCGATGGGGATAGTTGAGGATGTTCTAGTCCAAGTTGACAAATTCTACTACCCGGTAGATTTTATCGTCTTGGACATACAACCGGTTTTAGATGCTAGCACTCAAATACCGGTGATCTTAGGCCGCCCATTCCTTGCTACATCAAACGCAATCATCAATTGTCAGAATGGGGTGATGCAATTATCCTTTGGGAACATGACGTTGGAGGTGAATGTGTTCCACTTGGGCAAAAGGCATAGGGATGATGATGATGTCCACGAGGTTGATATGATTGATTCAATCGTGGAAGAGGAGTTCACTTTAAGGCAGAATTTTGATCCTCTAGATGTTGTTAGCTTTGATCCCTTTGAGGATTGGGACGACAAGATGGCCCCCATGAGGTAAACATGATAGAATCCATGGATGATGGGGGTTTTTCCAACATGATCTACCTGAAAGTTTGGGGACATGTTTGACACATTCTAAGGATGAATTCAATTCTAATTTTATTAAGACCTTGGAAGTGTCAATTTCTAAAAATTCATCTGACAAGTCACTAATTTCTGATTTACACAAATTTGTTGTGTTGGATTTGGAAGAATTGGTGCTTGACTTGCCTACAGAGAGGCCAATTTGAAAGTGTAGAGGTTGAGGACCCACTCCAACCTACACAAAATTATGAGAAGGAGGAAGACATAAAGGGTCCAAATCTGAAAATTTCCTCCGATGAGGTCTCTTATACACTCGAGGAGTGTTTAACGTACTTTGAGGATTGGGATGATCCCATGATTCAGGACATTGTACAGGCTTTAAGAGAGACCTCCCCAATGCCTAAAAGTTTCCTTCCACAGAACACCAAACTGAAAATTCAATTGTGGAAGCACTAGTGAAATCTGATTTTGTGGAGATCATATCGACTTGTGAAGAAGAAATACAAGTCTCCACATCTCTTTGGTTTGTTCTAACCGAAGAACGCTTCTGGGATGACCCATACTTGAATACTTTTTGCCTAGACAAGAAGGAAAGGAGATCCATATTTAATGATTTCCAACCAATGCAAGTCTCCTTTCCTAGTACATGTGACAATTTTGTTGAAGAACCCGCTGAAATTTTTCAGCCAGATTTCCCATGGGATAAAATGATCAATGTCATTAATGTAGTTTCCAAAGCAGGATGGTGGTTAGTTCTACTGAAAAATTTGTTACACCACTTGATGATCCTACTCAACTTTGTCCTTTTGGATGTTATAATGATAATCAATCTCCTAGTCTGATGGAGATCCTCTTTTTTCAAGGACGGATTAGTTATCTTTACTGCTTTCCGTAGATAAGGTTTAGTTTTATTTAGTTTTACTGTTTTAATAGCTTAGTTGTTGGAGTTGCAGACTTCCATGATCGCTCTCTCAGGTAAGATTGTTCTCACTCTCTCATATTTTACCATTGCTCTCATGTTCATGTTCATTACATATCTTTTTACATTGAGGACAATGCAAGATTTGGTTGGGGGGTGAGATGAGATTCTTCATCTAGCATGTTGCAACATTTCGAGCCTCATATGCGCAAATTTTTTTTGAATTTTCTAAAATTTCAAAACTCTTTTAGAAAACTTTATTTCTATGCATTTGAGATGATATGAGTATGAGAAGAGGAGATACGAAGTGTGTGATGTTGTAAGTCTTGAATTTCTCCCAACATAATGGTTTTATATGTTAGTTCCCTATTGTTGTGATCGATGGAAAATTTGAACACTTTTTACACCTAGTTCACATTACACGATTTTCATGGGTTGAAAGGATTATGTGATTAGCTAGACGTTGATTTAAAAGGTGTTGAGAAATCAAGCCGGGGTATTTTGTCCATCCTTGTCCATGGGAAAATAACGAAAGATATGGATTTTTAAAAATCCTATCTAAATTAAAAGAAAAAGGAAAAGAAATGATGAAATCGGGAATGAAGGAAAAATGGTGGAAATTTCCGAAAAGGGCTACCTATTACCAACCGGGGGATGGTCTACCCGTAACTAAAGCCGAAAATGGGACGTAGTGTGAAAGCCGTCGGAAGGACGGTAAGACAAATTCCTGTCAGCCTTCAATAGCTGGTCGTTTTTGCTTCCTATCCCCAGCCATGAGAGATTTAAGCCCAGCCATGGTGCGGCTGCCTAGTTATAAGGTCACCCCAAACACTTCGTAAGAAAATACTAAGATCCTTACCCGAACGATTCTCCTCCAAGGTCATAACTATTGAGGAATGTAGAGATATTGATACTATGAAAATAGAATGGTCATAAGGAGATATACATGTATAAAACATTGTAAAACAGAGGACTTTCAGCCCAAGCAACCAACCTCCCCACTTGATGTATATCATGACCAAACAGACTATGGTCCTACCAAAAGAGGGCAAGCAGCCCTAAGTAGATCAATATGCATAGTTTGATCCATCAAAATATGGAGGTTTGGAAACCATACTAGAATCCCCTTTTGACATGATTTCAAGCTTTTAGAAATGGATCACACTCCAGGCTGTTACGCCTTTGAGGAGGAACCCGCTCTGATACCAATTGAAATTGCGGTATAAGTTTGATTACCGCTCTTGTAGAAGCAAGAAACTGATTTCTTTGTCCTAGAGGGGGGTGAATAAGACACTTTTTAAAATAACCAAACTACACACTCACAATCATACAAAGTACTTCAGAAAACATTCTTCAAACACTTTATATGCAGAATATTAACTTTCAACAGTAAAAGAACGAGTGATAATCAGACTATCTCTAACTTGAAAGAAGTAAAGCAGTTGCAAGCCTTCATCATATAACAAAGGATTTTATAGTGGCTCGGTTATGTACCTACTCCACTCCCGGCTGATCCACTCACTCCTTGAGTGGCCGGATTTCACTATCACAATGGTTTTAAATGAGGTTAACCATAAACCTTAACAGCCTACAAAAGGACTTGGACTTCAACACATGGATTCGCCCTTCCTTAGGACTAATCCGTTGACCACTTTGTCCTACACAAGGGCTTGTCCTACTCAAGGACTTGTCCTACGCAAAGACTCTACCGAGTTTGGGTCTTCAAACTTTGAAACCCAAATCTCAACTTTTGAGGTGGTTTCTTGGACTCGAATGACTAAAGTATACTTAGCTGAATGAGCCCCTTGATGATGCCTTTGGTTGAAGAAGCTTCGGCTTGCACGAATGATTCCTTCTTCAGCTCCCTCGATCAGTAACCTTGATACGAATATCTTCTTGTAGGTTCTAAGGTGAGGGATTAGGGTTTGGTCGAAACTTTCTTAAGGATATGGCTTTTAAAGGTTAGAGAAAGGTTTCACCATGATCTTCATTTATGGCAATAATGACTAGTGAATACAGCTACTAGAGATTAGGTCAAGAGCCATTAATGATGGCTTGAGTTCATGTTTCAATCCGAGCTTTGAATGTTCATTGATAGTTTGTAACAACTAGGATTGAACAATGAACTCAAGGATTAGAACCTTGAGAAGAGAGGATTTAGCTAAGGGTAATCACACACTCAAAGGAAGGCTCTAATTTTCGTGATTAGGGGTTTGCCCAAATGAATGCTTAAAAAGATGTGAAAAAAACGGGTAAAAAATGGCTAGTTCGGGCGCCCGGACACTTTCTTCGGACGCCCGGACACATAGTCCAAAAACCTGAGTCAGAAGTAGTCGGGCGCCTAGACAACACTGGGTCGGGCGCCCCATATTCAGACCGTCCAGACAGATAGGTCACTGTACACATCCAAGCTTGGTTGGGCGCCCGGACACAATTGAAGTCGGGGGCCCGAAATTCTCCATGTAAATCAGATGGTCCTTACTGGACAATTTTTTACCAGGTCGAGCGCCCGAACACAGTTGGGGTCGGGCGCCCGGAATCCTTCAGGTTTTCACAAAGACTCTCTGGAGCTGTTCTTCACTGGCCGGGCACCCGGACACAAATTCAGTCCGGCGCCCGATATTCACAATGAATATTACGTTTCTTTGCTGGACCAGATTTTTAAGGGTCGGGCGCCCGGAAACAGTTTCAGTCGGGCGCCCGATATTCACACTAAATATCATTTCAAGCTGCTGGACAATTTTCGTATGGGTCGGGCGCCCGAACAAGTTTTGGGTCAGGCGCCCGAAATTCCTTTCTCAGCTTGCTAGTCTAAATCTCCAAAGGACGGGCGCCCGGAGGCATAGTGGCCGGGCGCCCGGTGCTTAATCTGCAAGTTTTTTTAAAGAGTCTGATTTTTGGAGTTTTTCCTGCCAACGGACTATGGGTCATTACATATCAAGTCCAAACTGATCTTTTGGACTACGTCTATGGCTTGGGAGATAATTGAAGTGTATTTTAAGCGACAGGGCCATCTAGAGGACTTGGGCTTTAAGAGATATGTGGATCTAGGGTTTGAGAGGGTTGGTTTTGGATGAAGATATCTTCGTAGATCTTTTGAGTTGAGCAGCCGGAGATCTTCAAGACTCATCAGTCATGATGACTCAACCGACAAGATAATTGACAAATATGTGTACTTACAAGGAGATCGACTAATTGCTTGAAGCTGATGAGTTGGATGATTTCTCCATCCAGTAAACGTGTTGAGGTTTCTAATACGCTTGGCGAGCATAGGTTTTCCTTACAGCCTAGGAATCACCCCTGCAAGCAGGATCTCCCACAATAGTTCAAATTTCGCCAGCTGGTTCTGCATCTTCTTGTGATTGTTGGTGTTGCGGCGACCTTTCCCTCCGAGGTTGACTGTCTTGACACGTTGATGTGCTGAATTTCCAGGGGGATTGATTTCATTGTGTAACATAGTCATGAAGATGTTCCCTGTGAATTAGTGACTCTATCTGGTCTTTAAGAGATATACAGTCTTGAGTGTTATGCCCATGATCCTTATGAAAGTAGCAGAACTTCCTCTTATCTCTTTTCTCTGGATCAGATTTGATCTTTGGAGGCCACTTGACATAAGATTTGTTCTTGATTTTCATTAGTACCTTCTCTGGAGATCAGTCGAGGGGAGTATAATTGTGATACCTTCCTGTGAATGGATTTTGGGGAGAACGATCACGTTGATCACGGTGATACTTTTTGTCGGAGGGAGACACTTCTTCAAACTTACATTTCTTCCCTTTGGCCGCATGTCGAGCAAGGGCCACTTCTTCGGCATTGATGTATTTGTTGGGCCTTAGCTTAAAATTCGGCCATTGTTTTAGGATTTTTATCTAGGGTGAAGCGAAATCTTTCGCTCCTTATACCTGCAATCAGAGCAATAAGGCCTTTATCCTCAGTATATCCTTCAGTTTGAATAGCTTCAGTTGTGAATCGAATCGTGAATTCTTTGATCATCTCGTTGTGGCACTGCTTCAAATCTGATAAGTGAGAAGCTGGTTTCTTCGTGCGAATGCTTCCCATAAATTGAGATAGGAAGAGATCTGCCAATTGAGAGAAGGATTCTATTGATCGAGGTTTTAGACCTCAGAACCAAGTACATGCAGCGTCCTTTAGGGTTAAAGAGAAAGCTCTATACATAATCTCTGAGCTATATCCTTCTAGCTTCATGAGAGACCTATATGTCTCTAGATGTTCGAGAGGGTCACCGATACCAGTATATGAGACAATGCTGGGCGTTCGATACTTTTTGAGCAGAGGGGCTTTCATGACTTCGCGAGTAAAGGGAGGTTCTGCTCGATGAATTGATGTGAGAGCTATGGACAAGAGGTTGGACCGGTATCATTGCTCAATTTGAGTGAAACGATCCTTAATTCATCTAAGGACTCCCTCCCACGGTAGAGTATAACTAGACGTTTCGACGTCAGATTCTTCCAGTTGGTGTTGCCTGGAGACGCTGGAATGGATAGATTGCGGCCGTTGGGTTGGGACTTAATTCGCGGGAGATACGATTTGGAGGAGGATTATGATGGTCTTGAAGTTCATCTGGAGAATGCCTGGAAGTCGCAGGTGTAGGTTATAACAGTGGTCCTTCTGGAATTTGTTCTTGTTGAGGAAAATGTTGATTGAACTTGTTTGAAAGAGTTTGAAATCCAGCATGGAGAGTAAGGAGAGTATCTCCTAAATGATGCATAGCACCATCTAAACCGCCGCATAAATCTTTCAATGGATTTTGAAGCACAAGATCTAGCAGATTGAACTACGATGGGGGAATTCTTGACATAGAATGAAGGGGATTTAGATTCGGTTCAGAGATTTCCACAGGAGGTAATGTCTGCCTTGAGGTGGAAGGATGATTCGTCTTCTTCGGAGGCATGATAGAAGGTAAGGATTTGTAGCGAGAACGAATTAAATGTCGTTCCCACAGACGGCGCCAATCTGTTAATGTCAGATTCTGGTAATAGCTTTCCTTCCTTCAGATGTACGATCCTACTGAAGATGAATCCTTTCTCCTCACCTGAAAACCAAAGAAGGAAACTAAGGGTGGCTGGCGTCTGGCCGTTAGCCCTCCGATTCTTGAGTTAAAGATGGGTTTGAAAGTAGGATGAAGTGTGAAACATAGGTTAAGATGTTGTGTACCTTTACCATCCATGGAGCCATCTATTTATTCAAGTCCGGATGGATTAATTCATTACGTAAGCTGTTGAGATCTTCCTAATTTCAAGGGATAAGGTGTTATCTTATCAGATTAGACACCTGGTTGATTACGTTCCTTGATAGAGGTCCCATTTAACTTGAAACTATGAGTAAAAACAAACCCAAGCAGGCCTGTAGTCTGGGCCAACTCATAAGCTATATGGGCTGCTGAGACTACGACCTGGGTGACGTCCCCACCAAACGACTGGCGAGCAGGGCTGCTCGAATATGAATGGCGATTGGCTTAAGGGCAGACTTCCTTAAATTGTGAGATACGCCCAACTCGGCTCGCTAGACGATATGTTGTGTTTATCTGTTCGCAGTTTATAATACCCAGGAGGCGCTCGCAAGTCGTATATGAACCATGTGATGCTGCTTGAGAGCTGCTAATCGCGAATACCTTCGACCAGCTTTATCCTACAACACCATATGTTTGGTGATCTTTTGGGACACCTAAGGCCAATCTCATATGACTAAGGGTATCCTAATGGTCACGGTTATCTAAAGGTTAAGGTTTTGGTTAGGTTCAAGGTTAAGGCTCACCAAGGCATCTCTTTTACCTATTTCTTCTTCCTTGATGCAGCAGGTCCGTCTTGAGTCTTCGGTCTTCATCTTCATTAAGCTTAACCGACACTAGACTCACTGACATAAGTAGTTGACAAATAAGGCGCACTAGTATGCCACAGAAAAGTGCACTAACACATACCACACAATCTGCGATCCACTATTGTTGAGCTCTGAATTATGCATATTCTAACCCCAATTCATCACATATTATGTATGGTTTGCATGTTTAAAAGACACAAAGCAAGACGAGTTCTTTGCGAACAATCAAGACCAGTTCTTTGCTGGAAACTGTGCTCACTGCAATAAGTATGGACACAAAGCAATACACTGTCGGACTCGACTTCGCGACATGGGTTTACTACCTTCCTTACCTTCCCGTGCGCAGTTCCCTGCTACAACTCAACAGTCAGGCATAACATCTCAGGCATCGCGGTCAGCAAATCCCTATCCTCAATCTTCAAAGTTGTTACCTCCCAGACCGCAACAGTTCCAACAAAATCAGCCCCAGCAGCCAGCTCGACCTACGACTTCTCAGAATCGAGGAGGACAGCAATTTAAACAACAACCTATGCAAGGAAAAGTATATGCGATTGCACCAACTGCTGAGCCAGAGGTGGACAACAATGTGGTGGAAGGTATGGCAAATGTTCGTGATAAATCTGTTACTATTCTTTTCGACTCTGGTGCTAGCTTATCTTTCATATCAACTACTGTAGTGGAACACTTAGGCCTTAAACCAGAACACCTTAGAAAAACAATCTCAGTTGAGACACCTATAGGAAAGGCAGTAGTCTTGAAACAAGTGTGTAGAGCATGTCAACTCAATATTGGTGGTGTACTTATGCCAGCAGATTTGATTGTGATGGACATGCCAGGGTATGATGTAATCCTAGGTATGGACTGGCTTACCTCGAATCGAGCTAAAATAGATTGTCATGATAAGTCAGTTACTTTTTCTATTCCTGGCAAAGAACCATTCCAAATGCAGGTCATAGAGAAGGGTAAAGAATTTATACATATCATGGTGCTAAAGGAAGGTGAGTCACAAGAGCAGACCTTGGATCAAATTCCGGTGGCGAGTGAGTATCCCGAGGTTTTTCAGGACATTCCTGGATTACCACCTCGACGGGACGTCAATTTCGGTATCGATCTCTTACCAGGTACTGCACCAATCTCTATTCAGCCATACCGAATGTCGACAATGGAATTAAAGGAGTTGAAAGATCAGCTGGGTGAATTAACAAAACAAGGTTTCATAAGACCTAGCACATCCCCGTGGGGTGCGCCAGTAATTTTTGTAAAGAAGAAGGATGGTAGTATGCGATTATGTATTGACTACCGTCGGCTGAATGAGGTGACCATCAAGAACAAATATCCATTACCTCGTATCGACGATTTATTCGATCAGTTGAAGGGTGCTTGTTATTTCTCTAAAATCGATTTAAGGTCGGGATATCATCAGCTACGAATTAAGGAAGCAGATATATACAAGACGGCGTTCCGAACACGATATGGGCATTATGAATTTTTGGTTATGCCTTTTGGGTTGACCAATGCCACAGCCGTGTTTATGGATTTGATGAACAGAATATTCCAGTCATATCTAGATCAGTTCGTTATCGTATTTATCGATGATATATTAATTTACTCGAAGACTAGTAGAGAGCATGAGACGCATTTGAGGACAGCATTGCAAGTTCTGAAGGATAACCAACTGTATGCAAAATTTTCGAAGTGTGAATTCTGGGCAGAGAAAGTTCAATTCCTCGGCCATGTTATCTCCAGAGAAGGAGTAGCAGTGGACCCGGCAAAGATTGAAGCAGTAGTCAAATGGGAACAACCCACTAATGTGTCGGAAATACGAAGTTTCCTTGGTCTGGCTGGATATTACCGGAGATTCATTAAAGACTTCTCCAAAATTTCTGGCTCGTTAACCAGCTTGACTCGGAAGGGTGTACCTTTTATATGGACCGAAAGCTGTGAAGAAGCATTTCAGGAGTTGAAAAGACTTCTAACTACTGCCCCTGTTCTTACCCTTCCACAAGAGGGTGCGAAGTTTATACTCTATACCGATGCATCTATTCTAGGCCTAGGTTGCGTTTTAATGCAAGAAGGCAAGGTGATAGCATATGCGTCAAGGCAATTAAAGAATCATGAACGTAATTATCCTACACATGATTTGGAATTAGCCGCTATTGTATTCGCCTTAAAGATTTGGAGGCATTATTTGTATGGCGAGCGGTTTGATTTATTCACCGATCATAAAAGCCTACGATATTTGTTCTCTCAGAAGGAGCTAAATATGAGACAGCGAAGGTGGGTGGAATCTCTGAAAGATTACGATTTCGAATTATTATATCACCCTGGAAAGGCAAATTTAGTAGCAGACGCTCTCAGCAGGAAGCAATATAAGCAGCAAATCATGGCAAATCTCATGGTTCACGAATGGAAAATGCTTGATGATGCAAAGGAATTCGATGTAGAATTATTATTCCGTGATCATGAGTGTGTTCGATTGGGAAATCTCAGGATAAGACCAACCTTAGCTGACAGGATCATAGAAGCCCAAGGAAGTAGTGAATGGTTACAACAAGTGATAGTTAAACATCAAGGGAAAGAAGCTTCTGAATGGAAGATATGGGAAGACAAAGGTATTCGGTATCGTAATCGACTATGCGTACCGAATGTACCTGAATTAAAAGAAGAAATTCTGAAGACAGCTCACCGAACAAAGTTCACGATTCACCCTGGGAGTACAAAGATGTACCAAAACGTGAAGCAGCTGTATTGGTGGCCAAATTTGAAGAAGGATATCGCAGAATACGTGTCACGGTGTTTTATCTGTCAGCAGGTGAAGGCTGATCATCAAAATCCGTCCGGACTTCTTCAGCCGTTGAAGATACCTGAATGGAAGTGGGATTGTATATCCATGGACTTTATAGTTGGGCTACCCGTGACTCAGAAGAAGCACGATTCGATTTGGGTGATTGTTGATCGATTAACGAAATCGGCTCATTTCATTCCCATTCGAATAAATTATTCGATGGATGTCTTAGCCAGACTATACATCAAAGAAGTCGTACGGTTGCATGGTGTACCAAGTTCCATTGTCTCAGATCGTGACCCTCGATTCACATCACGGTTCTGGACAAGTTTACAAGAAGCCATGGGTACGACTTTGGACTTTAGTACAGCTTATCATCCACAATCAAATGGGCAGACAGAAAGGGTGAACCAGATACTCGAAGACTTGTTACGTGCATGTGCTCTCGATTTCAAAGGCAGTTGGGACGATAATCTGCATTTTGCTGAGTTCGCCTACAACAACAGCTATCAAGCTAATATTTGTATGGCACCGTACGAAGCATTGTATGGGCGACCTTGCCGAGCACCTAATTGCTGGACAGAAGTGGGGGAGAAGAATTTGATCGGTCTCGACATTATTCAGGAAGCTTCAGTAAAGGTTGAACTCATTCGGAAGCGTCTATTAGCAGCTCAAAGCCGTCAAAAGAGTTATGCAGACAACAGAAGACGAGACTTACATTTTCAGGAAGGAGATCATGTTTTTCTCAAAGTTTCACCAATGAAGGGATTAATGCGATTCGGAAAGAAAGGCAAACTAGCTCCCCGTTTTATCGGTCCATTCCAGATTATAGAGCGAATAGGAGCTGCAGCGTACAAACTTGCGTTACCACCTCAACTTGCAAGTGTTCACAATGTATTCCATGTGTCTATGCTACGAAAGTATGAAAGAGATGCTTCGCATACTATGGATTGGCAAGACCTGGAACTTCAAGAAGACGTCTCTTATGTAGAAAAGCCGACTCGTATCTTGGACCGGAAGGAGCATGTACTACGAAACAAGACTGTGCTGTTAGTTAAAGTGCTGTGGAACCATCATGGAACAGAAGAAGCATCATGGGAGCAAGAGTCGGAAATTCGCGAAAAATATCCTCTGCTATTCGAATAAGAACCCAGGTAAATTTCGAGGACGAAATTTTTATTAGGGGGGTAGAATGTAACGACCCTAAAATTTCGGTAGGAAAAATTTTCTTTTAGGAGCAAAAATGGGTTTAGCTAAATAAATTTAAGATGATAAAGAAAAGAAAAGCATGGACTGATTGGTTAAAGCCCTCTTAAGCGAGAGGGAAGACCAGGTATCGAGTCCTATCACTAACAAGAATTTAATTTTCTTTTTTTGCTTTAAATACGAATTTTGAAATTCAAAATTAATCTTATCTTATCTCAACCAACCCATCTTATCCGCAACAAATCTCCAACGAACGTCTCTTTAAAAAGAGAAAGAACGAGATGGTTTTCATCCATCGTAAAAGAAAGGAAAGGAAAGGAGAGAAGGAAGGAGGAATAGAGGGATCTTGCGGCTAGATCAAGTAGGTGTTCTTTTATTTTATTTAAGTAGGCCAGATCCAGCCAATGAACGGGTCGGATCGTCCGTCCGTTCATTGTACGGATCTAGGGACTTTATCTTTATCTTAACCCTTGAATAGGTGATCACGATTGATGGGGACCATTTGGGTGGGCCAGGAATCGATCTGGATGGGTCATAATGACCATATGGCCAAAATGTACATGGGCCTCAAAATTCAGATCGAATGGACCTTCAGATGGGCCACATCGATTGGATGAATAATAGCCTTTATAATTCTTTTATTATGGTTTTATTTCATTATTAAATCAACTATGATGAATGTATAGTGTTCCAAAATTTTATTGGGCCCACAATGAGGTGGCCGACCCAATGGTCGGACCAGATCTCTTGTAAACCATATATATAGCCTAAATAAATAATAATAATAATTATACTAAAAATAAAATAATATAAAAAAAAAAGAGAAAAGAAAAAGGAATTGCTGGAACGTCCAGCGTTATTCAAAGTTGAACGTGACGTGGGGGCCCCACTCATGGGACCCACCTTGATGTATTTTGTACATCCGCTCCATCCATTTATTTCTCCATCTTATTTTAGGACTAGTGTCCGAGTTTAGACTCAAACTAAGGTCCGAGTGGGCCACACCACCTGAAACAAATCAATGGTGAAAAAAAATTATAAAATAAAAATGAAATTAAAAAGATAGAAATTCTGGGCGTGGACAGCGGTCCACTCGTGGACCCCATTGTGATGAAATCGGTAGATCCAAGCCGACCATATGTTTTAGTATAGTGTTTTACAGCTTGGGTCCAAAAATCAGATAAATCCGAATCACAGGTGGCCCACACCACTTAAAATATTAATGATAACAACACACATGGTTGAGGCAGTCCGATTTTGGATTGCTGTCCACTTTTGGGACCCATTTGATGACATTTTAAGAAATCTAATCCGTCCAATATTTTAATAAATAAGTTTTCTAGTTAAGGACCAAAAATGGCCCGTACAGGATATTCCAGTGGGCCATACCAAGATAAACAGTGGGGACAACACCTGTCCACTGGTTAGGAGCTTGTGGGCCCCACTGTGTAGTTTTTGAAAAATCCAATCCACCCAATCTCTGGAGTAATGAATTATTAGTCTTGTGAAAAAAAAATCAGCCCAATCAGAGTTCCAGGTGGGCCATGCCAAGTGAAATAGTGGGGAGGTACGGTATGGATTATCATAAATGGACCATTTTAGGATATCCTACGACAAAATCCTTGCAAAATATAATCAATCATATTTGGTAGTGTACCATTGGGGAACTTGTGACCAAGTATAGGATGACCACCATTCAAGTGGGCCGTACCATCAGAAAATTGTAAAAGGGGCCATTCCTTTTGGAAACGTGGGTCACAATAATCAAATCTGGACCGTCCATTAAGGAACCAAAACTCAATAAAGTATAATCCAAATTGAAAATAAGTATATTAAGGTTAGATTGGTGGTTTATAAATATAAATTACATTTATTGTAGATTCAGGACCGATTCTACTCAGGACGTGACACAATTAACAAAGTAATCGCCACTATCAACAGGTGAGTACATCCCAACACGTTTCCTAGTCATTTTAATTAAGTAAGTTGTGTGATGGATGCAATATGTGATATTGATTAATTTGTGCTTGTTTAAATATTATTTAAATAATTTCTATTTATAAATGTCATGAAAGATTGCCTCTCAAAATGAGAGATGAAATGTACGGACGTAAATTATTGCATGCATTATGAATTATTGTGCCTGGAGTTCGACTCTGGAAGACCGGTAGGTACTTAAGTACCCGGTTACCCAGGGACCATCCTGGAAGCCCACTAATATGTGGAAGTCCGCCCTACAAGGAAGGGGGAGCCGATTGATGGGATCCAATCGAAGCAAGTGGAAGACTGTATATATGCCCACTTGATGCATCATTTCATTCATTATTGCATTAATTATATGTTACCTATATTTGATGGCATGTGTTTATCCTGTTTAATTGAAATGCATGTGAACCGTATTGGGTTACTCACTGGGCTTTCCAGCTGACGTTGTGGATTAAAAATATACAGATGATGTGGACGTTGAACCTTCAGAGAATGCCCCTGATAATGAGATGGGACCACTAGAGGAACCGCAGGACTACTGGCCTAATTTAACTGAGGAAGAAGTGGCGGCCCTGAACCAAGACGTTTAGACTAGTTTCTTTTATTTTATTATTTTCAATAATTAGTAGACATTTAATAAAGTCCCAAATGGGTGGACTTAGTTTATAGTTGAATACTTCATGAATAAATGAGAACTTAGTATTTCATCATTTTATGCCTCTTAAAGTTGTTTAACGTTATAAATGCACTTAGTACACCAGTTATACCCCGTAAACTGGGCCGGAGGGTGCACACTCTGAGTCCGGATTTTGGGGCGTGACAGAATGGTATCAGAGAGAGGCTTTTCTTAAAAACCTAGTTGACCTGTAGGTTATGACCCCACTTTTCTACATAAATGGTAGACCCCTGAAAATTAGAAAACAAACTTAGGACATTCCCTAAATGATCGGGGTAAATATAGAGAACTTAGAAATCAAAATTAGGGATAAAAAAATATAAATAAATAAATAAATAAATAAATAAAAATGAAAAGTACTGCTCATCTGAAGTCCAATATAGACTCAAAGTGCTTATTGTTATTGATAATGGAATTATAGATCATTTTATAGCAATTAGGTATTGTTAGATGATTTTATAACACACAAAACCTGCTGGACAGCAATGTCCATCAGAATTATTGATTTTTGTAAAATTCATATCTATTAATATACAACTCCGATCAGTGTGATTTAAAGGCCTGATTGTAGCTGGGTAAGTTTAGTTTAATATAAAATTTGTAAAAAAATATATAAACCCCCTTGTGGCTCATGGGGACTAAATTTCGTTATTCCTCTTAGGTGATTATGGCTCCTAGGAAATCAAAAAGCCTTCGTGATATAGGACCATCAACAAGTGTAACTGTGGCCCAAGGACCAGTAGTGAATCCTACAGTGGTGGTAGAAGAAGAGGCGTCAAATAGAGAACAAGATGAAAATTATATGGAGGAAGAAGAAAACTTTGAGGAACAACAGAATCTTGCACCACCTCTACCGGCAGCAAATCAAAATGAAGCGGGGCCCAGTACTCGGTTACCATTGTCTCCTAGGACAACGCAGGCGAATCCTACGGGACCCAACATTCAACCCTTGGATGCAGCATTCGGATTACTTCACCAAATGGCGGCAATGATGAAACAACAACAGGAACAGTTTGCTGCACAATGGGCTGACATGACTCAAGCACCACGTGGAAATCGACAGACAATGCCAATAAGATCGGAACAACCACGAGAGGTGGACTTGCTGGAGAAGTTCACCAAACTCAGGCCTCCGGTGTTTCAGGGCGCCACAAATCCAACTATAGCGGAGGATTGGTTGGTCCAAGTAGAGAAGGTATTAGAAGCAATGAACTGCCCTGATAATCAAAAGGTTCGATTGGCCTCATTCATCCTCCAAGGCGAAGCAGATGTTTGGTGGCGTGCGGCAAAGCGGGTGGTGGAAGCTAATCATGAGTGGACATGGGCAGAGTTTGAGAAGAAATTTCGTGAGAAGTATTTTCCTCGGGCCTACAGAAATCAGAAAATGGCCGAGTTCACTAAGTTAGAACAAGGCTCAATGACTGTGGCTCAGTATGAGGCTAAGTTTGCAGAATTGTCCAGATATGTTCCGAAAATCTTGGAAGATGAAGAATATAAAATCTCTAAGTTTGATGAAGGACTTCGTCAGAATATTCGAACAAAATTCTGCACCGACACTATTAAAAGCTATGCTGAGATAGTGGACAAAGCGTTCAAGGCTGAAATGGATAATGAACGGTTCCAGAAATCTCGCACTCAAATAACTGGAAGTCAGTCTAGGTCTGCACCAAGTCAGCAGCAATCATTAGAGAAGAGGCAAAGGGTTAATGTACCAACTTTCGTGGCGAACAATCAAGACCAGTTCTTTGCTGGAAACTGTGCTCACTGCAATAAGTATGGACACAAAGCAATACACTGTCGGACTCGACTTCGCGACATGGGTTTACTACCTTCCTTACCTTCCCGTGCGCAGTTCCCTGCTACAACTCAACAGTCAGGCATAACATCTCAGGCATCGCGGTCAGCAAATCCCTATCCTCAATCTTCAAAGTTGTTACCTCCCAGGCCGCAACAGTTCCAACAAAATCGGCCCCAGCAGCCAGCTCGACCTACGACTTCTCAGAATCGAGGAGGACAGCAATTTAAACAACAACCTATGCAAGGAAAAGTATATGCGATTGCACCAACTGCTGAGCCAGAGGTGGACAACAATGTGGTGGAAGGTATGGCAAATGTTCGTGATAAATCTGTTACTATTCTTTTCGACTCTGGTGCTAGCTTATCTTTCATATCAACTACTGTAGTGGAACACTTAGGCCTTAAACCAGAACACCTTAGAAAAACAATCTCAGTTGAGACACCTATAGGAAAGGCAGTAGTCTTGAAACAAGTGTGTAGAGCATGTCAACTCAATATTGGTGGTGTACTTATGCCAGCAGATTTGATTGTGATGGACATGCCAGGGTATGATGTAATCCTAGGTATGGACTGGCTTACCTCGAATCGAGCTAAAATAGATTGTCATGATAAGTCAGTTACTTTTTCTATTCCTGGCAAAGAACCATTCCAAATGCAGGTCATAGAGAAGGGTAAAGAATTTATACATATCATGGTGCTAAAGGAAGGTGAGTCACAAGAGCAGACCTTGGATCAAATTCCGGTGGCGAGTGAGTATCCCGAGGTTTTTCAGGACATTCCTGGATTACCACCTCGACGGGACGTCGATTTCGGTATCGATCTCTTACCAGGTACTGCACCAATCTCTATTCAGCCATACCGAATGTCGACAATGGAATTAAAGGAGTTGAAAGATCAGCTGGGTGAATTAACAAAACAAGGTTTCATAAGACCTAGCACATCCCCGTGGGGTGCGCCAGTAATTTTTGTAAAGAAGAAGGATGGTAGTATGCGATTATGTATTGACTACCGTCGGCTGAATGAGGTGACCATCAAGAACAAATATCCATTACCTCGTATCGACGATTTATTCGATCAGTTGAAGGGTGCTTGTTATTTCTCTAAAATCGATTTAAGGTCGGGATATCATCAGCTACGAATTAAGGAAGCAGATATATACAAGACGGCGTTCCGAACACGATATGGGCATTATGAATTTTTGGTTATGCCTTTTGGGTTGACCAATGCCACAGCCGTGTTTATGGATTTGATGAACAGAATATTCCAGCCATATCTAGATCAGTTCGTTATCGTATTTATCGATGATATATTAATTTACTCGAAGACTAGTAGAGAGCATGAGACGCATTTGAGGACAGCATTGCAAGTTCTGAAGGATAACCAACTGTATGCAAAATTTTCGAAGTGTGAATTCTGGGCAGAGAAAGTTCAATTCCTCGGCCATGTTATCTCCAGAGAAGGAGTAGCAGTGGACCCGGCAAAGATTGAAGCAGTAGTCAAATGGGAACAACCCACTAATGTGTCGGAAATACGAAGTTTCCTTGGTCTGGCTGGATATTACCGGAGATTCATTAAAGACTTCTCCAAAATTTCTGGCTCGTTAACCAGCTTGACTCGGAAGGGTGTACCTTTTATATGGACCGAAAGCTGTGAAGAAGCATTTCAGGAGTTGAAAAGACTTCTAACTACTGCCCCTGTTCTTACCCTTCCACAAGAGGGTGCGAAGTTTATACTCTATACCGATGCATCTATTCTAGGCCTAGGTTGCGTTTTAATGCAAGAAGGCAAGGTGATAGCATATGCGTCAAGGCAATTAAAGAATCATGAACGTAATTATCCTACACATGATTTGGAATTAGCCGCTATTGTATTCGCCTTAAAGATTTGGAGGCATTATTTGTATGGCGAGCGGTTTGATTTATTCACCGATCATAAAAGCCTACGATATTTGTTCTCTCAGAAGGAGCTAAATATGAGACAGCGAAGGTGGGTGGAATCTCTGAAAGATTACGATTTCGAATTATTATATCACCCTGGAAAGGCAAATTTAGTAGCAGACGCTCTCAGCAGGAAGCAATATAAGCAGCAAATCATGGCAAATCTCATGGTTCACGAATGGAAAATGCTTGATGATGCAAAGGAATTCGATGTAGAATTATTATTCCGTGATCATGAGTGTGTTCGATTGGGAAATCTCAGGATAAGACCAACCTTAGCTGACAGGATCATAGAAGCCCAAGGAAGTAGTGAATGGTTACAACAAGTGATAGTTAAACATCAAGGGAAAGAAGCTTCTGAATGGAAGATATGGGAAGACAAAGGTATTCGGTATCGTAATCGACTATGCGTACCGAATGTACCTGAATTAAAAGAAGAAATTCTGAAGACAGCTCACCGAACAAAGTTCACGATTCACCCTGGGAGTACAAAGATGTACCAAAACGTGAAGCAGCTGTATTGGTGGCCAAATTTGAAGAAGGATATCGCAGAATACGTGTCACGGTGTTTTATCTGTCAGCAGGTGAAGGCTGATCATCAAAATCCGTCCGGACTTCTTCAGCCGTTGAAGATACCTGAATGGAAGTGGGATTGTATATCCATGGACTTTATAGTTGGGCTACCCGTGACTCAGAAGAAGCACGATTCGATTTGGGTGATTGTTGATCGATTAACGAAATCGGCTCATTTCATTCCCATTCGAATAAATTATTCGATGGATGTCTTAGCCAGACTATACATCAAAGAAGTCGTACGGTTGCATGGTGTACCAAGTTCCATTGTCTCAGATCGTGACCCTCGATTCACATCACGGTTCTGGACAAGTTTACAAGAAGCCATGGGTACGACTTTGGACTTTAGTACAGCTTATCATCCACAATCAAATGGGCAGACAGAAAGGGTGAACCAGATACTCGAAGACTTGTTACGTGCATGTGCTCTCGATTTCAAAGGCAGTTGGGACGATAATCTGCATTTTGCTGAGTTCGCCTACAACAACAGCTATCAAGCTAGTATTTGTATGGCACCGTACGAAGCATTGTATGGGCGACCTTGCCGAGCACCTAATTGCTGGACAGAAGTGGGGGAGAAGAATTTGATCGGTCTCGACATTATTCAGGAAGCTTCAGTAAAGGTTGAACTCATTCGGAAGCGTCTATTAGCAGCTCAAAGCCGTCAAAAGAGTTATGCAGACAACAGAAGACGAGACTTACATTTTCAGGAAGGAGATCATGTTTTTCTCAAAGTTTCACCAATGAAGGGATTAATGCGATTCGGAAAGAAAGGCAAACTAGCTCCCCGTTTTATCGGTCCATTCCAGATTATAGAGCGAATAGGAGCTGCAGCGTACAAACTTGCGTTACCACCTCAACTTGCAAGTGTTCACAATGTATTCCATGTGTCTATGCTACGAAAGTATGAAAGAGATGCTTCGCATACTATGGATTGGCAAGACCTGGAACTTCAAGAAGACGTCTCTTATGTAGAAAAGCCGACTCGTATCTTGGACCGGAAGGAGCATGTACTACGAAACAAGACTGTGCTGTTAGTTAAAGTGCTGTGGAACCATCATGGAACAGAAGAAGCATCATGGGAGCAAGAGTCGGAAATTCGCGAAAAATATCCTCTGCTATTCGAATAAGAACCCAGGTAAATTTCGAGGACGAAATTTTTATTAGGGGGGTAGAATGTAACGACCCTAAAATTTCGGTAGGAAAAATTTTCTTTTAGGAGCAAAAATGGGTTTAGCTAAATAAATTTAAGATGATAAAGAAAAGAAAAGCATGGACTGATTGGTTAAAGCCCTCTTAAGCGAGAGGGAAGACCAGGTATCGAGTCCTATCACTAACAAGAATTTAATTTTCTTTTTTTGCTTTAAATACGAATTTTGAAATTCAAAATTAATCTTATCTTATCTCAACCAACCCATCTTATCCGCAACAAATCTCCAACGAACGTCTCTTTAAAAAGAGAAAGAACGAGATGGTTTTCATCCATCGTAAAAGAAAGGAAAGGAAAGGAGAGAAGGAAGGAGGAATAGAGGGATCTTGCGGCTAGATCAAGTAGGTGTTCTTTTATTTTATTTAAGTAGGCCAGATCCAGCCAATGAACGGGTCGGATCGTCCGTCCGTTCATTGTACGGATCTAGGGACTTTATCTTTATCTTAACCCTTGAATAGGTGATCACGATTGATGGGGACCATTTGGGTGGGCCAGGAATCGATCTGGATGGGTCATAATGACCATATGGCCAAAATGTACATGGGCCTCAAAATTCAGATCGAATGGACCTTCAGATGGGCCACATCGATTGGATGAATAATAGCCTTTATAATTCTTTTATTATGGTTTTATTTCATTATTAAATCAACTATGATGAATGTATAGTGTTCCAAAATTTTATTGGGCCCACAATGAGGTGGCCGACCCAATGGTCGGACCAGATCTCTTGTAAACCATATATATAGCCTAAATAAATAATAATAATAATTATACTAAAAATAAAATAATATAAAAAAAAAGAGAAAAGAAAAAGGAATTGCTGGAACGTCCAGCGTCTCTGACGCTGGAACGTCCAGCGTTATTCAAAGTTGAACGTGACGTGGGGGCCCCACTCATGGGACCCACCTTGATGTATTTTGTACATCCGCTCCATCCATTTATTTCTCCATCTTATTTTAGGACTAGTGTCCGAGTTTGGACTCAAACTAAGGTCCGAGTGGGCCACACCACCTGAAACAAATCAATGGTGAAAAAAAATTATAAAATAAAAATGAAATTAAAAAGATAGAAATTCTGGGCGTGGACAGCGGTCCACTCGTGGACCCCATTGTGATGAAATCGGTAGATCCAAGCCGACCATATGTTTTAGTATAGTGTTTTACAGCTTGGGTCCAAAAATCAGATAAATCCGAATCACAGGTGGCCCACACCACTTAAAATATTAATGATAACAACACACATGGTTGAGGCAGTCCGATTTTGGATTGCTGTCCACTTTTGGGACCCATTTGATGACATTTTAAGAAATCTAATCCGTCCAATATTTTAATAAATAAGTTTTCTAGTTAAGGACCAAAAATGGCCCGTACAGGATATTCCAGTGGGCCATACCAAGATAAACAGTGGGGACAACACCTGTCCACTGGTTAGGAGCTTGTGGGCCCCACTGTGTAGTTTTTGAAAAATCCAATCCACCCAATCTCTGGAGTAATGAATTATTAGTCTTGTGAAAAAAAATCAGCCCAATCAGAGTTCCAGGTGGGCCATGCCAAGTGAAATAGTGGGGAGGTACGGTATGGATTATCATAAATGGACCATTTTAGGATATCCTACGACAAAATCCTTGCAAAATATAATCAATCATATTTGGTAGTGTACCATTGGGGAACTTGTGACCAAGTATAGGATGACCACCAGTCAAGTGGGCCGTACCATCAGAAAATTGTAAAAGGGGCCATTCCTTTTGGAAACGTGGGTCACAATAATCAAATCTGGACCGTCCATTAAGGAACCAAAACTCAATAAAGTATAATCCAAATTGAAAATAAGTATATTAAGGTTAGATTGGTGGTTTATAAATATAAATTACATTTATTGTAGATTCAGGACCGATTCTACTCAGGACGTGACACAATTAACAAAGTAATCGCCACTATCAACAGGTGAGTACATCCCAACACGTTTCCTAGTCATTTTAATTAAGTAAGTTGTGTGATGGATGCAATATGTGATATTGATTAATTTGTGCTTGTTTAAATATTATTTAAATAATTTCTATTTATAAATGTCATGAAAGATTGCCTCTCAAAATGAGAGATGAAATGTACGGACGTAAATTATTGCATGCATTATGAATTATTGTGCCTGGAGTTCGACTCTGGAAGACCGGTAGGTACTTAAGTACCCGGTTACCCAGGGACCATCCTGGAAGCCCACTAATATGTGGAAGTCCGCCCTACAAGGAAGGGGGAGCCGATTGATGGGATCCAATCGAAGCAAGTGGAAGACTGTATATATGCCCACTTGATGCATCATTTCATTCATTATTGCATTAATTATATGTTACCTATATTTGATGGCATGTGTTTATCCTGTTTAATTGAAATGCATGTGAACCGTATTGGGTTACTCACTGGGCTTTCCAGCTGACGTTGTGGATTAAAAATATACAGATGATGTGGACGTTGAACCTTCAGAGAATGCCCCTGATAATGAGATGGGACCACTAGAGGAACCGCAGGACTACTGGCCTAATTTAACTGAGGAAGAAGTGGCGGCCCTGAACCAAGACGTTTAGACTAGTTTCTTTTATTTTATTATTTTCAATAATTAGTAGACATTTAATAAAGTCCCAAATGGGTGGACTTAGTTTATAGTTGAATACTTCATGAATAAATGAGAACTTAGTATTTCATCATTTTATGCCTCTTAAAGTTGTTTAACGTTATAAATGCACTTAGTACACCAGTTATACCCCGTAAACTGGGCCGGAGGGTGCACACTCTGAGTCCGGATTTTGGGGCGTGACAATCACTTAACAGGGGAGGATGGAAATTTCAGAAACTCTCCAGACTCTTTTTTGACCCTTTATAACCGGTCGTCAATGAGCTCAGACTGGTCATCCTACCGGTCGGCTACATAACAGAGCTTGTTCTACAAGATTCGATTTTCTCTGCGCAATTGCGTGATTTCCTGCGCAATCTGAAATCTTCCGCACCAATCTATAAAAGGGCACCTAGGGCCTCGTCTAAAATCATCTTAGAAGAGATTGGAGGTCGTGGGAAGTGAAGGAGAGCACCGTGGAGCATCCGCAACTCCGCCGATTTTGATTTTTCTAGTTTTTTATGTTTTTCTTTAGTTTTTCTTTCAATTCTAGTTGTAGTATGACAATGCTCGGCTAGAACCTCTCAGCTAGGGCTGAGAGGTGAAGCTTATAGCCAATGTCATGTTTAATTCAAGTACCTTTACTTCAAGTTCGGATTTTGAATGTTCTAGTTTAAATAAAGTTGATACTTTTAGAAGTTTTATAAGAGTTCACTACTTCGGGCATGGATTCCTTGCAATTCTCTGAGATTATCATGTTTGGCTTGATTAGATTCGAGTTATGGTAACCCTTGAGCATGTCATAGTCCATAGGCATGGTTGTTACTCCAAAGGCTATAATTTTGAATGTTATATGCTTGATTAGAACTAGAACTTAATTTCCTGACTTCAGTGGGATTGTATGTGCTTTAATGCTTTATCTTCCAATTAGAGGAGAGACAAAACTTCGAATCTAGTTGTGTTTTATACTTGGATTGAATGAATTAACATGGATTACTACAAGTGGATACTTAATGCCTTAGTTTTCTCTATTATTCTCATATTTTCTTAAGTTACTGTTTAGTCTAGTTTTCATAATTAAAATTCCAAATTACTTAAATCCAAGTTGCTGGAATAGTTTTGAACTATTTACATAGTTCCCTGTGGATCGACCTCGGTCTTACCAAGAATTATTACTACATCACAGGCTTACACTTGAGGCGAGCGAACAACCATACAAATCTACGATCCACAGTACGTATCTTTGATCCAACTCACAAATCTGCCGTCCATAGTAAATTCAAGCTCCATTTAAGGATCACCTCCTAAATCTGCGATCAAAATCTCAAATCTGTGATCCACCATACAAATCTACTATCCACAGTTTAAATCTTCGATCCACCTCACAAATTTGTGATCCACAATACATTCAGGCTTCATTCAAGGATCACCTTCCAAATCTGCAATCCAAACCTGAAATCAGCGATCCACCACACAAATTTGTGATCCACCATACAAATCTACGATCCACAGTCGGTATTGAAATTACGTCGGTAGTCTAACACGACACCTTCGTATGTGCGAAAGCTTAAAGAGAAACTAGAATTATGGATAACTCCTATAGGGGGGATTAGGACCTTTTGAAATTCTTTTCGCCTACTTACATTATTTAACAAATTAAACTAAGTAAGCAAGAAACACTTCGGCTTCCAAGCCAAAGTGGGTCCAATCACAAGACTAGCATGTTGTTTAAGCAATAAGCAACCTAGTCTAAGCATGCATAGATACTCAAATGATTAAACAAATCAAGCTCCTAATCTATGCAACCTATGTAGATTTATGAGAATGGATCAATGACCTCAAGTCTACACAACTAGTGAAAGTACATCTTATGTGGATATGCCTAACTAGTGTCTAGCATACATTCCTATCAAGCATTTATAATTAACAACTAAACATACAATGCTAAGATAACCATGTGCACAAATCAATCACAAACACAAGCATGTATAGTGGTTTGACTTTGTGTCTACTCCACTCCCGGTTCAAGTACTCAACCCCATTGAGCACACCGGCATTCACTATCAGAGGTTTTAAATGAGGTTCACCTCTCAACCTTTACACAGAGGTTTTCCCGGTTCACCTCTTAACCTTAAACAGAGTTTTGGACAAGGCTAACTCTCAACCTAACGCACGTTCACTCCCGTGTCGGAGGCTCCCCCTTGGAGACTTTGTTTAGGCCCAGCAAATGAGCCAAGGAGTGTCAAACAACCCCTAGTCTTTAGGACGACAAACAAGCCAAGGAACGGCCAACGCCCTTAGAGTTTTAGGCTCAACAAACAAGCCAATGATCGGCAAATAACCCTAATTCGAGTTTGACAAACAAACTCTTCACTCAACTCCCACAAGGAATTGAGTGGATGAACTCTCAATAAAACCAACCTTACTTGTCGGATGAGCCCCTTGTTCAACGCCGAATCGGGTTGCTTGATCTCCGCTCTTCCTTGCTTCAATCAGCTTCCCTTGCTCCCCCGATCGTGTTGCCGTTGCGTCGCCAATGCCTCAACTACACTTGATCAACGACCTTGCATATGATGCCTTTGAGATGCTCAAGGTGATAGGAGGGTAGGTTTGAGAACTCTAAAACTAATAGGAATTGATTGCCTAGAGTTGCTCACCTACAACGATCTCATCTTGAAGATTTGGATAAGGTTATAACTATCAAGGAAGATCCAAACTCTAGAGATCAAGAGCGGATGAAGGTCATCTTCTTCACGAGCTTTGAATGCTCCATTCTTGTATTAAAGCACAAGGAAGATGCCTTGCATAGGTTAGGAATGAGCCTCAAATGGTCTCCAACAATGGTGGCTTCAATCCTCTCAAAATCCCTCTACATTACTCAAAAAACACCCCAAGCATTTCTATAAAGAAGGTCCAAACGGACACAAAACGGGTAAAAAATGGCTAGTCCCGACCGATCGGTCAAAGGCTAGGCAAGACAGAGAGCACGCTGTCTTGAGGGGGGGTCGGTCTGACCGGTCAAGACCGGTCGGCCCAAGAGCCTGTCTCTGGACCGGGTCTGTCCAACCGGTCAAGACTGGTCGAACAAGCCTGGGAACAACCAAAATGCCTATTGTCCCATTCTTCCCACTGACAGACCGGTCAGGCATGGTTCCGACCAGTCGGGCAATCTTACTTGCACACTGTTTTGAGTATTTTTTTAACAGTTACAAGGGCACCTCTTTGGCCCATCTATTAGTGATCTTTTGGGACATCTAAAGCCAATCTAGGATGACTAAAGAATGCCTATTTGGGTCATGGTGATCTAGAGATTGAGGTTTTGAGTAGGTTCAAGGTTTAAGCACACCAAGGCATCTCTTTTACCTGTTTCTTCTTCCTTAATGCAGTTGGTCCGTCTTGAGTCTTCGGTCTTCGTCTTCATTAAGCTCAACCGACACTAAACTCACTGACCTAAGTGATTGACAAACAAGGTGCGCTAGTATGCCAGAGAAAAGTGCACTAACACGTATCTCCGATCGACCTCATAAATCTGCGATCCATAGTAAATTCGAGCTCTTTCAAGGATCACCTTCCAAATCAGTGATCCAAATCTCAAATCAGCAATCCACCATACAAATCTACTATCCAAAGTTCAAATCTCTGATCCACCTTACAAATCTGTGATCCACAATACATTCGAGCTCCATTCAAGGATCACCTTCCAAATCTGCGATCCAAACCTCAAATCTACGATCCACCACACAAATCTACGATCCACAGTTCAAATCTCTGATCCACCTCACAAATCTGTGATCCACAGTACATTCGAGCTCCATTCAAGGATCACCTTCTAAATCTGCAATCCAAACCTCATATCAGCGATCCACCACACAAATCTACTATCCACCATACAAATCTACGATCCACAATACGTATCTCTGATCCGCCTCACAAATCTGTGATCGATAGTACATTCCAACTCCATTCAAGGATCCACCTTTCAAATCTGTGACTCACCATACAAATCTACAATCCCAGTACATATCTCTGATCCACCTCATAAATCTGCCATCCACAATACATTTGAGCTCTTTCTAGGATCCTTCCAAATCTGTGATCCAAGCCTCAAATCAGCAATCCACCATATAAATCTGCGATCCATAGTTAAAATATGCAATCCACAGTTAAAATCTCTAATCCACCTCACAAATCTGATCCAAAGTACATTCAAGCTCCATTCAGGAATCCACCTTTCAAATCTACGATCCAAAACTCAAATCAGCGATCCACCATACAAATCAGCGATCTACCACACAAGTCTGCGATCCACAATTCAAATCTCTTACACATAGTTCAAATCTCCGATCCACATCACAAATCTATGATCCACGGTACATTTAAATCTGTGATCCACAGTACATTCATGCTCCATTCAAGGATCCATATTTCAAATATGCGATCCAAACCTCAAATCAGCGATCCACAAAAAAAAATCTGAGATCCAACTCTCCTCATGCAATACACGTGGCACAATAGATCAACATTGACAATAAACTTAATTTTATTAAACAAAAATACATTATGTATCCAAAAATAGTACTTTAATACAAAAGCCTACAAATGGATCTAATTCAGCTTCTTCTTTTTCGACCGAGTTTACGGAGCAAGCCATTCTTTTCTACCGAAAGTCGGCTTTAGGAGCAGTCTTATTCTCATGTACTTGTGTTATTGCTTACTTTGGTGCGGCTTCTATTTCGTTCGTTCGTACAGCCACTTGATTTACGTACTCATTGAAGTTTGCAAGTCTGTAAATTAATTGAAACGCAATCATTTTTCGTTAGGATGGAATGTCCTGCTGCATTTGAACATAAAAGTCGGCTCTATTTGTTAACACCACGTAAATTCATTTATGATTCCACAAACATACAGGTCGGTATATTGTTAGAATGGAAGCATACCTGTGTAAATGAGATATCCCTCCCACTGCACGGGAAGTGCATGTACTTCATGATGAAGATGCCACAGTCATTCGGATTCTATTGTTTCGGGATGCCGCCAACTATTTCAAAACTCCACGGCTCTTCTTTGAAAGGATTTCCATCATCAGATATGTGAAACATTTAGCATAGTGCCACGAAAAATTCGTTTATTTCGTCTCTATAATAGACAGTGTCATTGTGCAAGTTACAATATAATCTAACCTTTTTATTATTTGGGTACACCACAAAAGAGTGCCCAATGTTAATTGCGGACACAAGCTGGCATATATAACTACAAGCTGGCATATATAACTACAAGAAACATTATAAGTATTGTAAGTTATATTGATTATGGGTCATTAAATCAGATTTGATGGTGAGAATATAAATAACTTACTGCATCATATTTCCACAACGCCTTATGTGTTGTTGGGGATCCTCGTAGGTAGATCACGTTTGAAGAATTTAACATTGTGTCCTTCATCTCTTTTATATTATTTCGATCTCCCTCTCCATATGTGTACAATTTTGGTTAATCGTCCTTGAGAAATATATGCAAGCACAACGAAACATAACAACTTTAATTAGACTGATGATGGTCTTCGTAAATTTCAAACACCGCTGAGATCATTATTAACATGATGCACCTCAAAAAATGCATGTACAAAAAAACAATTTGGATCATAGAGCTTAGGAAATTATTCCGCTCTTGCTCGCAGTAATACCATCCGCATATCCATTCCCTGCACGAAAATGAACTATCAATGAACTTTACTAGAAGACTTTTAATCTGACAGATGGTTATCAATCGGATGATTACTTCAGTGTCAACCCATTCAGTGTCATCGTATATATACATCAACTAGTACTACGTGCTCATGTCAGATGCAATGAGATCAAGTACCGTGCGTTCATCTTCATTCAACTACCTTAACGGGTCCACTAGTCTTGCGTCATCGATGACAACTTCCAGTTGCGAAGATTGGCCAACTGTCTAAGGACTGGAGGTACCACGATGGATTTCTTGGCCATTTACTTGGCAACATGTTCTCCACGTCAGTCTGTACTGCATCGGTAGTTTAATTTTGAGGAGTCATAAACAATGATCCCTCCAACCCATCCATCGATTATGTACAGATCTCCCCTGCAAGGCCCGTACCTTGAATTATCCTCCGTACGTTTAGTTTCCGGTACCGGTACGTCTCGGATGGACCATATTAGAGAGCCTTGATCGCGACCCTAATTTAGTACCGCAACGACCCAAGACCTATACCCCGGCGACCGCGTAGGCGCTGCAATTCCAACGCCGCGCGGCACGCCCTATTGCGATACCCGGTGTGAAAGATGCGTACTTTTGCGCAATCCAAGGTGGGCCGCGCAACGCACGTGTGGCGTGGGCCCCACTTGCACAAATCTCAAGAATATATTAAATCAATCAAATCAATCACCATACCCACCCCATCACTCTCTCACCTCCAAAGTCAACTCTAATCATGCAACCCATACCTCACATGCCCTCTCCCATCATCATCATCATTACCTCATGTACCCTCTCCCATGCTAGCCATTCTCCTCTAGAAAAACCCCAAGCACCACTCGTCCATAAGATTTCTAAGGAGAAAGGAGAGAGAAAGAGAGAAAGGAGAGAGAGAGAGAGAGAGAGAGAGAGAGAAGTAGAGAGAGATTTAGAGGGAGATCAAGAGAGAAAGAGAGAGATTCAAGGAGCAGATCAAGCTTGGAGGACCCTGATCATCATCCGGACCGTCCGATCGGCAATCCAACCGTCCAACCATCATTGTGAGTGCAAACTCCCCCCCCCCCCCCCCTTTTCTCGTTTACCTTCCATTTTCTTTCCTTGGGCCCACCTTGTGATGGGCAATGAGATGGATGGGCTGATCATCCATGAATAGGCCCCACTTACTAATAAAATAAAATAAAAAAAAGAGGAGATGGCCGCTGGACAGACAGCGTCCAGAGGACGCTGCTGCCCAGCAACGCCTGGGCTGAAAGCCCCTTTGGGCGTTGACCGTGTCCCCACTCGTGGGACCCCCCTTGATGCATGTATTTGATCCACGCCGTCCGTCTGTTTCTCCAGCCCATTTTAAGGCTGGATACCAAAAATGAAGTAGATCCAGATCTCGGGTGGACCACACCATAGAAAACAGTAGAGATAAGGATGTCCACTGTCGAAACTCTTTGGGCCCACCGTGATGTTTGTGAGCATTTTTACCTGTCTAATATTGGATTTTGCAGTTTCCCCCATGAGTTGGGGAACCTGATGAACGGATTGGATTATACCTATGTGGGCCCCACTTGAAATAAGCAAGAAAGAAAAAGGGGAACGTCAGACGCTGGACGTTCACAGCGTCAGAGACGCTGGAATAGTCCAGCGTCACGTGGACGCCGTGATTGGGTTCCCATTCGTGGGACCCACCTTGATGTTTATGTTGTATCCACACCGTTTATCTGTTTTCCCAGATCATTTTAGGGCCAAGGCCCAAATATGAAACCGATCCAAATCTTAAACGGACCGCACCACATGAAACAGTGGAAATAATGATGTCTACTGTCAGAATTTGTTTGGCCCACCTTGATGTCTGTGGGCCGTATCATACACCCAATATAGGGCTCATTGGGTCCCCCATGAGCCGAGGAACCTGATGAACGGAGTGAATCACCCTTATGTGGGCCCCACTCGATCAAAACCATGAAAAAAAAGAGAAAGAAAGAAAAGAAGAAGGAGAGGCGTCGCTGACACTGGGAGTACCAGCGTCCACGGATGCTGGGCTCGCTGCCCAGCTGGTGGCCCACTTTATGGGTCCCACCATGATGCAGGTGCTATATCCACACCGTCCATCCATTTGAGGAGATCGTTTTAGGGCATGGTCTAAAGAATGAGACAGATCCAAATCTCCAATGGACCCCACTTGAGAGAAAACAGTGGAGACAGTGACAGACAGTTGAGACCTTCCTACGGCCCACCATGATGTTTATTTGAGACTCAACCTGGTCATAAGTCCACACACGTGTGCACGGGAAGGGAGAATAAAAATATCAACTTGATCGAAAGCTTCTGTGGGCCCCACTTAATAAATAAATAAATAAGGGGGTCTGCCAAGCCGGTGGCCCACTCGTGGGACCCACCTAGAATGTATGTGCTTTATCTATTCCGTCCATATGCCTCTCCAGCTCATTTTAGTGGCTAAGCCCAAAATCTAAGCACATCCAAATGTCAAGTGGACTATACCACGGGACAACAATAGTGGGAATAATGATCTCTACCGTTGAAACCTTCCCAAGCTCCACAGTGATGTTTATTTGTCATCCAACCTGTTCATAAGATCACATGGATATGGATGAAGGAGAAAACAAAATATCAGTTTGATTCAAAACTCTTGGGGCCCGTCTGGGTGCCACGCTCCAAGCAGCGTGCCTTGGCACACTGCCCAGCAGGTGGCCTACCTTGTGGGTCCCACCACGATGTATCTGTTTTATCTATGCCGCCCATCTGTTTTTCCATATTATTTTAGTCCATGGGCCCTCCAAGAAAAGATGAGGCAATCCAAACCTCAAGTGGACCACATTGTAGGAAACAGTGGTCATTGATGCCCACTTTTGGAAATCTTCCTTGGGGCCATTGTAATGTTTATTTATCCATCTAACCAAAGGTGATGGGGCCTAACTTTGGATCCCACCTTGATGAATGTTGGGTATACCTTGTCGTTCTTCTTGGCAGGGGTGTGGGCCCAGTTTTGGGTGGGCCACACGTAGAAAATAAGGGTGATTGACCGCCTACCATTAGAAACTTTATAGGATCCATATGTTATGTTTATTTGCCATTCTTCCTGTTCATAAGTCACCCAGCCATGGGTGGGGTTTCACACGTGTGGTGTGTGGGCCCCACCATGGTGTTTGGTTGCCATCTCACCTAATTAGTGGGAAAGCACAAATATCGGGTTGATCCCAAACGTTGGGGCCCATTGATGTATATGGCTTCCCCATTCCTTTGTGCGGTTATCCCCAACCACGGGTCCACCTTGTTATGCATGTGTTCTATCCACGTCATCCATTGGCCACTATGGTGCAATATGTATGTTGCCCATCGATTAGGACCGCCTTAATTTTTGTGCTTGATCCAAACCATCCAAATGAATGGACCCTAGCATGTTGTGTATAGGATGGCTTTGGGACCACCTTAGGGTGCGTGTTCGAATGACCACGTTGTCCATCCCGTGGATCCACCTTGATGATTAGATATGTAAACCCTTATTGAAAGGTCATCCTTAGAGTTTGCTCGATCCAAGTCACAGGGCTACCTTCTTAAACTCACCCTGTTGAACCGTCTTGTCAATTCACCTTGTTAACTCACCATGTTGACCCGCCTTGTCAACCTGCCTTATTGACTCACCTTGTTGACTCACCATGTTGATTGATCCTGGTAACTCAGCTTGTTGTATACTCATATGACTCACCCCTTCTACCCTTGTACCCAACTATTAAAGACTACCATATTGCGTATATCTCATCCACACCATTCGTTTACCTTTAGGACGAGTGTGGGGCTCATCCTCGACGTTAGTATGTCATCTAGGCCATCCATTATATGGAGCCTATCTTGCAGTATGAGGTTAGACCTGTCGTCCCCTTTTGGACCTCATCGTATTGACCATCTATCTCAGATTACCCTACCATGTATGATTCTCTGTCATGACATGTCTATCTTGCAACCCGTTCTATGACATTCCTTTTACGGACCATTATTGTGTTTATCTCAACTGTACTACAGGACTATGGGTCTCGGCATGATTTTGGGTATTCTACTCTTGCCGCTCAAGTAGGTTCTACCTTCGATGTGTCGGTAGTGTATTCAATCATTTTCTTTCTATTTGGGTTATCTGAATGTTGAAGGTTAATCCACACCGTTCAATTGTTGGACCATCTGTGTTGTTGTATACCATCCATTTAGGGTCCTATCTCTTTGTGTTTGTTTGTATTATAAGTGAATTATCTTTTTATGATGTTTTTAATATGTCTGTTGCCACACGTAGTGTTGTTTGGAATACTCATATGTGATATTTATACTATATGCTTCGATGACCACCATGCTTGTGTAATGAGTATGCATCTCGAATCACCATTGTTAGTTGGGGACCACTAGGGCATAAACGCATTCATAAAGCATTCGAGATGTAGTCGTGCAAATGTAATTCACGTGCTCTCTATCGCAAACCGCTCCAATAGGTATGGGACTATTCAAGGACAGGAGTCTATCATCCTGACTTATACTGTATGGTAGGAATAGCTTAGCATACCTTGTAGCCCTTGGTGCGAGATTCCCTGGCTAGCGACATCCCGCACTATGACTCGATCATTCATATGTGTCCCCTCATTTTAATCATACCTCAAATAGGTTGGACTAGATTGCTTTATTGCCATCGTGGTAGATTGACTACTTGTTGGCACTCATACTATATGCTTGGCTCATGCATCATGAATGCTTGGCTCATCTGATTGTCTTGTATCAACCGGCTATAGCGGTCGCGTTGTCGTGCAGTTCATTACCAGTTGACGGTGACATTGTATTTGAGACCTTATAGTTTTATAGTGCTCTTTGGAGACTTGCACAGGCATGTCGTCCCACGTTTGTATGCATGGTTGCATTTCACACCGTATGTTTGTGCCGCATATAGAATGGTTACTACGTTGCAACCACAGCTCCATCATGGTTTGCAGAACACCGAAAATATGTGATCTTTAAACTGGATGCTAAAGATGTCCTTGGGTGAAAGTCCCTGATCCCGTTGGTACCAAGGTGGGTGCTCCATTCAAGGACCAGGTGGTTTAATCATACACCAGTATGCCGAATACCAAACGGCAGTGTTTTCCACTGTACGTGGTCAGTTTTGAAGGAGGTCTGACCTAACCTGCCGGAAGAGTGTTGGCAAAGTGGGTCGAGTTTGACCAGCTGTGAGTAGGTCCGCTATTGCACCAGATAGGCTTTGGCATTCTACTGGTGAGTAGTAAGGTCTGTGAGACCCCGGTGATGTTCCGTTTCAGAGATGGTATTGGTATCAGTGATGTGACTGATGTTCTGTATGGTGTGGGACAGTCCTGACGTGGGCGGGTGTGATGTGGGCGGGGCTGTAAGCCTGGGCGAGCTATCACACTGGGCGAGCTACCAGTTCCAAGTCCTGCATTGCTTGGGCGATCGCGATATGACTGTTCGTATCTGGACCACTGTACTGAGAGGTGGTGATTTGCATACATGCATTGGATCATTGTATGTGACATTAGGCCCTGTAGGCCATCTCATAGTATGAGTATATAGCCTTGGTAGGCTGGTTACCTGTATTACATGCTTGCATAGCCATGGCAGGCTAGTTATCTGTATTGCATGCTTGCATAGCCGTGGTAGGCTGGTTATTCATATCACATGATCGTGTAGCCTAATTAGGCTAAGTGTTGGTTTAGATTTCTCATCATGCTTTACTGCTTACTTTGATATTTATCATGCTTGCCATATGCATTGCGCACACACACATGCACTCACAAAGCTTCGTTCGAAGCTTATGCGCATTTGTTACGCTGCAGGTTATACCAGAGTGTATCAGCAACGTTGAGTTGGAGTTGGGAGTGCAGTAGCAGGAGGTGCCGGATTGTGCACAGTTTTTATATTTACGCATTGTGTATTTACCTTTCAGTACTGTATGTAAACGAAATGACTTAGTGAAAATATTATGCTTGTCTTTGATGGTACTCATCTGGTGAAGCTCATGTTTCAAAAAAAAAAATCAGATCCTAAAATTCTCCTTGTGATATCCCAGGATCGGAACCTGGCGTGTGAGGTTAGGATCCGAGATCGGGGTACTACGAAGGCTGCCACCTCTAAATTCGGGTTACGGCGAATGGACGTCGAGAACCGAATTTGGAGCGTGACATCCCCCTCGGCCTGCACAGGTATTAGCACGGCAATAGATGTTGGGGCGATAACCTCCTCTACTAGCACAGGCAGTTGCATGGTAATAAATGTTGGGGGGCCAGCCTCCTCTACTGGACTTGATGGGATACTCTCTCTAGGCAGCTCTTTAGAGCCAAGAGCAACCTGGATGGAATACATAGTGTTAATGTATGTTATTAACTTTTAATAACACTAACCAGTGTCAAACAAAAAAACATTATTCCCTTGTATAGGGCCCTTAAAGTACTCAACTCTTCACGCATATCTTTATTTTCTGCCCTTAACTAAGTACTCTCTGCTTTTAACTGGCATAATCCTCCCATAATTGGGCATTCTCTTGCCTTATTAATTTATTCTCACCATTGGATTGTTCCAACTTATTTCTTAGTTTTCTCAATTTGATATTGATTCGATGAATCTTCTGATCTACATCAGTCTCTCTCTCCTGCGTCACACGAGACTCACTCCCTCTCACCTCCCTCCCTCTCACCTCCTCTCTCTCCTCCTCCCCTCTCCCTTCCTCATCCCTCTCTTCCTCCTCACTCTCTTCCTCATCTCTCCCCTCATTCCCTCCATGTTGAATCTTCTTCCCCACATACTGCCCCAACACATGTGTGTTGACTTCTATTATGTGCGTCGTTATCTCCTCTGCCAGAGTGGGGATGAGTTCCTCACTAGGGAAAATCTGGAGTTATATATTCATGAAGTCAGTTGCAATAGAGAAGGAAATGCCGGTTGAAAATATTTACTAACTACCAATCAACCTTACCTTTCCCCTACACCTCTGCTCAATTCAGATAAGCCTCACATACTGTACCCCCTTCGTTTCCCAATTCAAAATTCTTGGAATACAGGTTCTGGGCCTTCTAATGACAATGCCCTTTTGCCCGCAAAATGCAGGGAATAATTCATATGCCCAAACCTATTGAATGAGACAAAGATAGAGAATGAGACAAAGATAGAATGTAAGGCATACACATAGTGATTTATGGAAAAACCACTATTTACATAAAGACAATGTTTACATTAATTTACCTATAGGGCATAGGGGCAGCCACAGAAATTATAAGTCATATCTGTTGTAGAATAAAGTTGGTCGTCGAAGGAACTCAAAGCCTACAGACCTCTCGAACGTCTTTATGGTCATGTATATACAACCCTCGAGTGCCTCAGGTTTTCATAAATCACGAGCAGGTTAACCGTCTAGTGAACCTACGTGGTCGCATCTCATATATTGGAGGAGCCTACTCATTAACTAATGACCCCCATTATCCGAGCAGCCCTGGTCCCTGGTCGTTGAGTGGGGACACCCCCGTTATCCGAGCAGCCCTGGTCTTTGGTCATCGAGCGGGGAAACTCCCATTATCCGAGCAACCCTAGTCTCTGGTCATCTGGTAGGGACGTCCCTCGTCTCATAGTCCCAGTAGCCCATATAGGCCGATTTTGGCTTGTTTCTGCTCATAGCTCCGAACCACAGGGGATCTCCATCAAGGAACGTAATCAACTAAATGTCTAATTCGATCAGGCCAGCTCCTTATCTGAGGATTAACGGGATAATCACCTTATCCCTTGAAGTCAGGAGTGATCTTAACAGCTTGCGTAACAGACTGGATCACCCGGATCTGCATAGATAGATGGTCCCATAGATGGTAAAGGTACACAAAAACTTTAATCCCACGTTTCACACTTCATCTAACTCTCAAGCCACCTCTAACTTGAGCTTCGGAGGGCCAACGGCCAAGCATCGGCCACCCTTAGTTTTCCTCTTTGGCTTTCAGGTTTGGAGGGGAGCTCACTTCGAGAAGGGCTTATAGTTGGGGAGGAACCTGTTACCAGAATCTGATGTTAATAATATCCAGTCTTGATGCAAGCCTTCAGTATGTTGTACCCCACCCTGCCCCAGGGATAACTATCAAAGGCCTCTATATTGTTGGCCAATATATACAACATGTCTCTCATCAATCTTCTTTTTCTGTGGTTGGCCAACTATCAAATTCTCCACTCACAATAACAAAGCTGATTTGACCGCATCACTGTGATTGTTCGTCCCTTTCAATTTAACAAATGCAGCCAGCACATCATCCTTGTCCATAGTTGGCAACTTTTTGAAATACGTCCTCATCAGTGCGTTGTCAATTTCATTAATAGTCATGGTAGGAGGTGCCCATTTCAGTCCCATTGCTAGGGCAAAATCAATCTCCCTAAATTGACAGATAGTGCCATTAAAATCAAAGAGGAGATCACCTTGGTGCCTCTACATTATCCAGTGAATGAGGGGTGTCTGGGATTTGAAATTGTGCTCATCCAAATTCATCTGATATCCAAATTGTGTTTTCTCAAACATTTCCCTCCTCGTCTGGCAATTTCCAAAGTTGTCCTTCAGATCTTTTAAAAAGGTCAGCGAACACTTCAGCGACACCCTTGGATTGATGTAGTCCATACAAGGACCAAGCTTTCTTATTGGTAAAAAAGAAACTGTATATGAAGGACAATAGAGATGAAGGGGTTAGAGTGAGAAAGAGATGAATGAAGACAGATAGGGATTAATGAGGAGAAAGAGATGAATGAAGACAGATAGGGATTAATGAGATGGAGATAGCTCGACCATAGCTGGATACTGTGGATCACAGATGGGCATGGTGGATTGCAGATTTATGAAGTGGATCGGAGATGTTTGAAGTGGATTGGAGATGGGCACGATGGATTGCAGATTCACTTCACACATCTGCGATCCACCTTACAAATATGTGATCCAGAATTCAAATATGCGATCCACTTCAAATATTGATATTGAGCTGCATTTCAACTTCCACGGCTGCACTACAACTCTCCAAAATCTATAGTCCAACTATCCCAGCTGTGTTTCAACTCCCCCAGCTGTGGTCCTACTCTCTAACTTCCTCATTTTGATATTTAGATGAGCGGGAATGACGGACAGAGATGAATGATAGTGAGACTCTAATGGAACAAAACACAAGGAACAAACAGACCTTTGGTGTGTTTGTCCTCCATCTCTTGTGTGTCAAAAAATCCATCTTGCCGAAAGTGGTCGGAGAGGATGGGTGTTGCCAGAAAGTAGCAATGCAACTGAATTTCGAATCTTGGTGGTCCATTAGGTTGGTGGTCCCGTAAAAGGCCTTGGAAGAAGATGGAGGGAAAGAAAAGGAAACAAAAAATGTCTTTTAGGGTTGATAAGGTAGGCCCCATATCCTATAAGTGTCTTGGTTGGCTTTTGTGTGGCCCACTTGCTAGTCTGGAGGGAGATCCACCGCATTCAGAGCATGGGGGTTTTAAATTCATGGTATGGGCTAAAAATGGAGGGCAAAAATCAATACGGGTGGACTATAATGAAGTAAAAGGTACCAGAATTAACGTGGACTGTTGGTACATTTTTAGGCCACCGAGGGGCTGCGTGGTAATCCGATAATGTCCCACCTGGGGTTCTACGTATGGTCAGTTCAAATGAACAGATCCAATCTTGCCTGGGAGGCCCTCTTACTCTATTTTCAGATGACGCAGTAGGCCCTACCACCCGAATTTTGAGGCCGGCTTTGTCTTACGGGTCACTCAACTGTCATACCTTCTGAAAAGGCGCAGAAGGGCAAAATGGCCCAGAAAAAAAAAATATATGAACAGTAATCCAGGGTCAAGATTACATATTCGTACTATAATGGCACCCTTTTGTTGACCCAGTCAACACTTAGGCCCATTTTAAGCGTTAACCCCTATCGGACGGTAAGTGGATTGTGTGGTCTGCCACTGACCACATAGGTGTTAACCTCACCAAACTCTGTGGAGCCCACCATGATGTATGTGTTATATCCAAACGGTCCATAGATTTGTCAGGATTATGTTATAGCATGAGCTAACAAATAAAGCAGATTCAAAGCTAGAAGGACAGTGATATCCACCATTGAAGTCAGTGGGGACAATGATGTCCACCATTGAAAACTTATTTGGGCCACAGAAGTTTTGGCTCAAGCTGATAATTTATTTTTTCCCTTCATCCAGGTGTGTGTGACCTTAGGTTGGATGGCAAACAAACATCATGGTGGGCTTCACAAAGGTTTCAACGGTATAAATCGTTGTCCACGCCACTGCTTTATGTGTTATGGTCCACCAGAGCTTGGGATCTACCTCAGTTTTGGGATTGGGATTATGCCTTTAAATGATTTGAAGAATTAAAAGGTGTGGATATGACACATACATTACTGTGGGACCTGTTATACCCTAATTCTTCCGATATGGGTAAAAAGTAAATCGAAAGAGTACACGTAAGTAAGTAGCTGTGAGGTGTATATGACCACGACGAAGTTCCTAGTGATACAGTTGGCATCGATCTGAAATGCCACGACACTAAGTGGAGCGAGCAAATGTGACCAGGTCAGCGAGTGGTTATCATAAAGGAGAAATCTAGAAGAAGAATAGTGGGCGAGTGGTCGAAGTAGACAGTTAGTAGTAGAAGTATCTGGATGGGTGACCAAAGTTATAAAAGCAAAAGGATCTCAGCAGTACAAAGGGTCCAGCACCAACCAAACCAATCTATCTTTCCAAATTACCAAATCTTTTACATTTCATAGTGTAATTGATCCATTTTTACATTCCAAGTACTTTGTATTTCTTAGAGTAAGTGCACCGGCATCTATCAAGATTATATTACCATCTCCGAGCTTATTCAGCTTCTTCGTCCATTTGTGATTTACATTTCTTAGCGTACTCAGTTCTATTTATTCTCTTTAACATTAATCGCACTTTTTAATTTCAGTAGCATAATCTCTAAAATTACTTTCATAGCAGTAAGTTTTACGATCAGTAAAGTTCCGTTTCACAATCTCAGCAAAGATCGCCCACATGGACGATTATAAATTCTTTTCTTTACATCCTTGTAAGTAGCACCGAGAGAAATCTTTTCACTTGGAAGGTAAAGTTGCAACCCACTTTTTGGAGGACGAACCCCACCCTCCAAACATCGCCTGATCATTTTTACAAAGCAACTTGAGCTAGTGGCTAGTTGGGCAACCGATCTCTACAGACTTCGGTCACATACGGTCAATCACGACATATCTGCCTTCCCTGGCGCTCGGGGTCATCGTTGTTCAGTTGGAATCGAGCCGTAAAAATCAGGTTCTGGCACACCCACACACACATCACACATGTGGCCGATGAATAAATCGACAACACATTTTTGACACGCTTGGTGGGACATCGCGTTGCTATACAAGATTTATGAATAAAAGGAGTAATCGAATTGCCGGGATAGAACCAGGAGATACTACTATTCAACCACCATACCTTGAATTGGAAGTAGTCATAATCTATAATCCTGATATGAATATTAGCCCAGCAAACCCGATTGACCAAGTCACATAATCAACTTCTCAGGTTACACCACCAGATGAGGTCACGAACGACCTTAGAGAAGTACGAGTGACTATGCAACAAATTCAAGAACAAGGAAAAGCTCAGGCGAACATGATATATGTTCAAGCCGAGCATCTCCGTGTGCAAACGGATAGCTTGAATAGATGGATAGCCCATTAGACTGAGGCTATGCATCTAATGATGAATGTTATGACAGAAAGGACAATTATACCAGTTCTGCATAACGAAGGGAGCTCGGTCAATTATATGGTGCAACTACCTCAAGGGCCACCACGAGTTGTCCCAATCTATCCGATCCCAGAAATGCATAACGTTAGGGCCGACCTATGATTTTAGATGGCCTGACGAGAGAAATGCCACACCTGAAATTAGAAATCACAAAATTCCTGTTGGACAACTGTTTCAACAATACCCTAGGAATCCAATGTTTCAGGAAGGGCAAAACTGCGGAATCTCCGAGCTGCCACTTGCTGCTAAACCCCAATAGGTTGACCGAGACCATATTGTTCAGTTAGTCCAAGAGGTAGCTGGACAGGTTTTGGGACGAAATACTATCCCAATGTACCATAAACCATATCCAGAGTGGGTTAACCGACAACATCCTTTGCTTAGGAATTATCGTCCAGATTTTGCAACATTCTTGGGCGACACCCAACAATCAACTATCGAACATGTCTGTCGATTCACTATGCAGTGTGGGGAACTCGCTAATAACGAGTATTACAAGTTGCAACTATTTGGTCATTCACTAACAGTTGCAGCATTCACATGGTATTCTAATTTATTGCCAAATTCAATTCATACATGGAAAGAGTTAGAGCAAAAATTTCATACCTAGTTCTTTTCCAGAGATAGGGAAATAACTATGGCAGATTTGGCAAGACTTCACCAATTACCAGGAGAAACATGTGAAAGTTATATCGCCCGATTTAAAAGGGCAAAGAGTAAATGTAAAGTAGTAACACCTGAGTCAGAGTTCGTACAACTTGCTCCAGATGGGTTACATTTAAAACTTCAAAAAAATTATTGGTACTGAATTCATAGATTTATATGATCTAACTCGAAAGGTTTGAAGATACGAGGAACTTCTGCAGGAAGTATCCAAACAAAAGAATGCATCAATCGGGACGTATTATTATGATCCTAATTATGAAGTTGCTATTGTTGAAATTGTAGCTAAAAAACCTCTGGTATGTTCTACCCTAATTAAAGCCGAAACCACAACATCGGCCACGTCCAAAACTCAGAGAACATTTTCTTTTAATATCACCTAGGCCGATGAAATATTTGAAATACATTGACAGAAAAATTCATTAAGGTCCCCATCAATCATAGGGTACCAACAGCAGAAGAATTAAAAAATGTTACATATTGCAAATGGCATGGAACTCGAAACCATACCACTAACCAATGTGTTATTTTCAGGAACATCATCCAAGACAATATTAACAAAGGTTGTTGAAATTTTCAGAAAAGGAGGAGGAAGCAATGTTGATCGATACCGATCCTTTCCCACCAGTACTGGAAGCAAACATGGTTACGGCCGATCTCCGAAGAATCAATCGGCCGTGATGAAAAGTAGATCTGAATGATGACAAACCCCATGAAACATGATAAAGGGTAAAGTCACAACCTCAACAATAGTACGCCAATTCTGAATGGTCAAGATAGCGACCGAGAGGTAGGCCACTTGAACATTATGAATCATAAAGATGTGTCCATTGTGCAAGGAGGATGTCTAAGGCTGCTTACAAACATGCTCATACAGAGCATGAGCGGAATAATGATCGGTGGACAAGTAACTATGAAACAAGACCGTCAAGACAGTCATACTAGCCGACGCAACGGCCAATAGATAGACCAAGAATGGTCAAACCTCCAGTAGTACAGACAGAGGAATGGAAAAGAGTGAGGCATCACAAATTTTCTGGTGTGCCTGAAAGAATGACGCGGTCGCAAAAACGGCAATGGCAGCGCCATCGAGTAGCTAAAAAAAAGGGCAGCAACTTCGTATAACAAGGTTATTTTGGAAAAAAATTGAGTAAATTGCTAATCAAAGACGAAGAAGTTGCAGTCAATATGGTCGACATGGTTATGGGACCATTCAAAACAGCTTTTAAAGAGGAAGGATCGGCAGTACATCAAGAAGGTGAAAACTCCACCATGCGAGTCAACATCAAAGAGCAAGATAATTCACTGGACGATTTCAATGAAGAATGGATGGGAGACGATAACTTGTTGATTGAAGAACCTCTTGCAGCAGCCAGGACATTGGATACGACTCCAATCGTTCAAGAGGAAATGATCAATCCAGATCCACTGTAATTGAAAAATAAAGAGGAAGGGCTACCCAAATCAGGAATACCCCAGGGGCAATGCTCAAATATAGAAATTGTGTTCAGAATTTTACCACCCATAACATTTTATTGTAATATGGTCTTAACCCTTCCTTCTGATTTACAGGCAAAGCCACACCAACAGAATGAGACGAGAGGTGATGTTGAAGAAGTAAATCATCTTATTATATCACAACATGTATCATGTCGTAAGCCAGGAATATCCAGAGTTACAGAAGGAGGAAGCTCAAGTCAGATGCAGCCGTTGAACACTGTCACCGTTCAGCCAGGTATGTCAGCAGAAAAAGTAGTCATCGAAAAACCAACTCTCAACATGACTCAAAATCTCAAGCCCTCATACATATCAGCTCACCTTAAGGGGTGTCCAGTTACTAGAATTCTTATCGACAATGGAGCTGCGGTTAACCTCCTTCCTGTAAGAACGATGTCCCAATTAGGGAAATCATCAGCTAATCTTATACCTTCTATCGTGACTGTTAGTAACTTTGACGGTGGTGTTACTAATACTCACGGGGTATTACCCATTGATCTTATAGTCGGAACCAAGAAGGAGTTAGTTGCCTTTTTCGTGGTCGATACTTCGTCCAAGTATAATGCATTATTGCGAAGAGATTGGATTCATTCCTTTGGATACATTCCATCTTCTTTACATCAGTTCATAGTGTTCTAGAATCAAGATAGAGTCGAGCTAGTCATAGCCGACAATAAACCATTCTTGGCAACGCAAAACGCCAGTGAGGCATATTATTATGGGGAAGAAGTTGGGACGATCCAATTCACCGGAAGAAATAAGTATGGACGACCCACCGAAATGTCGATAATTAAAACCCCAGAAGCTATTGTGCAAGACATTGTTTCAGTATTTTGCCTTGACAATAGTCGGTCGATGGACATTGTACCATATCGGCCTATATCGAAATGCATCATTGAAGAAATTTCATGAATTACACCATAATAAAGGAAACACATCAGGCGGATGCCACGGCCAGAATGAAAAGGCTTGAAGAAAGCCTTCAATGTTTTGAAGATGGTTGTTTTGTAAATTTGGCCAAAGTTATTGTGCCAATTGATGTAGTTGCAGAGGATGGAATTTTTTTGAATGATTTAGATGATGCTCCTGAAAAACTAGATGATTCTCAAGCTCAAGTATAAGATCCATTGATTAAAGTGAATTTGGGAACCAAACAAAACCCGCGGCTGACATTTGTGAGTGGACTTCTAACACCACAAGTTCAGGCCGAGTTGGTTCGTTTGCTCAAAGAATTTATTGATTGCTTTGCATGGGATTATCATGAATTACCGGGACTAGACCGAAGCTTAGTAGAACACAGGTTACTGACTAAGGAAGGATTTCGGCCACACAAGCAACCACCAAGGCGAATGATGGCCAAAGTAACTCATAAGATAAAGAAAGAAATCTAGCGATTACTCAAAGCCTCAAGCCTATCAAGTATGCAGAATGGATCTCAAATGTAGTCCCATTAATCAAGAAGAACGGTAAGCTTCAAGTATGCATTGATTTTAGAAATTTAAATTTAGCAACTGCAAAAGATGAATACCTAATGCCGATTGCAGACCAGTTGATCGACCGAGCGACTGGTCATCAAATTATCTCTTTTATTGTTAGAACTAGAAAATGTTCAAAAGTAGTTTTCTTGTGTTTCGTTATTCTGGAGAATTCTGAGTAATAGAGACATTCATAGACAATCATAAGCAATCACAAAGTATACACGAGAAAGTATCGCAAGGCGAGTTTATTCCAGAGATTTTGAGATCTTTCACATTCCAAGCTGTGAACTGGTCATGAACCCTTAATTACATCAACGGATGATCACCCTTGATTAAAAGGCAAAAGTAAATGTATGCATGCATCATAGATAAGTTAAATAAAGCATTAAAAGAGCATAAATGTAAATGAAGCAAACCACAAACAACACAAAGATTTTTATGTGGAAACCCTTACGGGAGAAAACCACGACACAAAGCAACAAGATTCCACTATGAATTATATTTGTACAATAGATTGAATGTTAGGGAGGAAGCCTGGATAGATCGAGTAGGAAATTTAAATCATCAAGGACCATGGTCTCGAGTTCATGGTCGTAGAGACCAATTTTTGGGTTTTTCTTATGAACTGAGCCATCGTTTAAACAAGTTAAATGCTTGTCCCATGTTCTTTCGGGTGTTCCTAGTTGAGTAGCAACTAGGATTTTAACCGAGTCATGTATCACAGTGTCACTGACCGTTTCTGTCGATAAGTGACTTTCAGGAAAACATGCCACGATTCCCATGTAGTGTAACCAGTGTCACTGACCATTTCTGTCAATGAGTGAATTTCAGGAAGACACGTCATGGTTCCCATGTAGTGCAACCAGTGTCACTGACCGTTTCTATCAATGAGTGACTTTCAGGAAGACACACCATGGTTGTCTTGTAATACCTCACAGTGTCACTAACCGTTTCTGTCGATGAGTGACTTTCAGGAAGGCATATTACGGCTGCCATATGATATAACACAGTGTCACTGACCATTTCTGTCGATGAGTGACTTTCAGGATACATCATGGCTGCTAAATGGTACAACACAGTGGCACTGACCGTTTTTGTCAATGAGTGACTTTCAGGAAGACGCATTATAGCTACCAAATGGTACGATATAGTGTTATTGACCGTCTCCGTGGACGGGTGACCACTTGAAGATACATTTATGGCTACCGGGTGGTACAACACAATGTCACTAACCATTTCTGTCGATGAGTGACTTTCAGGAAGACACACCATTATTACCTTAGCTACTCAACTGAAGAATCCCGTTTTAGATGGGATGTACATCAACAGGTCTCAGAAATAATAGTTCATAATGAAGTATTTCAAATGTTTTAGAACTCTTTGATTACGGTTCTCGATGATAACCATAGTCCCCTTAATTTAATTTCATATCTCGATCCGAAATGAATAAAATTCATGTAATGGATACAAGGAGCACAAATTAAATATACATGATTGCATGCTCGAGAGGGGATTGCAATTATGCTTGATGTTTTATGCACCGGGTGGATTATGCACTTGATTTGGTTAATCTTCTTTATGTGTATCTTCAATTCAACCACATCATTGTTAATAATCAATGTTTCGAGTGATTGGATCACTCGAATAGGCTGTTTCGAGCCACATTTCTTTGAGAAATTAAGTTCGATGGATTGGATCGGCCATTTCCTATACCTGCAAATGGCTAAGTATCGGGTCTGATAAACGCCCGTTTATGTCAATATTTGATAAGTGATAGGGATCGGTACCCCATAAATGCTTGATTCAACTATTTTATAACATGAGAATGCTAAGTTTTCCATGGCGTCGATGAGATTGCGGTTAGTTTTACTTGGCATTAGTCGATCTTCGAGCCGACAGGGCACTCCCCAGGGTTGAAACTGACTAAGTATTAAACCTGCTTACGATCTGATCGGGGTATTCGGTGAATACTGATAGCGATCATCCTTGAACAGTGATGGATCATGTCCATAAGGATTGCAATGATGCTAGATCCACTTTGGCGTCAGTGCGATCGCATTTCGTTTCACTTAGTGTCAGCCGATTTCCAAGCCAACGGGGCGCTTCCCAGGGCTAAAAATGACTAAGTACTGGGCATGTTTACCTCTTGATTAGGGTATTCGAGGATCTTGAAATCAGATAATCTTGTTATGGTGCATTATTATGATGTGTTATGTTATGGAGAAGATAAGTCTCTCTCTCAACGTCCGTCAAATTCCGCCCGATTCTTCTTGATTTCGGCCATTTTTCACTTTTTCCGAAGGATCTCTGGATTTGTAAATTAGACTAAGTGTTGGTCATTTTGATCAAATTGCTGATTTGGCCCACTTAACATTGACCATTGGGGAATCTGACCTGGGGGATGGATAGACATCACCGATGTGTGTCTAGGAGCATCGGCACAATCGGGAGGCAGGCCACATCAAAAGCGAGCCACATCATCGAATCCCCTAGGTCAATAAGACCATCCAGGCGCATACCAAGGGAGGTGTGGGCGCATGTGCTATGGAGGTGGGCTCATGTGCCCCCTCCCGGGCGCATGTACCCGAAGTCAAGTGAAGAGAGAGAGAGAGAGAGAGAGAGAGAGAGAGAAAGAAAAAAAAAGCCCTCCCCGGCGCAAGTGGTTTGGCACATGCGGTTTGGCACATGCGCCTGGGTCATGGTGATGGGCACATGTGCCCATGGGACTCCAGCGAGGATTCCGGCAAGGTATTTTGGCGAGGGTTCTACCTTTTGAAGTGCTCTAGAGATCCTCTCAAAAAATGAAGAAGCCTCCTCTAAGAAGGCGAGTGTGTTATTTATAGCATGTTAATCGGGTCTCAAGTCCAAGAAAACCAAATTTTACTGAGCGCATGTGTTTGTGGAGAGGAACCACGCGCATGTTATATGGGTGTGGGTGCATGTGCCCCCTGGTGTGGGCGCATGTGGCCACACTTAACCTTTTTTTAATTTTGTAAATTTAAAAAGGGAAGAGATGGGGCTCTCATGCGCATGTGGTAGGGGTATGGGCACATGTCTCCTTATGGCATGCGCATGTCCCTCTTGTGTTGTACACATGTATCTATACTTAGAATATTTTCAAACTTTCAGGCTCCAACTGTCGAGGCTCCGACTGTCTAGAGGACAAGTACCTATTAGTGCACTTTTTCATGGCATACTAGTGCACCTTGTTTGTCAATCACTTAGGTCTGTGAGTCTAGTGTCGATTGAGCTTAGTGAAGACGAAGACCGAAGACTCAAGTGGCCCTACTGCATCAAGGAAGAAGAAACAGGTAAAAGTGATGCCTTTGTGTGCCTTAACCTTAACCAAAACCTAACCCTTAACCTCTTTGATGACCTTGACCATCTTAGGAATACCCTTAGTCATCATAGATTGGCCCTAAGTGTCCCAAAAGACCATCCTAACCTTGGCCATAGAGTGGGGTTGTGAAAATCTTGGGTCAGCAAACTGCTGAGCTGAACCCAGGCCTGTCCAACATGTCAAGACCAGTCGGTTGGACTGGTCCGACCGATCAAGACCAGTCGGACTGGCTTCCAGTCTAGAAGCATATTGCTGCAGTGTAAAGGCCTTTGGGCCGACCAGTCGTGACCGGTCGGCAGGGCTGGTCCGACCGGCCTTGACCGGTCGGGTAGACCCCCTCGAGACAGTAAAAATTCTATCTTATGTTTGCCCTATGGCCGATCGGTCGGGACAGGTCGGCAACTAGCCATTTTTTGCCCATTTTATGACCGTTGGAGCTCGTTTTCCTTAAATATGGAGCTCGATTTTTTGGCATGAGGAGAGGGTTTTGAGAGCCTATTACCCACACCTTTTATACATCATATGGGTCCTCAAAGAGGAGGAGTTTCAAGTCATATCCATTATGTTTAATCACAAGTGAGGGCATTCAAATGCAAACATAGAGATGACTTGATTCCTCTCTCAATTCTAGAGGTGAGACAATATACCACATAGTCATATCTCTTGTTCAAGACCTCTAGAAGACCCTCTAGGTGAATCTTCTAGTTAGAACAAGCTACATATCCCATATAAGAGATTCAACCATCCTCCTATCACCTTAGGCATCTCAAAGGCATCACAAGCAAGGTGATTGATCAAGTGTAGCTGAGGCATTGGCGACACAACGGCAACACGATCGTGGGAGCAAGGGAAGCTTATTGAAGCATGGGAGAGCGAAGATCAAGCAACCCGAACCTGCGCTGAACAAGGAGCTCATCCGACAAGTAAGGTTGTCTTTATTGAGAGTCCATCCACTCAATTCCCTTTAGGAGTTGAGTGTAGAGTTTGTTTGTCAAACTCGAACTAGGGATGTTAGCCATTCCTTGGCCCGTTTGTTGGCATTCCTTGGCCCGTTTGTCGGGCCTAAACAAAGTCTCCAAGGGGGAGCCTCCGACACGGGAGTGAATGTGCGTCGGGTTGAGAGTTAGCCTATGTCCAAAACTCCATTTGGGTTGAGAGTTAGCCCTTTGTCCAAAACTCTGGTTATGGTTAAGAGGTGAACTGGTAAAACTTCCGTATAAAGGTTGAGAGGTGAACCTCATTTAAAACCTCTGATAGTGAATGCCGGTGTGCTCAAAGGAGTTGAGTACTTGAACCGGGAGTGAAGTAAACCCAAAGTTGAACCACTATACATGCTTGTGTTTGTGATTGAATTGAGCACATTGATATCTTAGCATTGGATGTTTAATTGTTTAATTATGAATGCTTGATAGGAATGTATGCTAGGCACTAAATAGGCACATCCACACACAAGATGTACTTTCACTAGTTGTGTAGACTTGAGCTCATTGATCCATTCTCATAAGTCTACATAGGTTGCATAGGTTAGGAGCTTGATTAGTTATATCATTTGATTATCTATGCATGCTTAGACTAGGTTGTTTATTGCTTAAACCTTATGCTAGTCTTATGATTGGACCCACTTAGGCTTGGAAGTCGAAGTGTTCTTGCTTAGTTTAATTTGTTAAATTGTGTAAGTAAGCGAAAATAATTTCAAAAAGGTCCAAATCACCCCCCTCCAATAGGTCTTAGCCATAATTCTAGTTGCTCTTTAAGCTTCCGCATATACAAAGGTGTCGTGTTAGACTACCGACGAACTTTCAATACCTTTTTGGAGACTGAAGTCACTAACGTCAAAGCACTTTAAGCCTCTCATCAGGCTATGAAATGAACGATTCAGGGTACGAATGATCAACTACTATGAATTTTGGTAGTTCCTTCCCAATTTGGACCCTCCCGATCGGCTCCAGACAAGGGCAAAACGCACTTTGCTGCGTGAAGGTAAACGTCTACATCGTATGGCACTCAAATTTGGGAGTTAAGGGTTTTGGGGCATTTCAGATCATTTGAAGGTAATACGCATGTCCAGTTCCCTTTCAAAATAGCATTTATAGGCTTCTGGGCCCCTACAGTCAGATCCAAACAAGGCAAAACACATTTCGAGGTACGCAGGTAAAGATATGCGCCGCGTGACTTTCAAACTTGGTACTTAAGGGTTTCTAGACATTTTAGATCATTTGGTGACAATACGCATGTCCAGCTCCCTTCAGAAATAGCATTTGCATGCTTTTGGTCCCTTTCAATCGGATCCAAATAGGGCAAAATGCATTTCGACGCGCGCAAGTAATAATATGCACCACGTGATATTCAAACTTGTTGGTTAAGGTTTTTCGGGCATTTTGTATCATTTGGCAGTAATACGCATGTCCAGATCGGCTCCAAAATGTCATTTGTAGGTTTTGGTCATGAATGCGCAGGTTAGGGCCGCGCTGGCATCTGATCGCATTTTTCGAGTGTTTTTCGATCTGGAATTGATCTGAATTGTCGTAGATGGACCATCGCATGTCGTTTTATCATAGGTTAGATTTTGAGACCCAACAAGTGCCCCTGCAGTGCGCTACAATGGATGCTTATGTCATGACAGTGCGGTGCACCGGTCCCCAGGCTCAAATATAAATAGGTGACTCACTGAGTTATTTTTCAATTTTTTAGTCAGAGAAGTGAAATTTCTTGGGGTGAGAGAGCATCTCATGGGGTCTTAGGCGCATGTCTTCCCAATGTGGCGCATGTGTGCTTTCAGACATTTTTCGGCAAAGAACTTCTATATCCAGGTGCATGTTGAAGGGTTATAGAGGCTGGGCGCATGTGCTTCTGGACATTCGCCCAGGGCGTTGCCTTGGACTTAGTCAATTTTCAGAAAATTGAGATGGGCGCATGGCCTCTCATGTATTGGATATGGGCGCATGTGCAAGGGCACATGCGCCAAGGACGTTTTGTTCCGGCATTTCTTATTACATCTTTGTGAGTCGGGCGCATGTGGGAGTGCACATGCGCCTGGACCTCCACATGGTGGACTCGCATTTTCCAACTTTGTAGGCCGAGCACATGTGAGAGGACACATGCGCCTGAAGCACCACCTTGGGCGCACCACTACTTAGCTTTTTTTTTTTAAATTTTGGCACTCATGTTGCCCTTGGTGAAAAACTCGTGCATCTGGCTCCATTCTCAGCCGAATTCGATGATATTTGTGGCTATCTCGCTTAATGCTCAAACATGATTAGGACTTAGTGCTTTGGGCCCACAATATGCTACTTGTCTTGGTCTTTTATGGCCTGTAGCTACTCATTTAAATGGCTCTAGGATGTGCACTTTCGAGCAGGCGCATATGCATAACTTGGGTTAGTGCAAATTCGCACGCACTCCGAGTGTTACGTGAGATTATTATTGTATTTGTTGTGGTATGACATATGTGTGCTTGTTCATCGGATGTGCGCTTGAATTCCACTATTCCCCTGTTGTTGAGTCTCCAATTTATACATTTGCCGACCCATTACATCACATTATATGCATGGTTTTCATGTTTAAAGACTAATCTAATACATGTTTTTGTGATTATAGGAATGAGAGGAAGATTTCACCAATTCATGGTTAAAAGAGTCACTTTGTATGCATTGAAGATCAATAGAACAAGTGCCAAAAGGTGGAGGAAAGAAGCAAGAAAGAAAGAGAAGAGAGAAAGAACAAAATCTGATTTTTTTATCTTAGACCTGTCTGTAGACCGGTAGCCAAACAGGTCGACAAATAAGTCTACAGTGCATTTTTGGACTTTTTTTTCTTCCTAGACCGGTCGCCAGACAGGTCTAAGGTACTCCAAAAACTCCAATTTTCAAGGCCAAGTTTTCAAATTGCGAATGGACTCCGTGTTTTCTCAAACTTTCCAAGTTGGTGCCGGATTTATCTTATAAAAGGCCACCTCCACTCTCTTCCTAAGGCATCTAGCAACATGGGGAGCAAAGAGATCAAGACCTAGGAAGCTTCCTAGCCTCCTACAACTAGTTTTCTTCTTCTTCTTCTAGTTCTAGTTTTTAGTTTTTAATGCTTTCTTCTAGTTAACCTCTTAGCTAAAGCTAAGAGGTGAAGTTTGTAGTTTGTTTCAATGCTTTAATTCGTTCCTTCAAGTACCCTTTACTTTAATTATGGATTTTCAAGTTCTAGTTTGAATAAAGTTTGGTTTTTTAGAAGTTTTGTGAGAGTTTGTGTACTCCGGACATGAGTTCCTTGTAATTCTCTGAGATTACCATGATTGGGTTGTTTGAATTCAAATTTTAGTAACCCTCGAGCATGCCATAGTCTCTTGGCATGGCTGTTACTCCGAAGGCTACAAGTTCAAGTTCTATGTGCTTCATTAGAACTAGAAATCTGATTTCCAGATTTAAGTGGGACTGTGCTTGAATATTATATCCTCTAATTAAATGAGAGATAGGACTTTGATTCTAATTGTGTTGTGCTTGGATGAATGGATTGGCATTGGACTACTACAAGTGGATCCTTGATGCTCTAGTTCTTCTTATTTTCAATTTTTTCTATTTTATGTAAAAAAAACTATTTTCCTAAACTTCTTAGATTTTAATTATTAGAGTAGTTGGAATTGTTTACCTCTTTCCCTGTGGATCGACCTCGGTCTTACCGAGATTATTACTACATCACAGCCTTGCACTTGAGGCGAGCAAACACCTGTTCTTATGGGTCATGATTTTGTGCATGTGTTTATCGATGTGACTTATTTTGTGTGAAATCCATGATTGGATGATACGATCTTGTTTCTTGTGATACGTACCTGATTGTGTTGCTTGTTGCATGTGTTGGGCTTCCGTCTGATGTTCTTTCGTTTATGTGTTATAGTGAATAATGGTGACAGCAGCAAGATCTTTGATGAAGCTTTCGGATCACAAGTTTCTGGTCCTTCATCTGCGTAACGTGGGAAGAAGAGGGTGGCTGAAGACACTATCGATCCATCTTCAGCAAAGTGTCATTTGCGCTTCTCTGCGACAGTTGATCCTGAAGTGAAGGATTTCTCCAATCGTATTAAAAAGCTTCCCCATGAGGTGTTACTGTGTATTTACGTGGATAAGACCACATCTGAGCCTCCGACGCAAGGGACTGAACAGGAATGGTCCGCTTGGTATTGTCAGCTTACTGGTGTTTCGGATGTCGTCGAGGCAGGTCCTTCTAGTTTGCTTGTCCAACATCCCAAGGATAATTAAGAAGTTCAGAAGAAGAAGAAGAGACAGAATCAAGGTAAGCAACCGGCTAAGGTAGTCAGTCAGGAGGAGTAGTTAACACAGCTCATTGATCAAAAGAATGACCGGATGAAGATTGGCTAGGATGGAATCAAAATCGTCGCGATGTGTGGTTTCTTCATTGTAAACCCCTACAATGGCAGAGTCATCACACAAGAAAAATCTCTTATAAGGCACAGGCCCCTCCCGAGTATCGAACCATCCGACGTTCAAGGCCCTTTTCAGTTCTACGGAGTTGGAAGGTGGACATCTGTTCCCGAGTAGTTGTTGACGATGGGAGAGAGCAGCGAGTAGGTCTCCCAAGAGAAATGGTTTTCCTTACGCCGACTTGTGATCCTCACGGTCTTTATCTAGCCCATTATTTCGAGATAGTTCAGCAAAGGTTTCGGCACTAGACAAGACGATGATGTGGGCGATGAGAAGTTTTAGTACGTGAGGTCATCTGAACGAGCGAGTTGGTTATGAGCCGTGGGCAAAAGAGATTTTATTCCGTCACAGGAGGGTTTTGAAGTAAGTCGGCCTGTATCAGGCTATCGATGCAACCTCTGGGCATTTCTTCCGTGATCCAACAATCATTCGGAGCTTCTTGAGCTGTTGGTCTTCTGTTACCAATTCATTCCATTTTTCATATGGGGAGATGAGCATAACTTTATGGGATCCCCGAATGATGGCTGGATTGTCCATAATAGGAGAATATTACAAAGAATATATCCCAACTGATGAAGAGTTGTCTTCGTCTCGGCTTAAAAGTCCTCACGATGGTCACCATTCGGAGGCTTGTCTGGAGCTATTCACTGAGTTGTCACAGTTCGACAATATTACAATTCATTATGACGACTGGTTGATCTACTTCAGCCAAAGGATGAAGTAACATTTCTTTCGATACCTTCTTTTGTACTTTGTGTTTTGCATGCTTTCAATTTCTTTACTTCTAACGTGGAACCTTCCTTTCTTTTTGAAGCATTGATTATGAACAATATGAAACCCCGCAGGAAGATCGAGACTTGATGAAGGAACATTTTGAACATAGATTCTGCAATCCGAATGAGCTCACGCCGACTTGTGAACTAGCGGGCTTCTTAGGTTACTGGTTGTCGGCAGTTGTGTTTCCTAGTTCTATATGTGCTGACTGGGTCAGGGTTTCTTGTTTCTTCGTGGCAGGAGCTCTTGCAAATGGTCATCGATATTCTTTAGCACTGCTAGTGTTATGCAATCTATATAGGGCTTTTGGCAATATTGCAAGTAATAAAGATCAACCCAGGAGAGGGATGAATGTGGCTTATTGCCCATGGCATTTCTTCTGCGGGTGGTTGGGCATATATTTCCCGTGGACTTATGGAATGGATCTCTTTCAATATCTTCACACTGATCACGCGCCTCATTATCGCTACAGAAAACTTGAGATGATATCGCAGTCATCTGATTGGATAGCTTCGAAAATTGACAGTTGGGTGGATATTTGCTTCTACCACTTTCCTGTTTCCAACGTCGAAGAGGATCGAGAAGTCATTGACGATGAGCATTCTGTGAATAATCTTGATAGGGAATTCTTGGTGTCTATTCACACTGCTTCACTTCTACTGCGCGAAGGAATAAAGTTCTGGCGGGAGCCTTATTACTGTAGCTGGTTTGCCAGGCAATTCGGATATGATCAGGGTGTCCTAATAACGTTACCGGATGTAGCCAAAGTAGAGGGGGCCTACGGCATGGGTCCTGGTCACTAGGAGTGGATATGGCATCAACTTCTAATGACCAAATGGGAGCGAGGTTCATGCTTCCTGGCCTTTATCGGAAGACTGACGGTCCTTATGGCTGGATGAGATGGTGGGTGCATCAGTATACTCTGATTTGGAATAGTAGCTCTGTTAATGATCCAATCTACATTCTTCCTCCAAGGCTGAAAGAGGTCCTTGCTGATGGATTAGGTTATTATAGAGAGCAGGGAAGTGTATCTGTCGTCAAGTACTAGGCATAAGACTTCTCTGAGTGTGTCAATTGACCATCATAAGGAGGATATAGCATTGGACGGCTGGCATACTTTTAGAGTACCTTTAGTGAATTGGTCACAAGAAGCAGGGATCACACGTCTTCTGGTGGTTGAAGGTGATAAGGTTGACGATCAGTTAATTAGTGAAGAGGATGCGACGATGACTGGGCCGGCGAATGAAATATCAAACCATGTCGGTGGTTGAAGGTGATAAGGCATTGGAAGCCTGCGCAGGGGTAATCGGGCTTGATGTGTCCAAAATAGTGTGCCACATTTCTTCTTTGGAGGATTCTGTTGTACAGGTTGGTATGGCTAAACGGATTGAACCTAACCCTATGGCCGAAGAGAAACGACGAGTGATGTCCTCTTTGCAGCCTGTCGTAGAGCGGCGAGAACACTCGACATGGGTGCTAGAGTGAATTTGGAGGATAGCGAGACACAATGTCGCTGTGTATTAATTGTCTTGCAGATGTCAGATCCGAGATCGTGTGGCTACAACGGAAGAAGTGGACATAAATCTCGAGGTTGCTCATCTTGACCTTGTCGTTAATCAGAACTGTGTTGAGGTCGCACAGCTCGAGAGTGAAGGAGAAGCAGCGCGCAAGCAAATGGCAAATTTAGAAACCGAACTTTGTGACATCCCGGATCTGGCGTTGGTGCTAGCGAAGGCAAAGGCTACCATGGAAGCAACACGGAAAGACGTGATGCAATTCATAGCGGGGTGCTTAGGTAAGCTGTAATTCTGCTCTTTTGCTCTTTACAGTCATTGTTAGACAAAAGCAATGTTAAAAATTTATTTTGAATGCTTAACTGCTACTTGTACCTGATGTAATCGACATTGGGACTATTAATTATGTGCTTCATGATTCAAAGTAATGATAATTATTCTTTTGCTAAACTACCACTTGGTTTTGTGTGTTTAAGGCTAGCATGCGTAAGATGATGCGTTATGTATGAGTTTAATATGAGCTAAGCATATCAATTAAAGCATAAATGAAAAAATGCGTAAAAATAATACTCCCCTTTTACTTAACCTTCGCATCCTTAGGTCATCGCTTTCTAAAGATGCCTGTATCATAAATCCAAAATTTTCATCCAACTCCTTGTTACTAGGTTTGTCTATCATCCTTTCTGGCCTGCCCCCAATCATTTCTTTCTACAAACTTGAGTTTCTCATCATATATTGGGGCTTGCCCCTAGTCGTCTTCTTCTATAAATATGAGTTTCTCACCATATATTGGGGGTTGCCCCCAGTGCATTTGGCTTGTCGCTTTGCAAGACCACTTCATTCTGATGAAAGAGTGTCTTATGCTTTAGGAATCCATATAGAATACCCGTCTGATCATAATCTTTAAATGCATATTCTTGTTGCAGGATTATTCATAAAAGAAAGCCACTGATATTCTCAAGGTAAAGAGATACATAATAGAATGCCCTGATCATCTTCATACCAGGCCACATGTATATATATATATATATATATATATATATATATATATATATATATATATATATATTGTTATAGGTAAAATGATGGAGATCCAACTTAGCTGATTTTACGCGGACGCCCATCCGACTCTCGAGATCATCTGAGCGAGAGTCGCAGATCGAGTAAATACGGAACGCCCATTCGACTCTCGAGATCATATGCTCGAGAGTCGCAGAATTGGGTAAGTGCGGGACGCCCACTCGACTCTCGATATAAGCTGTTCGAGAGTCGCAGGATGGGTAAATACGGAGCACCTATTCGCAAGCCCTCGAGCTCCCATAGCCGATTGTCAGATAAAGCAAAGCAGAGATTCCCTTCTTGATCTGCGAGCAGACCTTCTCACAAATCATTGAAAAGTGTTACATCTGAATGAGCGAGCACTTGGACTCGCGACCTTATTCCAACATGCGAACAGCTTTTTCTGTGGCGATACCCCTTTGCCTTCAATACCAGCACCCGATTCCCGTCGATCAGCTTGTCCAATCCCTCTGTGACACCAAGCAGGGCTACACCCAGTTCGGTGGTCTCCGCTCCTTCGGCGTCTCCTTCCTTTTCGCCGGTCATGACTCCAACTAAGGCTTCCAGCTCTACATGAGCAATCAGCGCTACTACCACGCCTACCAGCAGCCTGTATAGGTCGATTTTGGGCTTATCTTCTCTTGTGGTTCCGAATCTCAAGGGATTGTTATCAAGGAACGTGATTGCCAAAATAAGTAATTGGGTTAGATCTCGTCTCTAAGGATAAGGATCTTATCCCACGAAATCAGCGGGATCCCATATCGTACACGAAATCAGCGGGATCTCGATATCTTATGTAACAGATTGGATCGCTTCAGATCTATATAAAGGGATGACTCCATTAAGAGAAAGGTACACACAATATTCAATCCCTGGTCTCGCTTTGCTTGGCTATTCTTCTTGCTTTGCCTGACTTAAGCATCGGAGGGCTAACAGCTGGACATCAGCCACCCTTAGTTGCTTTCTGTCTCTTTACAGGTCTGGCGGAGAAAATCCCTCTTGGAGAGAAGGTTAACGACCGGAGGATCCTGTTACAGAATCTGACGTTAACATATATATATATATATATATATAGGAGATTTCTGGTTCTGACTTTTCCTCATATAGAGTAAAAGAATACCACAATAATGATGAGGTGATTCATGATAGAATAAGAAAGCCGAATATATATAGCGGGATGTTCTGATCATCTTCATATAGGACTATGTGTGTATGTATAAGAAATTGATAATAATAAAATATCCTGGTCATCTTCATATGAACCATACGTATAAGAGACCATCAACTTGAATTGCTTTCATATTAAGCAGAGGGATGCCAGAATACTGAGATACTAATAAGAGAACCTGTAACGAAGACACAATAATATGAAGATGTTGTGCTTCGTGTAAACTTTTTATGAGATATTTTCTTCTGATTCAATTGGTTTGATGGAATATAATGAGTCAGTTAATGATTTACGAAGTCGATTCTTTGACATTCTTTGATCATCGTACCTGTCATCAAGAGAAGTTATACGAACATTTTATATTCATATGTGTAACAGTATGATGTGAGTGAATGTGTGAGTGAGTATGAAATAGAGCATATGGATGAAATAGATGTGTGAACGAACATAAGTATATCCCTATCTACTTTATAATCCGTCAGAACTGCTCATAGGTGTTCATGACTATTCAAATTCGTGAAATGGAGTCTTCGAGCGAATGTTCTTCCTAAGTGATATTTATTGGAACCGTACTAGCCGGGGCTTTCTCAGACCCTTCAATCTTCCGACTGACGATGCCTTGATTTATCATCTTTTATACCTTTCCCTTCAGGATGAAGCATTGCTCGGTTTTATAGCCTATGCATCTGTGATATTCGCAGTAGTTGGGGTGATCTGTGCGCCCCACTTCAGTTGGCCGAACAGGTTCTGGGAGCCACAATTCTCCTTTTTCGATTAACTGCTCTGTAATTGGGACAAGGTCCTCAACATCAAATGTATACGGTCCATTCTTTCTGTCTCGCTCACTGATTGTTATGTGCTTGACCTTTGAGGATCTTTACCCTTATCTTGTGTATTCGTTACATTGATCTCTGCTTCATGCCCTGAATTCAGTCGCTTTCGGCTCCTAAGGTTCTTTCTTGCGTCAACCCATGTTCTCTTTCCCGTTTCATGTTTCGACTCTTTTACTTAGGACCGCGTCTTTGAAACGAACTGCTTTACCATGCGAACCTCTGCAACCAAGTTACAAAGGGTGAAAGAGATGTTAGTTAGCAGCTCATATGGGATCATGGAGTCCAAGTCCAACATACGCACATTTGTTTGTTCGGGATGGGTCTTTGCGGGGCACATTTGTTTGTTCGGGATGGAGGCAGCTCAACATTTTGATCAGTCGGTTGTTCTTCTTCAGTAACCTGAATCATGACGACTTGCATCAATTATGGCTTTGGTCCAACTGTAGTTGCCTTTCTGACGATTACTTCCGCTAATTCTACGATGATCTTCAGAAAAATGTATTATGGCTGCTCCTTAGTCGGCTTGGCTGCTTTCGGCAGTGCTGAAAATTCATTGGCGAATAAGACGAACCCCTATATTTCTGTGCTGTCATCTTGTCGGTATAGCTGATCGGTCGTTGCTTTCTAATACCGGAGTATGATCTTGTGATGCTTGCTTCCTTACGAGCATATTTACTTTTCAAACCCTCAATCTTCTTCAGTTGTTTGTCACACAACCTGCCAGCCGGATTCGGTAGTTGCTGACTTTGATACTGTGATGTGGGGAAAGTAAAACCCCCCTGATGCCAAGAAAACCGTAGTTGCTGCCATTTCTCCTATTTTAGTGGTTAGTTCTTTTGTTAAGGTTCTTTCTCTTGGATTGTCTGCATAGCCACATAAGCATTAGAACATCCTGCGATTTTAAAAGGAAAAGAACAGGCGACCTTACCGATCGCGCTGCAGTTTGACAAGAAACGAAACAAATATGATAAATCAAATGCATGCTATGAGAAATTCATGTTTATGTTTTCTTTTGAAGTATTTTAGAAATACCTTTTGGAAATAATCTAGGAAAACTTTCGATAAACCGATGTCAAATCATTTTACCTTAAAAAGATGAAGGGAAGAACGTTCCCATTGAGAGTCTCCAGTTTAGCGCCCTTGAAGGCGTCGAAGATTTCTCCTTGCGGTAACTTTCTTATACATACATTTGCATCTGCAAATGATTTATCTTAGAATGCTTCTTTACTCAGAGATAACCAGAGATTCTGGTATGTTAGATCCCCAGTAGAGTCGCCAGTTTGTTAGAACTAAAAAATGCTCAAAGGCGGTTTTCTTGTGTTTCGTTATTCTGAAAAATTCTGAGTAATATAGACATTTATAGACAATCATAAGCAATCACAAAGTATACACGAGAAAGTATCGCAAGGCGAGTTTATTCTAGAGATTCTAAGATCTTTTACACTCCAGACTGTGAACTGGTCACGAACCCTTAATTACATCAATGGATGATCACCCTTGATTAAAAGGCAAAAATAAATGTATGCATGCATCATGAATAAGTTAAATAAAGCATTAAAAGAGATATATGTAAATGAAACAAACCATAAACAACACAAAGATTTTTACGTGGAAACCCTTCCAGGAGAAAACCACGGCACTATAGATTATATTTGTACAATAGATGGAATGTTAGGGAGGAAGCCTAGATAGATCGAGCAGGTAATTTAAATCATCAAGGACTATGGTCTTAAGTTCACGGTCGCAGAGACTAAGTTTCGGGTTTCTTATGGATTGAGCCATCGTTTAGACAAGTTAAATGCTTGTCCCATGTTCGTTCAAGTGTTCCTAGTTGAGTAGCAACCAGGATTATAACTGAGTCATGTATCACAGTGTCACTGACCGTTTCTGTCGATGCGTGACTTTTAAGAAAACATTTCACGATTCCCATGTAGTGCAACCAGTATCACTGACCGTTTCTGTCGATGAGTGACTTTCAGGAAGACACGCCATGGTTCCCATGTAGTGCAACCAGTATCACTGACCATTTCTATCAATGAGTGACTTTCAGGAAGACACGCCATGGTTGCCGTGAAATACCTCATAGTAGCACTGACCGTTTCTGTCAATGAGTAACTTTCTGGAAGGCATATTACGGCTGTCATATGATACAACACAGTGTCACTGACCGATTCTATCAATGAGTGACTTTCAAGATACATTATGGCTACTAAATGGTACAACATAGTGTCACTGACCATTTCTGTCGATGAGTGACTTTCAGGAAAATGTATTATAGCTACCAAATTGTACGACATATTATCATTGACCGTCTCCGTGGACGGGTGACCACTTAAAGACATATTTATGGCTATCAGGTGGTATAACATAGTGTCACTGACCATTTCTGTCGATGAGTGACTTTTAGGAAGACACACCACTATTGCCTTAGCTACTCAACTAACGAATCCCATTTTGGATGGGACGTATATCAACTGGTCTCAGTGATAATAGATCATAATGAAGTATTTCAGATGTTTTGGAACTCTTTGATTACAGTTCTCGATGATAACCATAGTCCCTTTGATTTAGTTTCATATCTCAATCTGGGATGAATAAAATTTATGTAATGGATACAAGGAGCACAAAGTAAATATACTTGATTGCATGCTCGAGAGAGGATTGCACTTATGGTTGATGTTTAGTGTACCAGGTGGATTATGCACTTGATTTAATTCAACCACATCATTGTTAATAATCAATGTTTCGAGTGATTGGATCACTTGGATAGGCTATGTCGAGCCACATTTCTTTGAAAAATTATGTTCGATGGATTGGATCAGCCATTTCTGATGCCTGCAAATGGCTAAGTATTGGGTTTGATAAACGCCCGTTTCTGTCAATATCTGATAAGCAATAGGGATCGGTACCTTGTAAAAGCTTGATTCAGCTGTTTTATAACATGAAAATGCTAAGTTTGACTTGGCGTCGATGAGATCGCGGTTAGTTTTACTTGGCATTAGTCGATCTTCGAGCCGACTGGGCACTCCCCAAGGCTGAAACTGACTAAGTACTAGACCTACTTACTGTTTGATCGGGGTATTTGGTGAATATCGATCGTGATCATCCTCGAACAGTGATGGATCATGTCCATAAGGATCACAATGATGCTGGATCCACTTTGGTGTCAGTGCGATCGCATTTCATTTCACTTGGCGTCAATCGATTTCTGAGCCAATAGGGCACTTCCCAAGGCTGAAAATGACTAAGTATTGGTCATGTTTACCACTTGATTAGGGTATTCGAGGATCCTAAAATCAGATAATCTTATTGCGGTGCATTATTATGATGTGTTATGTTATGGAGAAGATAAGTCTCTCTCTCGGTGTCGATCAAATTTCGCCTGATTCTTCTTGATTTCGGCCATTTTCCACTTTTCGGAAGGATCTCCGGGTTTTCAAATTAGACTAAGTGTTGGTCATTTTCATCAAATTGCTAATTTGGCCCACTTAACATTAACCGTTGGGGAATCTAACTCGAGGGTTGGATAGACATCGCCGATGTGTGTCTAGGAGCATCGACGCCATCGAGAGGCGGGACACATCGAAAGCGGGCCACATCATGGAATCCCCTAAGTCAATAAGACCATCCAGGCACATACCAAGGGAGGTGTGGGCGCATGTGCTATGGAGGTGGGCGCATGTACCCGAAGTCAAGTGATGAGAGAGAGAGAGAGAGAGAGAGAGAAAATCCCTCCCGTGCGCATGTGGTTTGGCACATGCGCCTGGGTCATGGTGATGGGTGCATGCACCCATGGGACTTGGCTGTTTTTGTAATTTTCCAGCTAGAAAAAGTGGGCAAATGTCCCCTTGCACTTAGTGAATTCTAGGATTTTCCAAACCCAACGGAGTGGGCGCATGTCTCGCTTTCCGGTAAAGGATTCCAGCAAGGATTACGACAAGGTATTTTGGCGAGGGTTCTACCTCTTGAAGCGCTCTGGTGATCCTCTCGAAAAATGAAGAAGTCCCCCTCTAAGAAGGCGAGTGTGCTATTTATAGCATGTTAATCGAGTCCCGGGTCTAAGAAAACCAAATTTTACTAAGCGCATATGTTTGTGGAGAGGAACCACGCGCATGTTATATGGGTGTGGGCGCATGTGCCCCCTATGGTGGGTGCATATGGCCACATTAGCTTTTTTTTAATTTTGTAAATTTGAAAAGGGGAGAGATGGGGCTCTCATGCGCATGTGGTGGGGGTATGAGCGCATGTCTCCTTATGGCATCGCATGTCCCTCTTGTGCTGTACGCATGTATCCATACTTATAATATTTTCAAACTTTCATGCTCCAACTGTCCGGAGGACATGTACCTTTTCGGAGACCAAAGTCACTGACGCCAAAGCACTTTAAGCCTCTTATCGGGCTATAAAATGAACGAGTTGGGGTATGAATGATTAACTACTATGAATTTTGGTAGTTCCTTCCCAATTTGGACCCTCCCGATCGGCTCTAAACAGGAGCAAAACGCACTTCGGTGCGCGCAGGTAAAAGTATACATCGTATGTCATTCGAATTCGGAATTTTAGAGTTTTTGGGCATTTTGGATCATTTGGAGGCAATACGCATGTCCAGTTCCCTTCTGAAATAGCATTTATAGGCTTCCGGGCCCCTATAGTCAGATCCAAACAGGGCAAAATGCATTTTGAGGTACGCAGGTAAAGATATGCACCACGTGACTTTCAAACTTGGTACTTAAGGGTTTCTGAACATTTTAGATCATTTGGTGGTAATACATATGTCCAGTTCCCTTCAGAAATAGCATTTGTAGGCTTTCGGTCCCTTTCAGTCGGATTTAAATAAGGCAAAATGCATTTCGGCGCGCGCAAGTAATAATACGGTCCACGTGACATTCAAACTTGCTGGTTAAGGTTTTTCGAGCATTCCGGATATTTGGCGCCAATACACATATCCAGTTCCGTTCCAAAATGTCATTTGTAGGTTTTGGTCATAACTGCGCAGGTTAGGGCTGCGCTGGCGTCCGATCGTATTTTCCAGGTGTTTTTCGATCCTGGAATCGATCTGAATCATCGTAGATGGACCGTCGCATGTCGTTTTATCATAGGTGAGATTTTGAAACCCAACATTTATGGATGGTCATTCAGGATATAATCAGATATACATTACAGTGGACGATGTTCCAAAAATAGCATTTCGATGTCCTAGTCCTCTCGACATGTTTTGTTGGATAGTCATGTCTTTCGGGTTGAAGAATATTGGGGCGACATACTAAAGGGCTATGAATACAATATTTCATGACATGATCAGCCAGTTCATGGAAGTTTATGTGGATGATGTAGTCATAAAATCGGCCGACCTCGGAGATCATTTCGCATATTTACGCAAATCATTTAGACGAATGAGGAATCATAAATTAAAAATGAATCCTCTCAAATGTACGTTTGGCGTATTGGTCAGAAATTTCCTCGGATTTCTTGTGCATCAACATGGAATCGAGGTTAATAAAAACAAAGTTCGAGCCATCGTTAATGCCCAGGCCCCAAAAAATAAAAAGGAATTGCAGCATTTTTTGGGGCAAATTAATTTCATGAGGCATTTCATTTCTAATTGTGCAGGGAAGACTAATGTTTTTTCTCCTTTAATTAAGATAAAGCAAAATGATGAATTCAGATGGGAGAAGGGACATCAGCAAGCTTTTAAAGAGATTAAGAAGTATCTGACAAAGTTGCCAATCTTAATGCCACCTGTTCGTGGATGGCCACTAAAGTTATATATAGCGGCCTCTATGGAGTCAATCAGAGCTTTATTGGCTCAAGAAGATGAAAATAGGATAGAGCGAGCAGTTTACTATTTAAGCCGAACAATGCTCGACACAGAAAGACGATATTCAGCTATTGAGAAACTGTGTTTGTCTTTATATTTCTCAGCTACAAAGTTAAGACAATACTTGTTAGCCGAAAGTGTTTCTGTAGTCGCTTCAATTGATATAATAAAATATATGCTTAATCGGCCCATTCTCAATGGCCGAATCGGCAAATGGACATTGGCCTTATTTGAATTTGAATTGAGATATGTACCTTAGAAATTGATGAAAGGACGGGCGATTGCCAATTTTCTAGCTGATCACCCTTCAGGTTTGGAAGATCAATTTTCCCCTCAGGTACTCGATTTTTACCATATATATTTGAGCCCTTGGAAATTGATCTTTGATGGCTCTCGAACTCATAAAACTGTCGGAGTTAGAATCATTTTGATCACCCCAAATGGTAACAGGCATGATTTTGCTTTCCAGTTGGAATTTGAATGCATCAATAATCAAGCCAAATACGAAGCCATAATAATAGGTTTAGAATTATTGATGGAGTTCGGCGTTCGGAATATCATGGTTATCAGTGATTCACAGTTGATAATCAACCAAGTCACTGGGCGATTCAAATGCACTAGTCCTTCATTATTGTCCTACTATGCTCTAGCTACACAAATGCTTGACAATTTTGATGAGGTAGAACTTATGCATGTAACTAGAGAATATAATGTCGATGTAAATGAATTGGCACAGATGGCCGCGGGTTTGTAGAATTGGTATGGATCGATCGGTCGGACAATTAAAGTCCAAAATAGACCGATGCCCTTAGTTCTCGGTCGAGAAGTCACCATGAAAATATTCCAAGTCGAATTGGAGGAAGATGACTGGCGAGCCCCCTTTGCAGGCTACCTTCAATGTCCACATATGAAAGTAGAATGAAATATCAGGAGATCAGTCATACATTATGTAATGGTTGATGATGAATTATGCCGAAAAGGAGCCAATGGGGTATTACTCAAGTGTTTAGGAAAGAAAGAATCTATGATAGTCATGAGAGAAGTCCATGAGGGAATTTGCGGGGCACACCAAGCTAGGCGGAAGATAGGATTAACACTGAGATGCTATGGATATTTTTTGCCAAGAATGGAAACCGATTGTGATCGATATGCCAAGGGTTGTGAAAAATGTCAGAAGGCTGGACCAATGCAGCATGTACCTACCGTCGAAATGTATGATGTAGTCAAGCCTTAACCATTCCGAGGATGGGCGATTAACTTAATTGGAATGATCCAACCACCATCTTCGAAACTGGACACCTATATCATTGTAGCTACCGACTATTTCACAAAATGGGTCAAGGCCAAGCCGATGAAAGGAGTTGGCCAGAAGGAAATTATTAATTTTATCGAATCTCATATTATTCATAGGTTCGGCATCCCAGAGACTATTACAATGGACCGTGGCGCGGTTTTCTCTTCAAAAGAAGTTAAAGTCATGGCTGAACGATATAAATTCAAAATCATCCATTCTACCCCATATTATGCACGGGAAAATGGGTAAGTAGAGGTTAGTAATAAAGTGATTAAGAACATCATTCGAAAAATGATTGATGAAAATCCCAAAAATTAGAATGAAAATATATCGGAGGCATTATGGGCTTACCAAAATTCACCTCGTATAAGCACTGGAATAAGCCATTTTGCTCTAATGTATGGGCACAATGCAGTATTGCCCATGAAAATCATTGTCCCGTCTTTGAGGGTGGCCCATCAAGCTGGTTTGACCCCCGATGAGTTCACCGAAGCAATGCTTGTCGAGCTTAAAGAATTAGATGAGGTGCAACTGAAAGCCTTTGATTCTCTTTTGGCCAATAAAGCCAAAGTCGCCCAGGCATATAACAAAAAGGTAAAAGGAAAAGCCTTCGGACTGGGTGATAAAGTTTGGAAGACAGTATTACCTCATGGCCATAGAGATAGAGCTCTGGTTAAATGGTCGCCCACTCGGGAAGGGCCGTATACTGTAGTGCAAATCTTAAAAGGAGGGGCTTATCGATTGAAGGATGAAAATGGAATAATAGCAAAAGCTCCAATTAATGGTCAGTTCTTAAAAATCCATTACCCTTCCTTATGGGAAGTGGTATATGGGCAAAATTTATGATCAAAAGAGGAAAGTTCTCTTCAAGCCAAGGAAGAAAAGTTTTTTAAGTATGATAAATGGCTCATCGACCGAATCAAAACTTCATTTTTTTATTACAAACTTTTAAAAGACAAGCTATCTATTAAAAGAGATTGTCTTTAAACCTTTCAAACTTTTTCAAAGCTTGAATTCTTCTTTCCTTGGCCTTTTCTCTTTTTTCTTGCCATTTTTCTCTATCAACTATTTTCAAAGATAATCGATTTATGAGATCATCTTGCTCTAAAAGTTTGTTTTCGACTTCTGTCTTCTGAATAGAGCTATTATCCAGCTGATCTTGATATAACAGGATCTGTGATTGAATGAACGTTTCCAGGCCGTCCGAATCAATAGTATCACGGCCAGGATAAAGGCGGTTAACTTCCTTTATGTCCTTTTTTAGCTTTCTTCGTTACATTTGAAGTGAACAGAGAATCGCCCGATCAAAATTATTTCTCGAGTCCAGAAAAGACGTTCATTCCAAGTTTCATCATGATCAATGCCCAATTGAACTAATCTTGCTTGGATTTTGTCACTCTCCTTTAAAAGACGAGCATATTTTTCGAACCTGGAACTTGCCACGAAGAAAGCATTACCAAATTCCTCTAACTTCGTGATAGCATCCAGAGTCGACTTCAAGATTGGATCATCTTCTGTGTATTTCGAAGCATCTTGGACAAATGGATACACATTAGAGAGCATGGAGGAATCGCAAAAGTAAGATACATCCTTGAAAAGAATGTTTTTCAAAAGATCGAAGGCACAATCAAGGAAGAATTCAGCCATCATGACAAAATTCCTTCGAATGGTATGAAGATGGATGAGGCATAACCTCCTTTTATAAAGGTAGCCTTATAATTATTGTGACGTTTCGAATTTCAAAAAAGAGAAACATGGGGGTATCTTAGCATTTCATTCTCATTAATTGGTACATCGGTTACGATTCTCCAATGCATTTATTGTTTTTAAAAGGTCAAGGTATCATCATCACATGTCGATTGGCCTTAAAAGGTGAAATTGCTATTAATATTATCTATATGACGTGTCCTTGACCGATTTCTTCTTTAAATCGGCCAAGTTTTTTTTATAATAATCTTGGCCGATCTAGGTCACGAAAAGTTCGGTCAAAACATCACGTTCCTATCGGAACCTACACCGCGGTTAATAACATGCATGTTGGTTCGAGAACCTCTATGATGTTTATGATGATTAAAAGAGGGCATGAATAAGCAAAAAAGAAAAGTTCATTGATAATTGAGCCCCTCGGCCGATTACGTTGAAAAAGAAAGAAAAGATTAAAAAAAAAAAACTAAAGAGGCTCAGCTGTTTGGTTGACATTTCTAGGCATGAGTCTATTTGATGGCATCAAACTCTTGTTGGGCACGAGTTTTGACTACTTCAGCATCTCTCATCTTAGCAGTCCATAGACAACCGTTATCCATCGCCAGATCAAGAAACTGGAAAACTTCTTGAACGTGATTACCTATATCACAAACTTGAGTTTCTGCCTCTTTACGGCGAGTCTGGCTGTGTTGGACGCGAGTTTGAAAAATTACAATTTGGGATTGGATGAAGGCTAAAGTCTCTTCTACATAAGATCCATCTCAAGGGCGAAAAACATCTTCGTGTTCACGGATGTCAGCCTCTAAGTCTAATTTTTGAACTTGGTAAAACTTCAAAAGAGTTTTGTCATAATGGTGTTGACGAAACCAACAAAGATGATTGCCCCATGCTATTTCAAGCGAATCATAAAGGTTGGGCAAGGTGTCGCGTACAAAAACACATTCCTTCATAATGCCATTGGCATGCTGAACATCAAATTCAGCCCCAAAGAAGTTGCTTCCAAGGTTGTGGAGTTTCCTAAGAAGTAGTAAGATGTTTTCAAACTCATCTTCCTTCTCAAGGACAATCGTGGCTTGACAGATAAAGAAATCTGTGTCAAATAGAAGAGATGATTGGCCGAAATCAGATAGGTCTTCAAAAAGGATATCTTTCAAGTAAGCCTTAGCTTGAGAAAGAGAATGGTTACTTGATGAGGCCATTGACGCAAAGTTAGGAAAAGATATGGACATATGTGATCGTGAAGAAGATTGTTTCTTTTATAGGCAATTGATGAATATGCATGGGCATTAATGAGTCGTGGTTGGTTATTTAACTGCCAGTGTCCATCCACCTCCCGGGGAAGATGGACCGACCCCTTAATAATGGTGTCTATTTCGGAATATGCGTATTAATGCTCATCATGGCATGAAGAGATCATTCAAGAAAGAGAAACATACATTTGGATATATTCGGCCGATTCATTTACAATTAGAATTTAAAAGACAAATTGGCTAAGTACATATTTGACTTTCTTTTACCTTTCTTTCTTTTGTTGAAGGGTTCGGCCTTGCTTTAAAACTAACTGTCTAGTCTCACCAACCGACCGAGCCTGAATCTGCGTGGGTTTGGTCACGAAGTTGATGTTCTTCTTCTTCTCATTATACTTGTTCCTCTTTTCTTCCCGCTGCTTCTTAAGGTTCTCTAAGTGCGCCTCCACAGCATTTATCTCAGTATCCAAGGTCTTCACTCCTAGGGCATGACTTTCGAGTTCTTCTCCTTCGGCCGAAAGTCGATCTTTTAGTTGTCTCACTTCAAGCATTTGTGATTGAGCATTCGATTGAGCGGTTTCTAGTTGTGTAATAGTAAAGCTAAGCTCATGAACTTCTTAAAGATGATCCAAAAATTCTCTGAGCATTGGCAAATGCAAAGCAAGATTACTACCGGATCGCAAACATATCTGGTGCCAGTCGACAAGACCGATCATCTGTTTAATCAATTTGTCAGAAGGTTTGGCCAAAAAACTCATGAGTATCAATGCCTCAATCTCTTCTTTGAGCTGTTGAACCTCCGTTGAAAGAACTGGAGATTCCGAAACAACAATCTCGTCGTCCAAAGACTTCTTTAAAGAGTTTAGAATTTCATCGATCAGCGAAAGTTCCATCTCTAAATCAAAAGTGACAACAAGATTGACCTTAGGAGTACAAAACGAGGGATCAAATGGTAGAGTAGCAGCACTAAGAGGATAAGTTGAGGTCTTGGGGGACTCAGTTTGTTCTCCAACATTGCCCCATGAATCAGTTGGGAGTATAGGCTGGCCAAGAGACAAATCAGTCGTCGAAATGATTGCAGGATGTTCAGCAGGCAATCTTTGAACAGAAGGCAGAATTTGTGCATCGATGTCTCTGACCGACATGGCTAAACTATCGTCCGGCCTTGAAGATAGAAGAGGAGATGTTTCTGTCGAAGGCAAGGGACTATCAAGGGTTGGAGCTGGAAGAGCAGAGTCGGTCTGTTCTTCAATTTTTCGAGATTCTTCAACAATGACTATCCTTTGAGGAGAACCATCTGATCCTCCAGTTAATCTCAACTGCCTTCGAATTTTCTTCTGGGTAGGAGAAGAAAGGATAGTCGTAGGAATTGCAGGAGAAGATTCTGTAGGGATATTTGTTGCTGGGGAGAGATCTTTCACAAAGTTCATCCCATAAATATCATCATCGCTATCGTTAACATCCAAGGGTATCGTTATGAAAAGAGCTGCTTCGTCATGATCGGTCCCACTTGCAAGATTAGTGATGACATCTAGACCCTTGGCAGCATCGGCCGTGACGGGTGGATGGTCGATCTGGCTCGTTGGCCCCGGTGCAACTGCTGATTCTTTTTTGATGTGTGACGTTGTCGGACGAGCCGCTTCTCTTTTGACCCATGAAAATTGATCCATGACCTCCGCACCTTCTGCAGTCAACCGACTCTCGGTATGAACTTCAGGAGGATGGTGTGTGGGAACATTGGCATGCATTGTCTCTTGAAGCACTACATGAAATGAAGAGGATGAAAGATTAGATTATGAATACGATAAAAAGAGGTAAAAGAGGAAGAAAATAGACCACCTAAGTCAGAGCGAATGGCCGTTGTCACAAATCGATCATCTATCGACCGAGGATTGGTGATGATTTTTGCAAGTGGCCGAGTAGAAGATGGAAATGGTAGCAGATTCGGCTAATAAGGCTTATTGTATCTCTCATCAAAGGGTAAATGCGGATCGTTCAGAGCTTCTCTATCCGCCAACCATTTATTTTGACGACGACTTTCGTGAATTTTTTTGTGCCTCTCAAACCCTTTTCTATCTCCCAAGCATAGTGTCGGGGAGTAAGTCCAGGGTAATAGATGGTATTGAAGTATGTCTCCCGGGCCTTTATTTCTTCGGTGAGATTTTTACCTGGCCGAGTTGATGAAGTCTGTTTCTTGGTCTGAGAAGAAGGAACGATAATTTTAGGCCGATATGAAGGAGGAACGGGTGATTTAGGAGGAAGAGAAGGTAAAGGACCTAACTGGCTTATTTTGGCCATAGTGGGGATTGAGAAACTGATTTTAGAAGAAGATTTAATGGGTATCGCCCGAAAAGGCATCATAGCTAATGGTTCGGAGTTGAGCTCGGATGGATGTGTTTTCTCAGAAGAGGATGGAGGAGGATGAGTTTCTGAATCGGTCAAACTTGAGGATGATGTATGAACTGGGTGGGGAGTTTTCTTGGGTGCCTCCCTCTTTTGGGCTTAAGAACTTGAGCTGGAGCAGGAGCAACGTCCGATCTCTTCCTGGTGGAACGTTGGTCGATCGCGGTGTCCTTCGCTGGTTTTGCTTTTTTCTCCTGACCTTTCTTTGTGACAGGTTTTATTTTAGGCGATTCCACCAACGAGGTGAATTTGGCCGCTTGTGACTCCTGATGATTGAAGGAGTCTTTGGTAACATCCATGCCACCATTCTACGAAGGCCTCTAAGACACTCGGTCATTCAACAAACCCTTCAAATTCAATGTGGGCTTTCGCATCTTTATAGAATGTGTTGAGACCAAGATAATTCTTAATGTCATAAAAAATCTCGCGAATATAAGGAGGCTGGTTGAAAGTTTTCTGGGTACCAGGACATAGAATGCCTTGAATCAGGCTGAATTGTCGGGCTAATAAGTTTGGATAATATTGCTCAACTCCAGCTTTCACGTTGGTACCCAAATCAATAATACCACCATATAGGAGGTCTCTGGCTATTAAAAAGCTCTCCCAAGCATCAGTTATCAAAGATATAATGGCTTGGTCGTCTGCGTCAGCTACACCAGTAAGCCACGCTGGACCAAAATTCCATTTGCAGAATGGTGTGAAGGAGCGAGAAATCCGATCTTTATTGAGAGTAAGGAATAGATTGCCCAAATATACAGAGAAATCAAGCACTTTTACTTCATACTTCAAGTTGCGATGGTCGTAGGATGTGTAAACTTCGTTCTGAGGAAAGCCACCGACTAGAGTGAAACTGAAATATTCGACGAGCCACATCTGAACTAGCCCGAGAGGACCGCCGCTATGATAAACACCTTTGGTGGTCACGTTATACATACTTTGATACAAGTGTCCCAAAACAAACGGAGCGAGAGCTAGTTTTCAGCCTTGAGCGAGTGATTCGGCTAGCGAAATATACTCGTGTGTAACGTTGAGAGCATTCACATACAAAAGATGTCGGCAAATCCAAAATAAAAAAAATGCTGTAAGTTCTTCGTATTCCACTGGACCTCCTTCTTTCCTGAAGTTGGTCAGGAAAAGAGAATATGCCTTGCTACCATGAGGTATGAATCCCTTTTCTTCACCTTTAGCAAAATTCGAAAATATTATTTCACCGAAAGGTAGTAGATGCGTGAAAGCACAAATGTCCATAATTATAGGACTCATCGAGCCACATCCGAAGAAGAAGGTATTAGTGGATTTGCTCCAAAATATGGAAGCTGCAGATAAGAGGGCCGGATTTGCTTTTAAAGGAATTGTAGATAATTTTATGCATTCGTAAATACCCATTTCTTGCCACGTATCCTTAAATTGGCCCTCCATGCGCTCAAACCATGTTTTCCAATCTGGATCGGCCAAGATCGAGGAAGTTTCAAGG